>CM034235.1:10595729-11195729 GCA_019916065.1 Vitellaria paradoxa
TTTTAAGCTGATGTATTACCCTGGAACCTTATATATCTTATTATTGCCATTTATTTTAGAGATGGCAGTTGATGCTGATAGGTCTGCATGTGATAGCTTGAACTGAATCATCCAGAAACACAAGTGAGTATTTTTTGTAGTTGTGTCAGATTGCCACCAATTTAGTGGTGTACACCAGTCTTTGGAGGCAATATACTTTTATGCTTCTTTCTATAGGTTAGGAACACATCTGCTGAGGATTTTCTAGAACTTCTGAAGGATGGGAAAAGCTATGCCAGTGGTATGTGTTCAGTAATTTAGGCAGAACAATTAAATCTAAGCAGAAGACGACAGACAAGTCAAAACCAAAGTAAATTCTCCATCTGATGCCAAGATTTCTGCTGGAGAGTATGAAGTTCTGCGGCTAGTTGATATTTGCTATGGAGATCCCTGCAAAACAGGCAAGCGTGGGCTAAAATTTAAGGTATCTATTAAAGTAATATAATGTATGCATGCATTTACATCTTTTATTCTCTCTAGTTGATATTTGTTGTGGAGATCCCCGCAAAACAGCTTGGGCTAAATGCATTTGAGTACACCTTTTACTCTCTCTCTCTCTCTCTCTATATATATATATATATATAGAGCATAAGGGAATTCATTTTGCTTTCATAAGTTACAAAATGTCTTTGATTGAGTTAACGTCTGCAGAGTGAATATAAATTTTCTAAGTAACATTATTTTATGTAGTTGTCAAAACAATTTATTTGACTGCTTTAGAGTGTGGTGCTTGGCTCAGGTGGTTGAGCTTTCATGTTACCCACTCACGGCCTAGGTTCAAACCCGGGCTCCCTCCTTCCCCTGCTTAACTATCAAAAAAAAAAAAAAAAATTTATTTGACTGCTTGAATGAGACGAACACAGGATTATTTTGTTTTGTGAACTGATGATCATTGTTGTAATAAGAAACTATGATTACCTCACAACTACAGAGCTAATATTATACCTTGTAGTTCAGGACCTAACAGGACCTAACAATGCCTATATTTTTAAGCTTCACCTCTTTTAATTATAGATACTTAGAGGCTGTCTACAATCAAAGGTTTAAAGATATATAGGCATTGTCTTTCATAAAATTACATCTCCAACTTATGCATTCAATTTATTATCATTCCTTCAGGATGTCAGAAACTTTCTATGTTGCGTAATTGTATCATGTCATGCCCTCAATATTATAGCAAATATCACGTGTTCAAGGCTGTCTGTGTGATATGATGACCCTAATTGTTTATATATATATATAATTGAAAGATCGGCTATTATTACTCAGACAAGAACGTTCTCTCTCTCTCTCTCTCTCTCTTCCATATATGGTACACTGTAAAAAAATCCAAGTTAAATTAACTACTCGCTGCAGGCTGTGTCATTTAGCAAATTTTGCTGGCATTGTTCCATGTGCTTAACTTTTTGTTCACCCTAGTTTTCAGTTTCATTATAATGTAGTATATTAAATTCTAGTTCAGATTCATTATTTTCAGTCTGTTAAAAATTTTGGTTTGGTGAAGATTATTTTCACTCATAGGTATCTTATTAGGTGCGCTGGAAGGGATATAGTTCAGATGAAGATACATGGGAACCAATTGAAGGATTGAGGTTAGGGCTAGTTTGTTTTATTTAATATTAAGAACAAATTATGGACTAAAATCAAAAGAAGTAATAGCAATTCAATAAAAGCAAGAATAACAAAAGAACAACTACTTTTAACTTCTTGTTATCATTGTTTTTGTTTTTTTTCCCTGTTCCTGTTGTCATGGTTACCATTGTTTTTTTCAGTGAATTGGTGCATTATTACTGACAAATATGTATTTGTGTCAGTAATTGCCAAGAGTGCATACGGGATTTTGTTAGATATGGACTAAAATCTAAAATCTTGCCACTTCCAGTAAGTTGCTTTTTCTTGTTTCTACAAACTGGATTTTTTTTTGGTGACCATTCTACAAACTGGATGTCGAATACAGTGAGTGTGTTCACTGTCCTTGAAATTATTGGTTTTTTGTATCTACATTCTCCAAACTCAATGGATATATATTCCAGGGGGATGTTGACATGCTTTGTGGCGGCCCTCCATGCCAAGGTATTAGTGGCTATAATTGCTTCAGAAAAATTGATGCTCCATTGACTGACGAAAGAAATCATCAAATTGTTGTCTTTATGGACATCGTGAAGTTCTTAAGGCCCAAATATGTCTTGATGGAAAATGTCGTTGACATTTTAAGGTTTGATAAAGCTTCTCTTGGAAGATATGCATTAAGTCGTTTGGTACATATGAACTACCAATCAAGGCTTGGAACTATTGCTGCCGGCTGTTACGGTCTTCCACAGTTTCGGTTGCGTGTTTTCTTGTGGGGTGCTCTTCCTAGTGAGGTGATCGTCTTCTTGATGTGGCTTTTCAGATTGAGTATATGAAACCACCACCCCAGCCTCCTTCCCAGGATGATCAATTGGGACAAAAAAATGCAAGCTTTGAAATGCTATGTATTATAGCAGTGGACAATTGCATTTCCACAAACTGTTCCTTCAAAGGATACATTGAAATGATAACACTCATTTGAGTGCTTTGTATTGATTTTGATTCGATATAGGGTTTAAAAAAATGTCGGCGCTTCATGAGTGGCTTTTGCCTGCAGAAACTATCCCAATTTCCGCTTCCTACACATGATGTTGTAGTTAGATATTGGCCACCACCTGAGTTTGAGGTAATGCTTTAACTTAGATGGACAACTTGGATTGTGACTTCCTTATTAATGAGTGATGGCTTTAATGTTTCAGAGAAATACTGTAGCTCATGATGAAGGAGAGCATCGTGAACTTGAAGAAGCTGTCGTTCTTCGTGATGCCATCTCTGATCTCCCAGCTGTATTTCATCTTTTTCAATTTGGTCGGTTTTCTGTTTTAAGATGATTTCACTATTTACTCACATAATTTGTACTTTAGGTCACAAGTCATGAAATTCGTGAGCAGATGGCATACAAAATGCCTGCAGAAACAGAGTTCCAAATTATATGAGGTTAAATAAAGAAGGTAATGAAATTATCTTTTAAATTCAGAATGCCAAGCTAAACTTGATACTTTATCTGTTCTTAAACTGAAGTTGAACATACTACTATTGCTTCCTAAATCACGGCATTTACTGGACTTGTTAGTTTTTTGTAACATACTGATGTAAACCTTCATAATTATGGAATGATTTGAGTATATTATATGCAATCCAGATGATGAAATTATTTTGATGATCTATCAAAAACACCGTAACTCTTTTCTTTTTGATGCATGTTACTGATCTCATTTATCTAATCATACATTTATTGCCTTACTTGAATGAGGTTCAAATCAAATATTTCAGCTGTAGAATGGAACACTCATCAACCAATGTGTAACAAGAATCGAACACCGATCTCCCAATATTTTTTTGAAGTACTGTTAAATGACAAAGTACTCATAGATAAGCTGTTATGACCTTATTTATCACATTTTGAACTTTTGTAATGATTTCTAATACATATTGTGGCAAAAATATTTGGAAATATCTAGAAAACATTTTGGAGAACATTTCAGAAATGTTCTGAAAAATTGGCGTAAGTATGAAAATTTATAAATATGTTAGAAACATAAATCTAAATCAATCTAAATGTTTGAAGGTTGAAAAATAATTATTTTAAAGATTTTTTTTAAGTATATTATGTTGTCTCTTAGTGTATTTTGGGAATATTAAAATTATTATTCTACTTGCAAAAGGTCTTTTAGGAAATAAAAATATTTTGGCCATTTCAAGAGTAAGAAAAGGTATTTTATTCCTTGCCAAATAGGTGTAAAGCATTAGTAGAAGAGGGAAAAAAATTTCAAAAAAGGGGGCAAATGAGATATATTTTGCGTCTTTTTTATTAGCCATAAAAAAAAAAAAAAAAAGAAAGGAAAAAGTGTCTTTTTGTGCCAAAATGAGTTGTGAGACATATAGGTGCAAATAACGGCAATAATATTTACCATTCCTGTTACAGATTTTATTTTCTTTCATCATTGATTTATATGGCCCAAACACAATGGCCCTTCAGAAGACCATTATGTAATGGCCATTGCAGGTTATGTGAAATGAATGCTTATAGTGCATTCATAACATATTCTAGGTGTCAACAAAAGCTAATTAAATCACTTTGCTATTTCTGGAAACTGTGGAAAATAAGTGACAGTTGGATGGCATAGCAATGAAATGACAATAACGGATATATCTCTCTTTGTGATTTAAAAGAAATTAGAAATCATTTGAATATTAGGAATCACTGCTTGAGTCCTGGCAAGTTCCATTTTTGTACCTTGAGGAAGATATCACTTTTCGTATTGTTTTAGGAAGGGGAAGGAAAAGTTTGATGTTGTTTAGAAATGGAGCGAGATGTCTTGCATTGCTTCTCATTGTGAGACCAGGATATCCGCTTGTAAAGGTTAGGTGTGTGGTGGTTAATGGGTGCACATTTCTATTTGAGTATTAAAGGGGCACATGATTTTTGATAAAGTTCTTGCATAATGCAAGAAGTGCCACTGAATTATAGTTTGATGAGAAAACATGGTTCCTAGTGACACAAAGCTATTGTCTTTTTGGAGGGTTGGGAATACGTTAAGTTACTGCTTATCTCAGAAGTTCAAATTATTTGGAAATGGGCCTACAATGTTTACCGAGTTATCTTAAAACTCTCCTTAACGTGCTTTGCTGTCTTGCATGGAGATCGGAAAGACAAACAAACTAGACCAAACCAGGTGTGCCAATACAAATATACAAAGTTTACTAGAACAAACAGGAAGTAATCTTAACAAGATTTGAACTCGGGACATTCTAAAAACAGTGCTCTAATACCTTATTAAGTCACCAATTATTCCTAAAGCTTAAACTATTATAAAATGACCCAATAGTATATCAAGTTATCTAAACACACCAATCAAGAAAAAAAAAAGTTTTCTTAACATGTGTATGACTCTCAAATACAGTTGCTTGGGCTTTACTTTTGTTTGAGGGGTTCAACACTAGGAATTGGAAGTTATAGATGAGTTTCTTAATGGCATGTACAAGGTGGAGATTGTTTGGTGGGAGGAGGATAAGATGTTATGGAAGGGAAATTAATTTTCAGTTAAATGGTTTATAATATTATGACCAAGTTCGGTCATATATTCTCCTTAAAAGACATTTGGAAAGTGGGCCTCCATCAAAGGTTGCTCTTTTTGTTTGGTTAGCAGCTTTGGATTCTATCCACACAATTGTTAATATGGGAAGAAGGGGGGAAGATGCTTTTTAATTGGTGCTGGGAGCTTGTGGATTAGAAATGTATAATTTTTATAAAATAAAAAAAGAATTAAAATATTAAAAACACTAAAAATAAAATGAAAATTCTGTCTATATTAGAATTTTAGTTAGAATTGTAGAATTTCAATCATTGTGAAATGGCTTGGCATCTTTGGGGCTTTATTTTTCTGTTGTTGGCGTGCACTTGGTTTTGTTGGCCTTTGTATCTCATTTATGTGAGTTAAAAGAAAAGAGAATGAGAGAATTGAAGTAAGTTCTCCCTTCTCCCCTAAGTTATATATATAGAGAGTTTACAATCAAATAAAGAAAATACAGCTGCAGCAGGGCAACTCAATAGAGATGCCAATACTAAGTAAGGAAATAAAAATCTCTCATATATTCTAACATGCCCCCCCAAGCTGAAGCATATAAGTAAAAAATGCCCAACTTCGAAGAAAAGCTCCAAAACAAAGAACGAGATAATGGTTTGGTAAGATAATCAACCAACTAGGAAGATGACTGAACAAAATGAGTACTCAACTCCTTGCAAAGCAACAAATCGCGAATAAAGTGGCAATCAACTTCAATGTACTTTGTGTCTTGTGAAACACTAGGCTATTAGCAGTAAAGCTTGATTGTTGTAAGGCATAGCCATAGGAGTAGGAATGTCAATACCATAGTCATGTAGGGGAAATCAAATCTAGAGCATTTCAAAGGCAGTATGAGCCATAGCACAAAACTTGGCCTTAGCACTCGAATGGGCTACAGCTTGTTGTTTCTTACTGCCCCAAGTAACTAAATTATTGCTAACAAATGTACAGTAACCCGAAGTCGAACGACGATTAGTTCGACTCTTGGCCCAAATAGAATTACTATAACCAGTGATAGACATTGAGGAGGAAAGACGATAGAATGCCACAAGCAAGGAAATGCTTCAATGTTGTAGGATCTGGCAAACATCTTCAAGACAAGATTATGAATTGGCTGACTACACCTACGGCATAGGTGATATTAGGATGAGTAACAGTGAGATGAGGTTTCCTATAAAGTGACAATAATGATTCACATAAACCAAAAAACAAAAAATTAAGTGAGATCTCATAAACCAAAAAAAATGACCTTCTCAAGGAGACCTTAGAAAACCATTCGGCAACCTCAGAATCCATCGGCGAGATCAACAAAAACCATAGTCGCATGGAGATTGCAGAAAAATCATCAAATGAAGATCTCAGAAAACCATCAAGTGAGGAGGAAGCAAGAGATGACATTGCTTACATCATTTGATTGTTGTTAGGAGTCGGCAGAAGGCCTCCAGGAAGCCATGCCCTTGCACTCGTTGAAGAGCTTAAGCGCGAGATCTGGAGCCATGGTGGTGATCGGTGCGTGAGGGCGTGCTGACAAAATCCGCGATGAGATCAAGTGATTTTTAATTGTCGGCCGCCGACGATTACATTAGTGTAGTTGTAGATCAACTCTAACGACCGGAGGCAGGGGTAGTGGCGACGAGCTCTTTAGGGTTTCTGTTTTTTTTTCTCTCTCTCTCTTCTCTCTTGGAACTTGTACTTTGTTTTGATACCAGGTTAAAAGAAAAGAGAATGAGAAATTGAAGTAAGTTCTTTGTTCTCTTGTAAATTATATTTATAATGAGACTTTACAATCAAATAAGGAAAATACAAGTATTGTAGGACAACTCAATACAGTTGTCCATACTAAGGAAACAAAAAATATCTCATATATTCTAACAATATGAATGTTGGAGAAGAGAATTTTCTGAGCCATTTTGTTGAAAGTTAGCTCCCATCTCATACAAAAACTTTTTTTTTTAAAGATAAGTAAGTTTTATTAGTAGCATGGAAAAGATGCTAAGAAAAAAAAAAATGTTACAGCTGCCTCCCATCACTTGCATGCTAGCTACAAATTGCATAAAATTGTAAAGATCAATCTCTCTACCCTCTTCTATCCGACTATATAAACAAGAGAGGAAAAGCTTTTAACACTCAAGACATTCCTCTCTATATTTTCAAATATCCTCCTGTTTCTTTCCTTCCATATCAGCCAAAATAAGCAAAAGGGCACCATATTCCATGTCTTCTTCCTCCTTTTTTCCATTGGTTGACCCCACTATACTAAAAGAAAGTTCTTGAGATTTTTAGGGAAACACATATGGACTCCGAAACAAGTTAGGATGAAACCCCACAACTCGGCTGACCAAAGGCAGTGGAAAAACAAATGGTCAATTGATTCTTCACAGTTTAGGCATAGAGAGCATCTATTAGCCATTGAGTAACCCCTAAGTTGTAGGTTATCCATTGTAAGGATCCTCCCCTTTGCTGCACACCAAGTAAAAAAGATGATCTTTGTAGGAACCAAGGATTTCTATATTTTCCTCCAAGGAAAAGCATCCTTCTCATCACCCAGCAAGGATAGGTAGAAGGACTTCACAGTGAACTTGTTATGTTGTGTCTTCTTCTATATCATTGCATCAGCTTTGTCGTCCATTTGTAAAGAATAAAGAAGTTTCATTAGTGAACCATAGCTGTCAATTTCCCAGTCATTCATGTTTCTCCTCAGTGGATATTCCAGACTCTGTTCAATCCATAACCAGTGCTGTAATTTGAGATCAAGGCATTTTTATCAGTAGCAATGGCGTAAATTTCAGGATGTATCACTGATAAACTTCCAGCCTCCAACCATTTGTGTTTCCAAAACAGAATTCTGTCTCCCTTACCCACTTTCCATGAGATACAACTATCAAACTTGTCCCAAATCCTGCTAATGCTTTTCCATATGCTGCTGCCAAAAGGATTTGAAACCTCAGCTGAGATCCATCCACCCTTCTTCTCCCCTATTTGGTTACTATCAATCTTTTCCATAGACTAGAGTCTTCATACGCAAATCTCCAAAGCCAGTTCCCTATCAAGCTGCATTTTGCACCCTCAGCTTCCTTATTCCAGCTCCACCCGATTGAATAGACTTACAAACTACTTCTTCCTTTCACCAAATTATTTTGAAAACTCCTTCAGTTCTTCCCCATAGAAAGTTACGTTGTAGTTTTTCCAGTTCCTTAATCACAGAAGCTGGGGCAGGGAAAAGAGAGAAAATAAGTTGGAAGGCTTAAAAGTACACTTTTGATCAGAGTTATTCTTGCCCCAGCTGATAAATAGCTGATCTTCCATTCAGCTAGTCTTTTTCTGCACCTTTCAATTACTGGTTCCCAGATCAGTTTAGAGTTAAATTTAGCTCCTAGTGGCATTCCCAAATAAACTGTGGGGAGGGAACCTGTTTTGCAACCTAAAACAGCAGCTAGTTCATTCAAAACAGTGCATGATCCCACTGGTAGAATCTCAGATTTGCTGAAATTAACTTTCAGTCCTGTGACTGCTTCAAATCCCAGGAGAATGCATCTTAAGTGGCCTAATTGAAGTAAATCTGCGCCACAAAAGATTATTGAGTCGTCAGCAAATAATAAGCGAGAAATTCTGAGGTTGCTGTTATTGTTGACTGCTATAAATCCTTCTATAAATCCTCGCCTTTTCTGCTGCTTGCATCATCCTACTAAAGATTCCATTACCAAGATAAAGAGAAAAGGTGAGAGGGGGTCTCTTTGTCTTAGACTTCTGGATGCAGCAAAGAAACCTTCAGGAGTTCCATTAATCAAAATGGAAAAGCTAACAGTAGATATACACCATTTAATCCACTGGCACCACCTGTTACCAAAGCCCATCCTTTTCAGCAGGTAAAATAGAAAATTCCAGTTTACATGGTCGAAAGCCTTCTCTAAGTCCAGTTTGCAAATTATTCTAGCTTTCTTACTCTTTAGCTTGGTGTTCAGGATCTCATTGGCAACCAAAATAGCATCCAATATCTGTCTTCCCCTTACAAAAGCATGCTGAGAATTAGAAATGAGTGTTTGCATCACCTGTTTTAATCTGCCAACTAGCACCTTCGATATTATCTTGTAGACTGCTCCCACCAAGCTTATAGGTCTATAGTCCTTTATTTCCACTGACCCTATCTTCTTTGGTACCAGTGCAATAAAAGTTGAGTTTAAACTTCGAATAAATCTGCAGCTACTGTGGAATTCTGCAAAGACAGACATTAAATCCTCCTTTAAAATATTCCAGCAGTTTTGGAAGAAAGCTATAGTCCATCCATCTGGGCCAGGGGCCTTATCTCCACTTAGATCCATGAGTGCAGAAAAAACCTCTGATTCTGCAAAAGGAATTTCTAATCTTGCTGCAGATTGTTGGCTAAGTTGTGAGAGTTCCATTCCATTCACCTTGGGCCTCCAGTTTTCTTTTTCAGTGAACAAATTCTTGTAGAATTCCACTATGTTATATTTAATCTCTCCTTTATTGTCTGTCAAAACCCCATTAATCTGCAACTTGTCAATCCAGTTCTTCCTTTTATTTGCAGATGCCATTTTATGGAAAAACTTTGTGTTACGATCTCTTTCTTTGAGCCATTTAACTCTGGACTTTTGTCTCCAACTGATTTCCTCCATTTTGATTAACTGGTTTAATTCCAATCTCTTATCTTGTCTCTGCTTTCTCCCTTGATCTGTGATGCTGCCAGCTTCGTCCATCAAATCAAGTGTCTAGATCTCTTTTTCCAGTTGCACTTTCTGCTGCTCAATTCTTCCAAATACCTCTATATTCCATTTCTTTAAGTCTGATTTGAGGTTGTTAAGTTTCTGATTCAGCCTGTAGCTTGCAGACCCTTCATAATTGTAGCTGATCCACCAGGCAGCCACCATATCCCTGAATCCCTCCACTTGCAACCACATGTTCTCAAAACGGAAAGGTTTAGGGCCTCCTTTCATTCCTCTCCCATCCAACATAAGGGGAAATGATCGGAGATTAACTAGGTAAAGTTTTCTGCAATGTTATAGGAAATAATTCCTCCCACTCAGGAGAGACCAAGAACCTGTCGATTCTTGATTTGCTGATGTTGTTGCTCCATGTAAATTTGCTTCTGCTGAGTGGTAAGTGTTTCTTCTATAAAACCTGAGAACCTTTCCATCTGCTTTGTCCTTTTGGTGCAGCCCCATTTCTCCTCAATGCTTCTAACCATGTTAAAGTCTCCCCCAAACACCAATTCTGATTCCATCTATAGATTGCTACTCCTATTTCTTCCAGAAATCTAGATTTCAGAGCTTTGTCCACTGGTCCATAGACTCCAGTAAAAGACTAGACTATGTTCTCTTCAATGTGCTGAAAAAGACAGGAGATGGAGTATGATCCAATCTCTGAGTCCATTGCCTGCAGTTTCCTGCTATTCCACATGAGTAGAATTCCTCCCGAGGCTCTTGTAGATTCCAACGCAGCCCATCTGCACCAGCTTCCTCCCAAAGAGTTCTGACTGTGATATCATCAATCTTTTTAAGCTTTGTTTCCTGCAGACAGACAACATCTGGCTGCCATTTCCTGAGTGAAGATCTTATTAACAACCTCTTCTCATTTCCATTACAGCCCCTTACATTCCAACTTAGAATTTTAGGAATCATTTAAAACATAAGGACATTGGCTCCTCCCATCTGCTTGATTCCAGGTCAACCTCCCTTCCTTCCTTCTCATAACTTATTGAGCATTGCAGGTTCCTTAACTCCCTAGCTCCTCTTTTGGTATGGCACTTTTGTTTCTTTTGTCCACTGGAATGGGTTTTTCTCCTCTCTTCAATTGATTGAAGTAATTCCTTATCTTGTCTTCAAATCCTTCGCTAGATATCCCCAAAATCTTCTTGAATGATTTCATTCTGTTAATTACCCAAGCGGAGATCTTGGTTTGGTCATTTCCACAGTTCTCCAGTAGCAGAGAGTTAGAATCCACTTGCCAAACTTCTTCTGGTTTGTAATATGCCAAGGGTTGGCAGCCAAGAATGTTGTCCTTCTCACTTCCTTGAGATTCAAAGGGAACAATTATGCTTTCAAAGCCTGTGTTTTTTCCTTCATCACTGGGATCTTCTGCTTGATTGCTGACTCTATGCAGTTCCTCAAGTGGGATACTGACTTGTGGATAAAACTGTTGCTTTCCTGAAAATTGCTGTGAAGTCCTCCTGGAGCCATACTTCCTCCCATAGAATTTCCAGCAATCCAAAGATGTGGTCTGATTTTCCTCTGTTACTCCCTCTTGGTATGCCTCGAAGCTTGGTTCTTCCATGGTTTGCTCCTCATTAAGCTGGCTCCTCAAAACTTCAAATCTATTTTTTTGCAGAAAGCCCCACTATTTTTTCTCCTAGGCTTCTCAAAAGTTGTTTGGGTTGTTCACCTTCTCTTAATAGATGATCATTTCCAACAGTTTCCTCATTTCTTCGAGTCAGCATTTAATTGCTTTTCATCAAGGAAGATTCTCGGTGTTTCATATCTATTGACTGTTGATTGTTCCAAAGATGAGACATTTTTTCTCATTAATGATGTGGGTTTTCTTTCTATTCGAATCCATTGAACCTTTCAGCAACCTTTGAGTTTCTCCCTGGTTTCTCAGCCCCGAGATTCATTAACTTCTTGCCCTTTCGATTTCCAAGGATTGGAAGATTCATTGTACCATCATCTTGGCCACGCACCGCCATCTTCTTACCCTGCGATGGCCAGAAAATTCCAGGAGCCAAATAATCCTCTGCCCAATCAACCCATAGCCTGCGTTCTACCCAAATTGGACAATCATAAGATACTTGGCCCACTAAAATTTTGACTGATGCAGGAGTATTTCTTCCATCTCCTCTAATTTTAATTCTAGCCCATTTAAAACTTGCAGTGTTGTAGGGATCAATCTCGGATTCCATAAATCCACCGCAGAAGTTTCCTATGTTTTTAATTACATTTGCACTCCATAAAAAAATAGGCAGTCCCAGCACCCTGATCCAAACTGAGTTTTCATTCCATCCTCTTCTTGAACAACACCACCAGCTGTGCCAAGTATCCAACCAAAGAGGCTCCCCATTGATGACAGTATGCCTCTGCAATATCTTGGTAGCAATCTTGGAAGGGAATGTGAACAAGAACCTCTCCCCATCAAGTTCCTTCACTCCTACACCTCCTGGAATCCTCCATTTATTGTTAACCCAAGCTGATAATTTGGCAGCTTCCATCTTGGCTGCTCCAGGGCCTCCTAGCCTACTTACTAAACACCTTTTCAGAAGCATACTGTTCTCGACAGCATCCTCATAGTTTACAATGACATGGTGATCATTGTGTCTGCTTCTGATGTTTGCAAGCTGCCATTTTGGAATAGCAGCTGCTTGACAATACGTCTTGACCTCTTTTGGGGCTCTGAATATATCTTCATGAGAAGAGACATTCAGATTTGTGTAAAGCTTATTTTTGTTTAATAGAGGATCACTTTCACCATGCAATAAGACATTTATAAAATCTGTAAAAAACCTCCAACCTGAACCGAAAGACAGTTCAGGGATTCTAACCTGTTTCCTACCATAAGGTGCAAACAAACACAGCTCTAGAATCCTGCTGCTACCGTCTGAGTATATTGAGCAGACAAGAGTTCTTGCTCCTCCTCTAAAGCTGCCTATTTGCTGGTAACCTTTGATGTTCCTATATTGTATTGAGCACTTCTGATGCACCCATCTAAGTTCTTCCATGTAAATAACTAGAAGTCGAACATAACCTCTCCCTCGTTCTGTAATTTTGTAGTCTCCTTTGGTTTTGTGATCTTCCTCGATCTCGATAGTAACACCACCAACTTGAAAAGTTTTCCTAGATCCTATTTGTTTGGGTGTTCTGTTTTGCCGGAAAATGCTGAAGTGGTGCATTTTAGAGAAGAGAACTCTTAACATGCACCGAGAGCATTTTTTACAAGTCTGACATACAGTACTAGGACCTTGGGAAATGCTTTATGAGATGAATTCTAAAAATTCAGATTTCATCTCATACAAAAACTTAGGCTATCAGAGAAATAGGTAAATTTATAGTGCATTGGTTGCCCTTTTTTCTATAATATTTCACATTCTTAACATGCCTCTCGTGTTGAGCCGTACCTATTTTTAGTAACGAGTCAATCATGTGCAATTATTGACTATTACATTGGTAGTGAGATTTGAATGCTTGATACCATACAAAATTATTAGCTACTATCTTAAAAGCTCAAACCGTTAGAGAAAAGTGCAACTTTATTAGTTATATTTTCTTTTAGACTCTCTACACATTTGAAGAAGCCTTTGGGTGTTAGTTCCATTGTGTAATGTCTGGTACATTAAAAATGGTTTTGACGCGTGCGTTGATTATTGGATTTCTGTGAACTTTGGGGAATCATTTTGGTTTTGTGGACTTCATTTCTCTCTTGTTTTTTTCGCTGTGAGAAGCATTTTATGGACTTCGTATATAGAATTAACACCCCTCTGGTGTTTCTTTGCTGTGAGTCGTATACACTCTCTTAGCCATCACCACCCAACCAAAAAAAAAAAAAAATGAGGGAGAGAAAAGTTTCCATATACCATATGGTGAATGATCATTTGCAGTCATTACTTCCTAATTCAGTGATTGAAAATGTCAGTATGAGATTTCAAAAATTTTACTAGTTTAACTTTATTAGTCAGTGAGGAAATCAGGAGTTTTTTGTTGCTTTAGGAAATTTCATGTATGATTGGGAAGATTTGTAATGAAGTTAGAGAATAGTTTTTTACAATTTCTGTAATCAATAAGTTATGTATCATTCACCAATCATTTGTTTTTTTCCACCAAGGTTGATATAGTGTAATCTACCAGCCACTACTGATTGTGTGAGGTGAATTTTGTGAACTCTGTAAATGAATTATTTTCATAATTGCTAGAAGTGATGATATCCATGGTACCTGCTCTGCTATTTTACCATATTCAACTCTGATTATTATGATTTTGGCTGGAGATATGCAATGTTTTTCATTTGGTAGTATGTGACATTTACTTAATTATTGTCGCAATGGATTTGGTTTATATTTGATTCCATAATATATTAGGATTGCAAATGCGAGGGTATTTGTTATATCACTTGTGTTTAGTCTATACGCATGCCTCCGGAGTTTGTTTTTTGCTTATGGGAATCCACATTCTGTAGTAATGTATGACCTTGTTTTTTTTTTTTAATACAAGATGTTTCAGATGCTTTATTGTGTTTACGTAACTGTGATGATTTTCAAATAGACACTAATTGTGTGGTGGAAGAAGTAGAGGCTGTTGGGCTTGGTCTTGACCATTATATTTCTTCTTTTTATTTTTTCCTTATTGTCTAGAGATGATGATATTTGCAAAAAAAGGAGTTGTAGATGCAAAAAGGCCTATACTATACGACCGGCGGCTTGTCAACTATCCGAGGATGACTATTTACGAGTCTGTCAGATTCCACACAAAAAGGTTTGATAAATTTGTCATTCACATTGATGTTTCAGCTTTTAGGCCTTTTTTGACTATTTAATACTTTTTCAGGGAGCAAATTTTAGAGACCTCCCTGGCGTGGTTGTTGGACCTGACAATGTGGTTCATCGGGATGCTACAAAAGAGCAAATGATGTTGCCTTCTGGAAAGCCAATGGTGAGAATTTTGTTGTTTTTCTTCGAAAGAGATTGTCATCATTGTCCTTTTTAGTTTCTATTCATGCAAAATTATATTTGAACTGCTTCTCTCTCCACACATGAATGTTTGTTGTTATTGTCCTCCTTTTGTTTCCTTATAGGTCCCAGATTACGCCTTCACTTTTGAACAGGGGAAATCTAAAAGGTGTGAGGCTTCTTTCAAAAGCTTTCTTGTATTTATTCTTGTGCTCTCTCTAATGGAAGTTTTGGGTTATTGGCAGACCGTTTGCAAGATTATGGTGGGATGAGACAGTGCCAACTGTGGTTACTTTTCCTAATCTTCACAGCCAGGTACTATCATTTCCCCCCTTTTTTTTTTAAATTTATATTTTGAGGAAATTAAAAAGGAAGGATACAAAAACTTTATATAAGTTTTTAGGCAGCACTGCATCCAGAGCAGGACTGAGTCCTGACTATACGAGAATATGCAAGGTTGCAAGGCTTTCCTGATTTTTATAGGTTCTGTGGGACAGTAAAAGAAAGGTACAGTTATTAATCTTCCAAGAGAAATATAGTTGGTCCGTTTACCAGTTTTTTGTATTATTTAAAGATTGTTACCATGGAGCACACATCTTAGTATAACAGGCAACTTAGGATGGGGTGTTGGCCTTACAGTAGTACTACTGGGTTCCACGAGGAGGAGGAGGAGGAGGAGAGGGGGGGGGGTATTGTCACTACCTCAGTTTTGTGGTAATTTAATTTGTTCTTTCTTAATCCTTCAAACAGCCATCTTTTGGGGATTTTTTTTGGAACAAAAAATTGTAATAATTATAGACTTTGTACATGGTTTGTGAATGAAAAATGATCAAATGGGAGAAGGTTCAATAGTTTCACTTGTCCAGTTACAAACTTGCAAACTCATTTGTTGCTTTCCGGTGGAACACCTATAGTTTGATAGCAAAGAACATTCAAAAGTTGGTGCTGCCTATATAGTTCTAGAATTTTAAGTTGTGCATTTCCAGCCACTCCTTAGTTTTCTTTTGAAGTCATTTGCAATCATCATTGGATAAGCTTTCCCCTCTATATAAAAATTATGGAATGAAAACAAAACGTCGAAGCATTTGGCATCTTATTGGTTTTGCACCACTTTCGCATGTTGTCTATTGAAAGCTTTGCAAAAATTAACCCTCCGTACTTGCAGGTACTGTCAAGTTGGAAACGCTGTGGCTGTTCCTGTTGCACGGGCTCTAGGATATGCCCTGGGAATGGCCATCCGAAAGCTAGGTGGGAATGAACCCCTCATGACACTACCCCCAAAGTTTGCATTCCAACAATTTCCAACTGATTAAATTATTGTATCATGAACACAATAATATTTATTCTTGGCATTTAATTTATTGATGTAATGCAACAGTGATAAAATAACATTGAACCTTGAATCATTGTTGAACCTTGCGCGTATTCATAAAATTGGCAGTTGTTTCCATAAAAGTCTGCCTTGGACCTTTTCATGAACTTTGTTCAATGCTGAGCGTGTAGATTTGAATCAAATTCGGGTTTTCACAAATCCATTGGAGGTTTATTTGATCGTTAATTTCAAAATTTCAAGGTTAAGTCAAGATGTAAGTAAGCCGGCCAAGACACCCTTAAAAAATTGTGTAGATTTGTGTTCTGTATGATCATCCCAGCAGCACAAATGACCTGGACCAGAACATGCCAGACCACATGATGTACATATTTTCTCTGAATATTTGAAGGGAGGGGACAAAGGGCCTCATGACATCCAATGAATGCTCACCTCTATTAACAATTCTAAATGCAGTTCTGGTGATTGAAGATTAATGTACCCAGAAATGTTTCACTAGCAATGAACTGATCAGGTAATGTCTAGGATTTAGGGTAAATGTAGATGAGGACTTTGATTTTTATCAACGCTTTATATGCTTATGTGCAATTGTTTAGAGGGGAGGACTGATGGTAAGAGTAGCCCTTCTATTTATGCAAACATAAATCCTTTATATATGCATGTAATTGTGTATATTTTACGTCTACATTAGGGGAAATGAAGATTTCAGTTTTATTAAGATTCTATTTCTGGGCAAAAACATCAAATGTCCATAATTACTTAACAATTAGCTTTTGAGAACCGAAAAAAGAAAAAAAAAAAAAAAGAAAAGAAAGGAAGTGACAGAATTAAATCATTCTCCTTTTGGAAGTGTACTTGAACAATAACCCTAATATGCAATTTTTTTTCCTACATTCTTGACAAAACACAGAACCTTAGTTTTCATATTTGTAATCGAACAAGAATTAATTTTGAACATAAGGGTGCGTTTGGAGAGTCGAAAAACAATTAAAATGTGGTTTGGATAATTTTTTGACATTTGACGTGTAGCTATTAAATTATGTTTTTCAGAGATGAATAATGTAATTTTTTGGCTTTTACGTTAAAATGTTAGAAAGAGATACTATTCTGATAGATTTTTGAATCCATTTTGATGGATTTATGTTAGAACTTTTTCTAAAGTTGTTGAATTTTTTGATTTTTACGTCGGAACAGTCAGAATGTTGAAGAGAGATTGTTTCGATAGATTTTAAAGTTCCATTCCAACAAATTTTGGTCAAATTTTTGAAAGGTTGTTGAAAAATTTTTGGAATTTACAGAAAAGTTTTTGGGATTTGTGGAATTGTTATTGGAGATTTAAAAAATTTATTGGAGATTATAAAAATTTGTTGGAATATATATATAAATTTTACGAAATACAAAAAATATAAAATGTGTTTGAAAATTTTAAAAATTTTAAAAAAATTTACAGAATTTTTCACATTCAAACGCATCCTAAATGTAATTGGATGCCATGGTGAAAAACTAAATAACAAAGTACTGATAAAAAAGTAATGACAAAAATAAAATTAAAAAAAAATGTGAAACACAACACCGTCAATCCTTCTCCCAGACTGAATTAATGGGACCCTCTCTTTTTTGGTTTGGCATGATTAAAGACTATAGTCTGTTGGGAATAATATAACTGACCCAAACAAGACTTAGAAAAAGCGTTTGATATTCGTTTTATTTATTTATTTATTTTTTAAAGGTTGAATGGGAGCATTTAGTTATTAATTTATATATATATACATATTTGATTAAGCGGGTGTTTGATTAGTTAAAATTAACCAAAATTTATCAATTATTTATATTTTTTTAATTAAATTTTATCACATATCACTTTTACACCAAATCTTTATATTTTTATTATACTTTTTAATCAAATTTTTACCAACCAAATACCTCTTAAACATCAACGGCAATCATGGTTCACGGAAAGGAGTAGGAAAGAGCAAGGGGACATGAGCCAATAGATTCACGGACCTAACCCCCCCCACCCCACCCACACCACACCGCACCACCTTCTTTGTTGTCGTCGTCAGTCGTTGTAGCGACTTCATACTAGCAAGGGGACTAAAAGAATATTCTTTCGTCAGCTCTCAACCACTTCTTCCCTCCCTCGCCGAGAACGTGCCCCTCTCTCTCTCTATTCCTCCTTCCCTCCCTCAGCACGTGACACAGGAATATTCCATCCCTGATTTGCCGGCGAATATTCCTCGCTGGCTTCCACGTGCCCCCCTCCCTCGGTCCCTCCCCCGTCCGATGATACACCAATTGCGAATTGTTTAGTTCGTTTACTAGCGCGAAGCAGTCCAACTGTATACAAAGCCGACAGTCTACACTCATTATTATTATTATTATTATTTTACATTTTTTTAATAAATTCATCGGCCATCATTTTCATCAGATTCGTCGCCGATCTTTTCTCTTCGTGTCTTTTTTGTATATAGCCAATCTATACATACACACATGCATACATGTTTATATTAACATTATATGTGTATAGTTCTGTCTTGTAATGAATGTATGTTGAGGCAAACAATAGCTTTTCTTTCCCAACTCTTTTGTTCTTCTCCAAAGCTTTTCATATCTAAATTCTCTCTCTTTGCCTCTCTGCTTGGATTGGATTTCAAGCATCAAAAGATTCAATTCTAATCCGAACTTTTTGTCAACTCTGCTTTGTTGGTGGGTGGGTGGGAAGGAAGGAAGGAAGGAATTCAGTTCATAACAAATTCGACCCATTAGGAAAGAGCTTCTTCACACCCTTTTCTCAAACAGGGTTGGTACCTTCTTACACACACTTTTGATCTTTTGCTTTTTTTCGGACGGAAATTCATTCTCCATTTGATTTCTTCCCTTTGTTAAAGGAGAGAAGAGAAGAGAACCTGGTGTGTTAAATGAGAGAAGGAGCAAAAGCAAGGCTGCTTATAGATATAATATATACATACACGCACACGTACATACAGATACGGACGGTGGAGAATTTAAGAATTGGTGAGGTGAGAGTGCTGGCAAACTGGGAGAGAGTTAATTACTAGGTGGGTGTTGCTGCTGTGGAAGATTGACAGAGGCTTCGGCAGTGGCGGCGGCGGCGGAGGAAGCCGGTATCCGTACGAGAGTGTGGGTGGTGATGTCGAGAGACCCAAAGCCGAGGCTGAGTGGGACGGCTGATCTGTCACGATCGATTTGTTTGACGCAGTCACGAGCTAGGAGGCCCAGACAGTGAGTCTTGACTTTGATCGATCCTTCTTATTTTGCAGCTTGGTTTTTAGAATTCTGCAAAATTATTATCATTTTCTTTTCTGTTATGGTCTGTCTCTCCGTCCTTGGTGTTTTCTTAGAATCATCAATCGAATTTCACGCTGATTCATTTTTTGAAATTTGAATCAAGAAGCTGAAATTCCCCTCTTCTTTATGATTTTTCCTCATTTTCCATATCCATGTTGCTATCTAGCCATTTTATAGATTTTCGTATTGGCTGCCTAATTATGGCTAATTGGCAACTAATCATAGTTTTGGACATGCACTGTAAATTCGATCCATTAAAGAACACAGGTCAGCTGCTTCAGAATTAGAAAGCTGTCAGCTAAATTGTTGAAAAAAGACAATTGCATTCAATAGAATGCTAAGGTTGTCTGAGTTAATTTTCTTTTTGTTCTCTTATTCATACTTTGAACAAAATTCACGGGGATAACTTTCTTTCAGAAAATTGAAATTTTGGACCCCCCCCCCTTTTTTTTGTCTTGTTTTGGGTTGGGTGTTTTGGGATAGGGGACTACTTGCCACCGTTGGTACACAAAGTGATTCCGAATTGTTTTATGCTATGTTTGGTATCCTTTGAACTTAGGAACAGGGACAGAAATTCTAGAGTTAAAGTAATTCTCCCTTTGGTAGGTCCCTTTTTTTTATTTTTTAATGTAGGAATGGAACTAGAAATTCCTCATCCTTCCGGAATTGTGGCTTTCCGAACAAAAGTCGAATGAAATTCCGCTTCTTAAGGAATTGTCATACAATGATGAAAAAAATAAAGTCTGAGTTTATGTTTCTGAAGATTTTGGACGTGGATAAGGTCGTAAAAAACAACAATAGATTTGATGTACCAAACATAAATGTCATATATTAAATTCGTTCTTATACCCTCTTCCATTTTTAGGTTCTCGTTCCCAATTCTACCAACCATAGCCTTATTGTACAACGCTGAATGGGAAAGCAATATTGATGGAAACCCTGCTGACTGGTGAAATTGCTGAGTGAAAACAATCTGTCATTGGCATGTTGTCAATGTCAAGCAAGCTAATTGTTGATTTTTTATATGAAAAATAATTAAATACATCTTTTGCATTGCAATTCCAGGAGGTTGCCTATGGTTTGGTAAATTAATCCTAATCTAACTTTTCTAGTAGTAGGGTTATGTCCTTAGCTTATCCTGTTAATCTTTAGGGTCATCTTGGGACATTAAACTGCGAAGTAGATTTCTTAATTTGCATGCTTTTTTGCTGGTAAATACTCCATCACTACTTCTAGAAATAATCCCTTTATGAAAGAACCTACAATTTGTTACTTCAGGATTAAATTCTGCCCATAAACGACTTGATGAAGAATGTGAAAATCCAAATTTTTAAGTGTAAAACGTTCCATTCTGAACCATGGACATGAACCAGTTGATTGAAATTCCTGTATAAAATTAGGAGGGAAAAATTGTGAATTTTAATTTAAGTAATGAGTTACTTGGTTCCATCAATCTCATTGATTTCATGTTTCCTAGTAGATCCAAGACTAACAATAGCACAATGTCTACATTAGTATTATAGAATTTTGCAAGTACGAGCTCAATACAAACTCAAAAGAAGAGTTCCATTTGCAGAAGCAACTCCAAAGTCAGTGCTGAGATTGATGGGCTTAAAAGGCTTGACATTGTACCACTTAAAGAGTCATTTACAGGTGATTTCCTGTTCTTTGCACTGCTTGACCTTAATGCTTTCTGCTAAAACCCTTGATCTAATGTTGCTTAAATTTTTTATGGTAGAAATATAGACTTGGGCAGCAGGCCAAGAAACAGAGCAATTTAGAACAAAACAAAGAGAACAGTGGTGAGTGGATTATGATTTTGGTAGATATTATTAATTCCACCCTGAATATTGTTCAACCTCTTGACAACATTTTCTCCTCTCACTGAATTTACTTTCATGAGTATCGCTCAATTTTAGATCTTCAAGTTAAAAAAGTAAACAAACGATTGGCACTTTCTTTTTTGCCATTCTCTTTACTCTCTTTTCATTTTGGAATTTTGAATAATGGATGAAATAATCAACATCACATTTTGCTTTAAAGCCTTTGTTTAATATCAAGCTGACGAGAAATAATTTTGAGGCCTCTGTTGGCAGTCAAAAAATTTCGCTTGCCTCTCGTTTCTGTCTCATTTTTCTTTTATTTCTCCAAATTGTTGCCTTCTATTATGGCTTCCCAAATTTTTTTCTTCTTATGTATTATATTTTTCTGCATCCAGGTGGTTCCTACAGAGACTACCATATGCATTCCTCACATGCAACTACCAATTCTTCAGGAGTGAGCAGTGAACCAGGGTATAGTGTTTAGGCAACTCAACTGCTATTATTTGAAATTTCTACAAAACCAAGCTGTCTCTCTGTTTATTTGGGGTGATTAGTTATGCCTGGAGTTTCAAGTAAAAATATTATGTCTTCACCCGTAAACCACATTATCTATTTCACCTCGACCCTAATAGGAAGGGTATGGAATTTGAACGATAAAACTCAAAACAGGTATGGCACAACTAATCAAAATCCGATGGGGGTATGGAACAACGTAGGCTTTTGGTCATTCCAACTTGATTACATAGCTATATATCTTAAATACCATTTTATGTTACAATAGTGATGAACAACACCTATTAATAAAATAATGTACAAGTGCTAGTTGTGTGTTTTTATATAACATTTTATATTCGAATAATTTGTATTATTTTGATTTTATATGAAAATTATTTTTATTTTTGAAGTCACAGCAAGTTCAACATGCTTGATCCGATTAATTAAGTGGAAAAGGTATAAAATGAGGAAGTTCAACCCCTCACGGGAATGAGGATGAGTATGGGGAGAGTTTTTTTCTAGTAGGATCAGGATATGGTTTAACTAAACCTGCTCCATTGACGTATGTTATAGTTTTCGTAATTTTTTCTTTAAGAGTAAAAGTTCATTCTTGATCTGTCCATCTTGTTGCTAATGAATATCCTATTCTGAACAGAGACATGCCAATTGCAGAGGCACTGAGGTGTCAGATTGAAGTGCAGAAAAGATTACAAGAGCAGCTTGAGGTAAATCTCTTACTTCATGGTTCTGCTATCAATTTTCATACGTTTGTAGGGATCCGTTTTGTAATTCTCGCTCTGGTCTTTGGCCACTGTCTGATTATTTATTGATTTTTCAATATGCAATATTAGGTACAAAAGAAGTTGCAGATGAGAATAGAGGCCCAAGGGAAGTACTTGCAAGGAATACTAGAGAAAGCTCAAAAGAGCCTCACACTTGATATGAACTGCTCTGGCACTGGCAGTCTTGAAGCCACAAAAGCTCAACTGACCAACTTCAATTTAGCTCTGTCAAATATTATGGAGAATATGGATGGGGAATCAACGAATGAAAACATTATAGAGAAGAGAGTATTGAATGATATTCAGAGAAAACCAAATAGGTCTCTTTGCTTGGGAGAGGATGATGAAAGGAAAGACATCAAGCTCAAGGCTGAAGAAGGCAGTTCCATAAATTTGATTTGAACATTAGAGGGAGCTACGACTTCTTTGGTGTCAGTGGATCTGAATTGGAAGCCAAGACACTTGCATATAGGTGACAGAATCGAACACACGCTGTGTTTCACCTTTTCCAGTACTGATATATACATATATATATCACCCTCAGTGTCTTTCATATATTTTTTTTGTCAATACTAGCTTAGATCCATGACTCACATGCTTTTGCTACCGTGCTGAGCCTTGAGGTGATAACTCATTAGCCAATACATATTGGTGGTGTCAATTTGTTTTTGTTGGACCTATTGGTACTAAATGCTTGTCTTTCCTTAAAAATAAAAAACTATTTTCGAAAATTTTTAACCAAAAAAGTGTGCAAGAATGACGTGATAATGACATTTTTATAATAAAACTTTGTTTTACTGAATAATCATTTAAAATTGTTGTCTCACAATGCATCAAATTATTTAATCTTCTATTCATCTCCCCTTGGTATCTTATCTTTATTCTCTCGTACTTGATTGGATTACACCCCAATGTAAATTGTCTAAGTTTTTTTTTTTAATTAGTGTAAGAAGAATATTAATTATATTATTTTATTAGGATAATGAGTGGAACCTTACCTAGTGAGAAAATGCTTGGTTTGGTTTAGTTATTAGGATAATGAGTGGAGAATGTCTTTGAAAATTTTCCGAACCAAATAATCACCCACAAACCAAAAATAATAACACTAGAAAATAGTGAGGAAACCATCTCATAAGAAGAAAAACTTCAATTACAAATTCTATTATTAACGGGATACAAAATTCTACATGAATTCACTACAATTCACTTGTACAAATTCTTTTACAAATCTTACTCGACTCACTTGACAAACCCTACAAGTGGGATTTCTGTCTCACACAGAAAGTTAAAATGGAACAATAAAAATCTAGATAAATAAACTTAAACTCTCAAGAATAAACTCTATCTATCTATCTATAATATGTCCCAATTTTATATTTTTCATTAAGTCTGGGTACATATTTATAGAGTTACAAAAGATTGTCCTAATCTGACAAAATAAGTAGTTACGTTCAAAAATTACATGACTCGAACCCTTGAGTACCCTACGCTAATCAATCGAACCCGTGTACATCCATTCGTTAGCCTGTGGACCATACTAGAATCTGGTCTGAGTTACATAATGAAAGGGGCGAACCGGCGTGCTCTTAGTGAACTTTGGGCATAGCGACGCGCTCCCTGCGCCCTCCATACGAAGTACACTCGATTTTTTCATATCTTTGATTGCTTACTCCTAATCTATGTATGATTGTAATTGTTTAGCATTTGACTCGAATTGAACATGTGCAATCTTTTGAAAACCTGAATTTGATGTGATTTGTCTTCATCTTTAATTTAGAAATATCCATGTCTTCTTTTCATATTGTTTTTGGAAACATCCCAATTTTTCATATTTAATTTAAGATTTTGAATGAATTTATCACATTTAAAACTTTTCAGACTTATAAACTCTAAATATATGTTTGGGTGGCGGTATTTTTTTACCTTGGCTATTTTTTATTTTTTTATTTTTTTTGCTCATTTGTCAATAAACTGAATATCAAGTAAAATTTGGACAAATTACTAATTTTTCTTGAATATTTGTTTAAATGTAGGTAGATTTATAACTATTTCAAAATTAGAATCATACCATTTACTGTACAAATATTATTAGTTAATTGTTAGACAAAGTAGGAATACCATCAGAATATTTATCTTTGTAAATTAAGAAATTGTACTATAATATTTAAACGATATGGAATCTGCTCTGCGTTTATCTTAAACTAGGGAAACCCCAAACCGAACCAGTGATCGCGCACAACCTTCCGGCACCATTTGGCCCTTTTCCGGCGACGTTTCCGGACCTCCGTGCTCACTGGCGAGTTACAGAGGCTCGGGAGGATTCCAGTGCTGGAAGATGGGCCGGATTCGAATGCCGATTGCCGACCCCGAGGTAGAGCCATGTGTGGGGTTTCCAGAACGCGAGACCTTCTCGACTGAGATTATCGAGAGCATTTCGCAAGAGGATCTCTATATACTGTCTGTTTTGCTTTTCGAATTCAGCTAAGATAGTAATAGATGTCCTATCCTCTCATCAACACAGCTCTAATGTCTGATCAGAAAGTAACAGGCAGTGGCGGATTCATAATTTCATTATAGGAGGGTTAAGTCGATAAATAAATACAGTGTACTTAAATTATGGACAATCTATTTTGAGAGATATATTTTATGGGAGTAAAAAAGATAAAAATACTTAAAAAAATTATACTATTTTCTAAAGAAATTTTACTTTCTAAGGGGGCAAAACTTGTAAATTGCTTGAGGTATAGGGACAATTTATTGTGAAAGATATATTTTATAAGGGTAAAAATACAAAAATATCTAAAAAATTATACTGTTTTTTAAAAAAATTTTGCTTCCAGTGAGGCAAAATTTGTAAATTATTTAAAGTATAGGACAATTTACTTTGAACAGTATATTTTATAGGGATAAAAGTATAAAAATATCTCAAAAATTATATTATTTTCTATAAAAATTTTGTTTCTAATTGGGTCAATTGACCCCTTACCTACGTGGAATCGCCTATGGTAATAGGGTTGATTTGTTTGCATCAGATTGTGTCTTACCCCTACGTGGATCCGCCTATGGTAATAGGGTTGATTTGTTTGCATCAGATTGTGTCTGGGAGTTCCACTTTGGGAAGAGAGAGGCTTTTTGGGTTGATTCCTTGCGTAAATCAATGTGGGTAAAGATCTCAGCATTTCTTCCCATTTGATTTGATCTGATCTGAGTTTTCCTTTTCATAAGCCGCAAATGTTAACTTACTGCTGATTTTTTGATTCCTTTCTTCCATACGTGGTTCATATATACATATATATATATATATATATATATACACACACATAACATAAACACACTTGGATATCCACAGGCACACAGTATTGCTTGGGTATGTGTTGGGCATAATAATACTAAAGCTGTACTATTACCGAACAAGTTTAGTTTGGTGTCACGTGGCACAGTGCCGAGCATATTCACATAAGCCACGTAGTCACTTGCCGAGCACGTTCCGTCTGGACACGTGACGTCCCGCCGAACAACTGATTATTGGCACGAGAGTTCCACGTGAGTGTTATACGTGAGTACACGATTTAGAGTTAGTGTTCCAAAGAGTACCTTGAATCTCGACATCAATAAACAATGTATTACCACGTGGCTATAGCCGAGGATCTTGGAAGTTAGTTTGCTCGGCCTATCTGTTGACGGCCAGTAAATGTCGAACCTATGACCCACAGCCTTTAAAGAAGGCTCGTGACCATAAATGCACCTTAGTTAAGATTGAACTAGGTACTTGTCTTTGGAGATGTAACTAAATCGGTCTATCTCGTCACGATTTGGTGGCTGATGTGACAGGAAGACAGTCTGGCCCTGAAATTCCAGTTGTAATGCCGTGTTAAACCGCCAGAAGCATTAAATGAAAGGCACGGTGTATTAATGAGGGGGTCTGAGGCATTAAATGAAGGGGAAGGGCATTTAAAGCAAGAGTAGAAAAGAGGGACACGGCAGTGTGCGTAACGTCAAGTCATAGGTATGCTGTAATCATCACTCAGACCACTATATATGGGATATCCTACTGAACCACAGAGGTAAGCTGACTATTGCCAACTTAAGCTTTGACTCCTTTATTTCCATAAAACTTCCTTTCTTAAGCGACTTGCTGATTTAATCATCGGAGGGTTTTCCGGCCTGAGACCCTCCTCTCCGGCCGTCACCTTCCTTTCTGTCTTTGTTCGGCAGGTCGGCGATTGCATTTCCTGTTGGCGTGGTCAGTAGTTCCGGCGATAATTTCTGCTGCCGAACATTTGGCGCCCACCGTGGGGCTCGTTGTCTAGCCCAGCATTGTTGTTCACTAGCTTTTTTCTCGTTTCTTTGTCAAGTCTCCAGTCCTTGTCCACATAATGACTTCGGGAGGAAACACTACCCCACCACCATCTCCACGGGCAGGAGACGCTTCCACTCCTGTCCAAAACTAAAGGGAGTGCGTTGGTTATCCGGACTCCAGGTCTGGAGCATGCCCGGAGAAGAAAAATGGAGGATCCTGAGATACTGAAACGGAGAGAGGAGCTGATGGCTAAGGCCAGTGAAAAGCAGGCAGAACTGGAGGAGATTCTGCTGGAATTGAGTAAGGAAAAGGGAAAATCCCCTGCTAGCCATACAGCTGATTCTGGTCAATCCGACTCGGAATCTGATGAAAGTTACGATGCTCTTTACGAGGACCCCACTGATGAGGATGACGGGGACACCCATGAATAGAAGGAGGTGCGCTCTCGCTCGCGACGTGATGTCTCTCCTTCCAGGAAGGACTCGCGCCGTGCTAAACTCGTCGCAAAACGTGACGTGAGATCCGATGTTGACGCGCCCATCAAAGCGCATCACCAAAGGAGTTCCTCAAAAAAGGTGCTGGAGGCGCACTCAGAGGAGGCGGATAGCTCGGACCAAGAAGAGCTAACTTTGAAGCGTAAGAAAGCGGGGAAGGCAAAGATGGAAGACTGGGGGCAAGCAGAGGAATGGGGTGCTCAGGGCCAGAGCACATCGAATGATGGCAAGGAAAGCCTTGGGGCGAATCTCTGCCTCCCCATTCGTCGATGAAATAATCGATGCGGAGCCTCCGGAGAAATTCCAAACTCCGAGGCTTAATCTCTATGATGGGAGAACTGACCCCCTGGCCCACTACCGTCATTACATGCAGGCCATGACATTATGGAACAGCAACGACCACCTCATGTGCAAAGTATTCCCTTCCAGTTTGGGGATACAGCGCTTCAGTGGTTCCATAAACTGCCCCCTGGCAGTATTCGGTGTTGGCAGCAACTGGCGGAGGAGTTCGTCACCCGGTTTCTGGCTAACACAAAACAGCCCAAAACCGCTGACGTTCTCCTCACAATGAAAAGAAAGTCCGGGGAATCATTGAGAGATTATTCCCGCCGCTACCTGGAGCTCTACAATGAGGTGGGAGAATGCTCGGAGCAATTGGCGGTCACCTCGTTTAAATTGGGGTTGCGGAAGGAGGATAGGCTGTGGCTCTCCTTGACCAAAAAGCCAGCGGCCAACATGTCAGATCTTATGTGCCGAATCGAGAAGTACGCCAAGGTGGAGGACGAGACGCAGCCGGCCGAGCAGAAAGAAAGGAGATCCCAGGGCCAGACAAGAGAGAAAAGACGGGGAGATGGCCGCCGATTCATTGACGAGGGGAAGTCCGTCTATGAAGCGGTCAATACGGTGTTCAAGGAGCCAATCTTCAAGATCCTCCCCCAAATAAAAAATAGGCCATATTTCAGATGGCCCGGAAAGCTGCCAGGATTTCCCTGGAAAGGAGAATTCCAAAAACTACTGTGCGTACCATCAAGACAAAGGACATCGCACCGGAGCCTGCCGATCGTTGCGACATCATCTGGAAGAATTGGTGCGCAGAGGCCACCTTAAAGAGTTCGTAGACGAGGGCAGAACTAGAGAAGCAGCCCCACAGGATAGAGAGCCAAGGAGGCAACGAGAAGAGACTGCCGAGGAGGAGGCAGCCGAAGAGGTTCAACCCCCACCAAGGGCCAGGGTGCGCAGAGATGTCCCGAGACCTGCAGTCATCCACGTGATTCATATGGAACGGCGACCCCAGAGTGTCATCAATCATGCCCCTAATCCACCAAGTAAAGAAATCTTGGGCGTCGCGGGTCAGCCGAACAAGCGCCCAAGGACAGCCGCCATGGAGGAAATCACTTTTCATGAAGACGAGCATCCTGGTGTTCAGCTGCCGCACAATGATGCCCTGGTGGTCACTCTGGGCATGTTCAATTCAGAAGTAAGAAGAATCCTGGTAGATGCAGGAAGCTCAACAGAAGTTATGTTCCTGAGCTTATTTAAGAAGCTCGGATTAACTGAAGAAGATCTGGAACCGGCAGAATGCCCGCTCATAGGATTCAATTCTGCTCCTGTCTGGCCTCTGGGCAGAGTCGTCATTCCTGTCCGCGTGGGTCCGGTGGAGCAAGAGGTTGAGTTCACTGTTGTGGATTCCCCCTCTTCCTACAACGCTATAGTAGGGAGGTCGTGGATTCACGCTCTGAAGGCGGTCCCCTCAACCTACCACCAGGTGCTGAAGTTCCCCTATTGCGGGGAAGTGATTTCTATTTTGGGGGATCAAAATACCTCCCAAAAGTGCTTCTCTGCAGCCCTAAAATCCAAAACGATCCCGAACAAGTCCAACTGGCGGAACTACCCGAGGACACGCCAAAGATCGATGATGTCGGTGGTGATCCGCAGATGAAAGCCACAGAGGGTTTGGAGAAATATCAAATTGGCCCGGTTGAGGATGATAGATTCTTCCTGATCGGCGCTAACCTGAGCGCCGAGGAGAAACTAGAGCTAACGGAGATGCTCTTGAAGAATATTGGAACGTTCGCCTGGACTCCACACGAAATGCCAGGCATTTCCCCCGAAGTCATGACTCATAAGTTGAATGTGAATCCGGAGGTAAAGCCTGTGGTACAAAAAGCAAGGCGATCAGCTCTCCAACACGCAGAGGCTGTCATTGAGGAGGTCGGCCGACTGTTAGAGGCGGAGGCCATTCGGGAAGTCTCATACCCGGAGTGGTTGGCTAATACGGTCGTGGTCAAGAAGAAGAATGGGAAGTGGAGAGTCTGCGTAGACTACACAGACCTGAACAAGGCCTGCCCTAAGGATCCATTCCCCCTGCCAAAGATCGACCAACTCGTTGACTCAACCTGCTGGATGTTCCAGGATGTCGTTCCTGGACGCTTATAGGGGATATCACCAGATCCCCTATGTTCGGCCCTGATGAGGAGAAAACTTCTTTCATAACCCCCCGAGGCATATACTGTTACAGAGTTATGCCATTCGGGCTGAAGAACGCTGGAGCCACCTATCAACGGCTGGTTACGAAAATATTCAAAGAAGACCTCGGACAGACGATGGAGGTCTACATTGATGATATGGTGGTGAAAAGCAAGGAGCCGAACACACATCTCCAACATCTCCAGCATGTTTTCTCTACCCTTGATCGGTATGGGTTAAAATTAAATGCTGCCAAGTGTGCCTTCGGAGTTGGCTCAGGTAAATTTTTGGGCCACTTGGTGAGCAGAAGGGGAATTGAGGCTGATCCCGAGCAAATACGTGCCATCCAATCTGTTTCTCCCCCACGCACTAAAAAAGAGGTCCAGAAGCTCACAGGGATGGTGGCAGGCACTCAACCGGTTTATTAGCAGATCATCCGACAAGTGCCGACCATTCTTTAGACTGCTCAAAGGGGTCAATAAGATGCAATGGGATGCTGAGGCGGATGCGGCACTGGAAAAGCTTAAAGAATACCTGACAACTGTCCCGATATTGTCAACACCGCAGCCGGGGGATATTTTGCAGCTATATCTGGCAGTCTCAGAGCATGCAGTCAGTGCCGTCTTGCTGAGAGAGGAACAAGGGAAGCAGCATCCTATTTACTATGTGAGCAAAACAATGCAAGGAGCAGAGACCAGATATCTTCCCCTAGAGAAGTTACCTTGGCATTAATAATGGCATCCAGGAAGCTAGCCCATTATTTCCATGCACACACCATTCAAGTTGTCACCGATCAGCCAATTGGCCATGTTTTAAAGAGGGCTGATGTATCGGGCCGGCTAGCAAAGTGGGCAGTTTCCCTTGGTGCATTCGACATAAAATTCATCCCAAGAACCGCGATAAAGGCTCAAGTCCTGGCCGATTTTGTAGCGGAATTTTCCACACCAGCCTGTGGTCAAACAAAAGAAGTATGGCATGTTGAAATAAGGTCTGCCCCGGCCGAACACAATGAGGCCGAACAACCTTGGCAAATCGAGGTTGACGGATCTTCCACTAGAAAAAGAGGCGGCGTGGGCATAGTTCTGACTACACCAGAAGGGGTCTCAATAGAATATGCAATAAAACTCGAGTTCGAGGTTACTAATAATGAGGCGGAGTATGAAGCCCTCCTGGCTGGACTCGACATCGCTCGGCGGTTGATGGCGGATGATATTGTAATAAGGACTGACTCTCAGTTGGTTGCTAACCAGCTGAAGGGTGAGTATTGGCCAGAAGTGAAAAGATGGCAGAGTATTTAGAAGTCGCAAAAAGAGAATTGAAGGCTTTAATAAAGCTAGCGTGGAGCTCATTGGCAGGGATCATAACGCTCATGCTGATGCACTTGCAACGCTAGCCGCCTCTTCTCGAATAAGGCTAACTGACCAGGTCTTTATGGAAGTCATAAAGAGGCCGAGCATAACGAAAGACGTAGAGGTAATGTGTGCTGACCTAGCCCCATCTTGGATGGATCCAATCATCACTTACTTGAAGGACGGAACACTTCCCGAAGACAAGACAGAAGCAAAGAAACTAAGAATAAAAGCCGCCAGGTTTTGGCTCTCTCCTGACCAGAAGTTATACAAAAAGTCATTCACAGGCCCCTATCTTCTTTGTGTTCATCCCGATAAAGTGCAAGACTTTCTTTACGAGCTTCATGAAGGTGTCTGTGGAGCACATACTGGGGGCAGATCACTGGCGCACCGAGCAATTACTCAAGGGTATTGGTGGCCGAAGATGGGATATGACGCTCAGGCCTATGTTCGGAGATGCAAGAAATGTCAGAAGTTCGCTCCCATTCCTCACCAGCCAGCCCAGGAACTCAGCCCGCTTACCAGCCCTTGGCCGTTCGCTCAATGGGGACTCGACATTGTGGGACCTCTGCCTTCTGCTTCGGGAAATAGAAAGTTCTTAGTGGTCGGCACCGACTACTTTACTAAGTGGGTGGAAGCAGAACCCCTAGCTCACATCAGAGATGCTGATACCATTCGATTTATTTGGAAGAACATCATTACCAGGTATGGCATCCCTAGGACACTTATTTCCGACAATGGGACGCAATTTGACAGTGCCCCATTTAGGGAATATTGTTCTAGATATGGAATCAAGAATATTTACTCTACACCAGCTTACCCCCAAAGCAATGGTCAAGCCGAAGCTACGAACAAAGTCATTCTCAATGGGATTAAGAAAAGACTGGAAGCGGCAAAAGGGAGATGGGTGGATGAATTGCCATCAGTACTGTGGACCTACCGAACAACCCCTAGAAGATCAACCGGAGAATATCCCTTCTCTCTGGCTTACGGTGTTGAAGCCGTCATACCCTTAGAAGTTGGCCTCCCGAGCATCAGAACTCTATCATTTGACAGAGGGGAGAATGATCAAGCTATGGGAATAAGCCTGGATCTAATCGATGAAAGAAGGGAACTGGCAGGCACTGAGGTTAGCCAACTACCAGCAAGAAACAAGGAAGAAATTTAATAAAGGGGTCAGACGTAGAGAATTCCGTACTGGCGATTGGGTGCTGAGAAAATTAATGGGAAGCAGGAAAGATCAAACTGAAGGAAAGCTCGGAGCTAATTGGGAGGGACCATTCCTCGTCTCTGAGGTGCTCGGCAATGGCGCCTACAAGTTAATTGACATGGAGGGAAAGCCAATCAAAAGACCATGGAATGTAGCCCATCTCAAGTTGTACTATCATTAATTTTTTCTTCACGTTTGTTGATTAAAGACTTTATACGTTTAGCAATCCTTTTTACAAAGTAAAAGCAATTCCAAAAGCTTGAAGATCACCCCTTGCTTAACAAAAAGACGCCACGTCTCTTTGGGTGGTGGCACGGAAAAGAGCCACTCTCGGCTTCCCGAGCATTGGTACGAAAAGAATGCCCCATCTCCATCGGTGTTGGCACATTCCTGGTTTATTTACTGACCAGGAAATGCTCTTCAGACTGAGATTCAATTCCTCGGTCTTCTGAAAAGAATTATCAAAAGAAGCCACGCTCGGCTTGCCCAGCGTTGGCACATTCTTGGTTTATTTACTGACCAGGAAATACTCTTCAGACTGAGATTCAATTCCTCGGTCTTCTGAAAAGAATTATCAAAAGAAGCCACGCTCGGCTTGCCCAGCGTTGGCACATTCCTGGTTTATTTACTGACCAGGAAATTCTCTTTAGACTGAGATTCAATTCCTCGGTCTTCTGAAAAGAATTATCAAAAGAAGCCACGCTCGGCTTGCCCAGCGTTGGCACATTCCTGGTTTATTTACTGACCAGGAAATGCTCTTTAGACTGAGATTCAATTCCTCAGTCTCCTGAAAAGAATTATCAAAAGAAATCCATGCTCGGTTCGCCGGCCATTGGTACAGAAAGAACCCACATCATTTCTGATGGTGGCCCAATCTTGATTTATTCATCGACCAGATACGATTTTTTAAATCAAGATTCGATTCCTTGGTTTGTTAATTGGAAGCAAAAGAAGCATGTTCTAAAGAGCTCAGCGCCAGTATCATAAAGGTACAATTTTTCGATGCTCGGCATGAGATTAAAAAGCGAAGATTTGTCAGAAGGTAGTTACCTCTGTTATTATGTGAAAGCAGGAGGACAGCCGAACTTATCGAGGTATGTGAGATTTATTAAAGTTGTGTCTCTTTAACAAAAGCTTGAAGTCATTTTATGAAAAGCAAACTACTACATTAGCTTGTTACCTCTGAAGGGTTTACTGTTTAAAGTATTTCTGTTAAGAGTTGTGGTTGCTCGGCAAAATGGTACAAATCCAGACATCATACATACTTCAATACAAAGCACAAAATATGCAAACAGAAAGACAGACTGTCAATAGGGGACAATTCATAAGCTTTTATTACATGCCTCAGAGTACGGTTACAATACATTTTACATAACTATCAATCGAAGAAGCTATCCTAAATCTAAGATGCGGCATTAACATTTGTTGTAAGGGTTTGTAGCTACTTCGTGGGAAAAAACGTCAAGGTATTCCTCGGCTGCACTCTTTATAATTTCATCAGCTAGCCAGTTAAGGCATTCCCCAATCAATCCATCGGCAGTTCTAAAGAAAACAAAGACAGAAAAATAAAACAAGATTAGAGAAAAATCAAATTACTTTCATTCACTTAGAGTTAAAAGTTCTCTATTGTTACATCCGAATAAAAGAGAGAAAATACACATATGTACAAAAAGGCTCACTTCTCTCCTCCCTTAGTAGGATCACTCTCCACTATTAGATCAATCTGTTCAAGCGCCTGGGAGGTGTCCTTCTGGGCACTATCCACCTCAACCTCCCCCTCGTCAATTGTTTCTTCGGCAGTATGAATTGAGGGAGTTTGAGGTGGACGCTCAAAGCTGAACTGGGGAATTGGGCGCTCTGGATCAGGATAAGGGACCTCCTTGTATATGGGGTTGGTGGGATCAATATTGTTCTTCTTCATTGCGGCCTCCCAACCCTCAAGAAAGAAGTCGTTGTGAGCATCCCTCATCTGATCCACGCAATCATTAATCTGGGCTTCCACTTCAGCTTTGGCCTTGTCCTCGGCTTCTCGGAGGGCAAGCTTCTTTCTCTGCCAGGGCCCGAGTCTTCAGTGCAAGCTCTGCCCGAAGGTTGACAAGCTCTTGCTTCGATTTCTCTTGCTCGGCCCTGGAAGCCTCCAACTCCTTCAAGAGTAATTCCTGTCCAGTCTTCGTGGAGGACAACTCAATCTCGGCCCTGGAAAGTTTTCCCTTGACCTCTAACAGCTCCTCGTCTTTACGAGTTAGGATTTTATCCATTGATTGCACACGAGCGATGCTTCCAGCAACTTGGCCAAGGGCAGTGTTGAGTTGATGTTCAATCTCCTTATTTTCATCTCGAAGCTGACTCCTCTCTTTTGCCAGAGCGTCATTGCTGGATTGGAGGTTCTTGTTCTCCTTCTCCAAGGACCTCACACTCGCTTTCAATTCTCTTATGTCCGTCTTATCCTGCTCGGCTCTGGCTTCGGAGGCTCGGCTTCGAGCAATTAACTCCATGGTGTGGAGAGAAGTCTGCAGAAAGAACAGAAAGTTAGGAAAAATTATAATAACGAAAGGATTCACATAAAGGAATATTATAGTACTTACAGAGATGATGTTCTTCATCAGAGTCTTGTGGATATCCTCCGTCCTATTCTTCCTCGTGTTATGAACGTCCCGAGGAGGGAGGATACCCTTGAGATACTCCTCGGCATGGTTGAAGGCTGTATCTTGGATAGTGAAGGGACGGCCTTGAGGGTGCTCGAGGCTGGGAATAAGGATTTCTGGAAATAAATGGAGGGGAGTCTCGAACCGGATTGGCCGGATACTCGATGGCCAGAGGCACGGGCTCAATTGGTTGAGCAGGTAACGGCTCGGAGGTTCTTGGTGGTGCGTCTTTGGTGGGTGGCACGACCTTGGAAGGTGCTGGCCCCCTCGCGGCGTCCTCCTTCGGCAGCTTCGCCTGCTCGGCCGTTGGAGCCAGCGTCCGCAGATTGTGTCTTGGCCCTCTTCTGCTCAGGAGGACCAGATGGCCTCTTCTGAGCTGCCTCCTGCTCCTTCCCCTTCTCCTATTTTAACCTTCATTATCTGCTCGGCAGTTGAAGGAGCAGGGGCTCTCCCCTCATCAGTCTTTCTCTTCCCACCAGCCTTTTGCTCGTCTGCCTTCTTCTTCTGGGCCTCTCCAGCCCTTTGTCCTTTTGCCTTTGCCATGGCGAGCTTCTTGTAGTCGATCTTCGGGGCCATGACTTCTTCTTCTTCCCCTTCTAAATCTGAGAGGTAGTCGAAGGCAGGGGGTATCTCAACTTCTTCTTCTTCTTCTCTTCCTCCTCGTCCAAAAGAACAAACCGTCGCTTCCTCGGCTGTTCGGAAGGCTCAGGAACTGCTACTTGAGGGGCTTGAACTTGCTCGGCAATGAATGGAATAGCGAATGGAGGGGGCGAGTCCACCCTGGATGCCTTAAGGCGTAGTAGTTCTCTTTCTCTTCAGCAGAAGCCCGAAACCACCACTGAAGACGCCTGATAGCCTCCGAGGTTGCGAAACCTTGAGGGGGGCAATGAACGTCTGATGAGAGGGGGTGAAGTTGAACAGAATTGGAACCGCTCTGGCGAAGGGATAGAGATCTGGACCCCCGAGGAATTTGAACACCTCCTTCAAATGATCCTTATCAGCACGAATGCCAGTAGCCCAGAACTTCTTTAACTGGACACCTGCACAGATATTAAATCAAACAGTTAGCATGCTTAGAAGTGAGGGTAAAATGCCGAAGAAGAATAAGAGCTGGTAGCATTTGAAATCAACCAACCTGGGCCCAAAGAAACCCGAGGGACGATTGGAAAACGATCTTCGTCTGGATCGTGTGTCCAGTGACCTGTGACGACGCACAGGTCACTTTCCGACTTAATCGTATCAGGCAGCATGTGGACCAAGGCCTTTTCTGGTCGGGATTTCAGGTACCACCTGTTCTCATCCTTCCTCACCTTCTGGATTGAGTAACAGTAAAGAAGATCATACTCGGATATGTGGAATCCGTATCGCCTGTTTATTTCTATTACCCCATTAACGATTCTATAAAAGTTGTGGGTGAGGTTCCTAGGGCCAAGGTCCAGAATGCTCATCATAGAGCGAAGAAAGGGGTGCAGGGGGAACCTAAGGCCACCTTCGGTGATTGCCACTATGGGGAATTCCCCTGTTTCACGCTCGCCTTGTTCGGCGAGCCTAATACCTACAGTTCTGAGGAATCTGGTATTTCTCCTTGAAAATCCTAACTTTCTCCTCAGAACTTAGCTCGTTTGCGAGTCTACCCATAACGAAAAATTTGAAGTAAAAAGAGGATTAACTCACCGGGAATGAAGAACGACAGGAAGGGTGAAGGTTCGCGAAGACGAAAGCTCAGAGGGAAAGAAGCAAGGGAAATCTGATAGCTCGAATCGCGGAAAGGAAGTAAGAGAAGATGAACCAGGTATATATGTATGTGTGTATGTATCTGTGAGGGTAACCGAAGCGTTTCCAACGAAAAGGCAATGGGCGGTAAAAATGGCATTTATTACCGCCCCAATTTTCAAATTTCTGACCATTTCACGTTTTAACACCTCGTATCTGGGAAACCGCGTAAGCGGCGCAGCAGATGAAAAGCTGAAAGGGCACTGCGCGTGTCGTCACGAGGAGAGAGAAAAGTCCAATCAGATTTGATGCGCGTCAGGGAGATACTAAACGACAAACCGCGTAGGAGGGTTGAAGGATTAGTGAGGTAAGGTTATTCTGCTCTGCTACTCTGCTCGGAAAATATCTTTTCCCAACCAGAGTGGGGGCAAAATGTTGGGCATAATAATACTAAAGCTGTACTCTTGCCGAACAAGTTTAGTCTGGTGCCACGTGGCACAGTGCCGAGCATATTCACATAAGCCACGTAGTCACTTGCCGAGCACGTTCCGTCTGGACACGTGGCGTCCCGCCGAACAACTGATTATTGGCACGAGAGTTCCACGTGAGTGTTATACGTGAGTACACGATTTAGAGTTAGTGTTCCAAAGAGTACCTTGAACCTCGACATCAATAAACAATGTATTACCACGTGGCTATAGCCGAGGATCTTGGAAGTTAGTTTGCTTGGCCTATCTGTTGACGGCCAATAAATGTCGAACCTATGACCCACAGCCTTTAAAGAAGGCTCGTGACCATAAATGCACCTTAGTTAGGATTGAACTAGGTACTTGTCTTTGGAGATGTAACTAAATCGGTCTATCTCGTCACGATTTGGTGGCTGATGTGACAGGAAGACAGTCTGGCCCTGAAATTCCGGTTGTAATGCCGTGTTAAACCGCCAGAAGCATTAAATGAAAGGCACGGTGTATTAATGAGGGGTCTGAGGCATTAAATGAAGGGGAAGGGCATTTAAAGCAATAGTAGAAAAGAGGGACACGGCAGTGTGCGTAACGTCAAGTCATAAGTATGCTGTAATCATCACTCAGACCACTATATATGGGATATCCTACTGAACCACAGAGGTAAGCTGACTATTGCCAACTTAAGCTTTGACTCCTTTATTTCCATAAAACTTCATTTCTTAAGCGACTTGCTGATTTAATCATCGGAGGGTTTTCCGGCCTGAGACCCTCTCTCCGGCCGTCACCTTCCTTTCTGTCTTTGTTCGGCAAGTCGGCGATTGCATTTTCTGTTGGCGTGGTCAGCAGTTCCGACGGTAATTTCTGCTGCCGAACAGTATGTACTAAGTTTCTTCATATTCTGTACTGCCTTTTCTTTGTCATCGAAGTTTCTGTAATCTCTCTCTCCATTGACTTTCCTTTTTTTTTTCCTTTTAATCTTTAGCTAAAAAAATTAAGCGGTTCATAATTTCTCTGCTCGGGAGTACCGATCCGTAAATGCAAGAACACCCCGTGTGGAGCGATTCCGCCACTAGTTCCACTGCCGACAAACGGGTTGGACGCCAAGAATTTTGAGTCTTGGTTTGCCTTAAAAGTTTGTTAAACGTTTTAATTATATTATTTTATTAGGGTAATGAGTGGAGAATGACTTAAACTCTAGATATATGTTTGGGTGGGGGTACTCTTTTTACCTTGGCTATTTTCTTTTTTTTTTTTTTTAATTTTTTTTGCTCATTTGTCAATAATCTGAATATCAAGTAAAATTAGTTTCAAAAAAAATATCAAAATAAAATTTGGATAAATTACAGACTTTTCTTGAATATCTGTTTAAAGGTAGGTAGATTTAAAACTATTTCAATATTATAATCATATCATTTAGTTTACAAATATTATTAGTTAGACAAGTAGGAATACCATCAGAATATTTTATTTAGTGTGTACTAAATTTTACCTTTTACAGAGTTTGTTTATAAAAAGATTTTCTCAGTGAATGGTCTTGTGGTTATAAAAGATTTTCGTAGTGAATAAAATTTTCATTCAATTAATTTTTATGACTAAAAAATAAATATATCAAATTCAAATTTTAGAATAAATTATTCAAACAAATTATATTTTCGTTAATTAATCTATCAATCTATTCATATTTTTGTTAATTAGTAAATCAATTAATAAAATTTATTATATCAAATTTTCAAGGCTAAAGAATATATATAAAATATTCGAATTTTAAAATGAGTAAATTGCACCTGAACTCCACTAAACATTTAAACTTTACACTTAAACTCTTTATTCTCAAATGTTTGTAACACTTAGATCCATCCGTTAATTTTCTCTGTTAATTGTGTCATAAAATGGCGAAAATGCTCCTACCTATCAATAACACTCAGGGAGTATGCGTGTAATAGCCTAATGTTTAAGAGGTATAGGTGTAATTTAATTCTTGTTAAAATAGTTTACTTTATTAAAATATTTTATTAAATCTAATAATAATTTATTATTAAAATAAGTTATAATGATAAATTTTATTAAAACTAATTATTATTAAAAATAAATATTTATAACATCAAATCAATTAATTGAAATATATTTTATTAAATTAATTAATCAAGTATATTTTAAATATATTTTATTGAATTCAATTAATTTTATATTTTTTAATGAAATTATATATTTTATTTAGATAAAAATAATTATTGTAAATAAAATTAGGAAAAATTATGAGCCAGACGAAGTGAATCAACAGGAATGCCTGACCCGAAACCGACCCATTCCCTCCACTCCCGACCTCACAGAAACCAAACTTGGCGACCCGGCGCAGAGGGCGTCTGCGCACCCGCACCAGTAGGTGACGCCGTCGACGCCGCACACGGGGTCGGTCCGGAAGCACTTGACGGGGCAAGAGGCGGGCAACACCGTTTCGGCGAAGGCATTGCCGCCGCCGCCGGGTAACCTGATGACGGAGTTGTCATTGTACTCCGATCGGACGGCGGGAAAGAAGGAGAGGACAAAGACGGCCACAAAGATCGCGAAAGAGAAACCAAATTTCGGGAATACACACATTGTCGACGTCGTCTTTGGCGGCGGCGAGCTTTCTTCTCGAGAAGAAAAAGCTCCCCTTTTTTTCTTTGTTGGTCTGTCTCCCAAATTCCCAAGCAAAAACCCTAATCGATCTAGGGTTTCTGCTAGTTGCAGAGAGAGATTATTTGGTAATGACTATAGATGCATTGGGAGAATAAGGGGAACGATATTCAATTTTCCGATTTGTTCAAGGACGTCGTCTCCTCCTCCCGACGAGGAAAGCAAGGTATAGCTGTTGTTGGGTTCGCCGTCGGTTCTGGAAAAGGTATTCCATTTTTCTTTTTTATTTTAATTTTAATTACACATATTTTTAGCCTTCTAATATATTTATTTATTTTAAAATTTATTTGTCTTGGGGCATAATAAATAAAAGTTTCTCAGCTGGATGCATGCGCGTATGATATGTTTCCAATGCCAATTATTCTATTCTTAAATATGTATATTTTATAGTGCATACAATGCATATTATACACAATTTTCGGTTATTAATTAACCAAATTAAGACTTCTATTATTATCAATGGTATTATTAGTAATAAGGGTGTTGAGAGAGTCTCCCTTTTTAAGGCTGACTTGGACATTGGGGTAAATGGGATAAAAAAGTTTTTATTTTATTTTATTTTATTTTATTTTTTGGTACAAGGTTAGAATTAGAGGGTATGTAAATGTTATTTTATTTATTTGATTAATTAATTTAATAAAATATTTAAATTAATTAATTTAATGTTATAAATATTTATTTTTAATAATAAATTATTATTAGATTTAATAAATTAATATAATTTAATAAAAAAACCGTTTTAATAAGAATTAAATTACAAAATAAAATTAAAAAGTTAAATATATATAAATGATTTTAGTTAATGTAATATAATAAATATTTTAAAAATAGATGTCTATATTTATATATACATATATATACACGTATGTATGTATGTATGTATATAATTTGATTCTAACCGAAATCGAGTCAAATTATTTTGCTTAACTCGGTTGCCTATTTTATTTATTTATTTATTTATTTATTTATAATACTCAGGCAATTCGGTTATTATTACCATAGAGTGGAAATAAATCGGACAATTCTGATTTAAAATAAAAATAAAATTAAAATAAAACAAAAAATAACTGAACCAAAACCGATCGCCCCGCCCGCTAAGCGACGCGAAACCCTCTACCATAGAGCTGTCAATTAACAAGACTTCCGGCGACGATGGTTGATAGTCCCTGGTCGGCGTTGCCTTTGTGAGTAAGTTTCTCTCTTCTGGTCGAACATTTCTCTGGTTTAGTTTCTTCATGGTCTCTGTGATCATTGATTTATCCCCATTTTTGTCATTTTCGGGCTGCTCAATGTTTTGATCTGAGAATCTTTGTCTCTGTTCAGCGGCATAAGGTTTGAATGTCGGATGGTTAACATAAAAACCTAAGAAGTGATCTCCGCTCCTTCCCACCCAATTAAGGTTTTGTTGGGGGGTTAATGATGCACAATTTTCCAAACCTTGAAGTGGATTGAATGAAATAGCGTAAATTTCTCAACAACGTTTATTTTTTATTATTAAATTATAATTACTTTTACATAATTATCTCATCACCCATTTGATTTTTTTGGCGGGGTTCATAGTGCACAATTTAAAATTACTCAGTTGATGGATTGCTAAAGAGATAATCCTTTTTTTATTGCACTGATTCTTCTGGTACGTGGAAATCTGCAGCCGCTACTCCGTACTGGGGTGCGCACAGGGCGAAGCACGCTCCAGGACCCTAGTTGGTAAAAGCCTTTGGAGAATTAACCAGCCTAGACAAGCCCTGGCTGACCGGCACGACCGAGAGGAGGCCATTAGGCATCCGCTATTACAGTGGTAACTCACCCCCCGTGGGGGAGTCGAACCCGGAATCTCGAGAGGCCCAAGCTTTAAGGCGAGCCCGACTTCCACTCGGCCACCCCCGAAGGGGTTGCACTGAAATCTTCAATGGTTGTTCTTTTGTCAAAATTGTATTAAAAAGGGAAATGATAATGTCATTGTTATTAATGTTAATGCCAAAACATTCATTGCACCAATTACTTCTACAATGTGCATCTATGGTTGAACATTACTCTCGCATTAATGTTAATTGCGTTAACATTGACATTTTTCTTTAGTAAATAAGTAAAGATAATAGGGCTTCTTTACTTTTAGTAACTGAGGGAATTAAGCCTAGTCTAGCTTGTCTATCTACACGTTTCAAACAGTTAGTCGTGGATGGGTTTCAGGATTTTATTTTAGCACGGCTTTGTGATTTTGTTGGATGAAATTAGCACGTTAGCAGCCAGTATTAATTAAGTATCTTTAAAGCACGGAAATTTTTAAGCAAGTGTCAAATTATTTTATCATTTTTTTTTCAAATATGAAATTAAGATGAATTTAAATTGAGTTATCAAAATACCTAAAATTATAAAATTTTTTATCTTATATTTTGTATATTAAATAATGTATTAGATTAGTTTTGTTGTCGATATTATATTCATATAAATAACTAATAAAAATATATAAAAATTATATTTTTTTCCCATTTTCTTGTTGTGTCTATGTTTATTTTTTTTTTCTTTTTTTTTTTTTTTTGTTTATATTGCCATACTTGTATTTATGATTCTTAATTAAGGAGAAATGCTTTGATCAAAAGGAGTACACTTGGTTGTGCTTGACATATCCCACGTAAGTTAGCTGTAAGGTGAGTTTGGAGTAAGATAAATTGAGAGTTTGTAATACGTGTAGTGAAAGAAAAAAGTTGATGTGATATAAAGTTAACAGAGATTTATAAAAATTTTTGGAGTTTGTTTGCAAACAAAACTCACCCGTAGGAGTACAAGTAATCCCTCACTGTATCTGAAACCCGCGATCTTATTTAAGAAAGTAAATGTACATTTCAAATAAATTTAAAAAAAAATCAATTATTTGTTCTGGACTGAGTAAAATTGAATGGCTTTATATATTTAACTCCGTTTGGAGTGACAAAAAAATATTGAAAAATGATGGATAAATATTGAAAAACTCTAAAAGTTATTCACTTTTTATTCCACTGTACGAATTACGAACTCACAACTTATCTCATTTTATTTTATTTTATCTTACTTTTTTGTTACTCTAAATGCACCTTAATCATATAACTTTATACATTTGTTAGGTGTGAACTTAATGTGAATAAGTGTAATACCTGATATTTTATTTTGGTTATTTATTTGATATTTCAGTCTAATTAAATATTTGGATCTAAAGTCTAATCCAATTTGTTGGATTTTATTTTATTTTTCTGGACCGAAGTTTGGCCTAGAGTGGTTAATGGGCTTGGAATTGGGTTTTGGGCTCAACCCTTTTTCCTTTTTCTTTCTTTTTCTCCTTTTCCTTTTCTCCCTTATTTCTTTCTTCCTTTTCTTTTCTTTTTCTTTGGGGAGTTCAGTGCAGATATGAGAGGAAGAAAAAGAGAAAAAAAAAAAGAGAGATGAGAGAGAAAGTGAAGTCGGAAGTCAGAAATAGCCGCACTTCAATATTTCTAGCGTTGTGATCATCATGGGTAGTGTTGGATCGTGATGATTTTGCCCAAAGTGAGAGATACAGAGGAGAAGTTATAAAGTTTTGAGATTTCTTCATCTTTTCTTCAAATTTAAAGTAGGTGGGACTTATATATATATTTACGTGTTGTTAACATGATTTGATAGGTTGTATATTTGATTTGGTTGAGTATTGAAGGATTTGGGTTAATGTGTATATGTGTATATATGTGCATATTCATATTGAGATCTTACATTCTTTTTGTGTTATTCTTGAATCTAATGTTGTAGAAATATGTTATTAAGATGTTTAAATGTTTATATATGATTGATTGTTAAGTTTGTGGTTTGGATGAATGATTTAGGGGCATTTTGGAGCTAGGGTTTTATTGAAAAATGAACCCAGAAGTTGGTGTTTGGTGCTAGCATCCGAGTGACGTTTGACAATAGGTTCTAGATGCTGGCATTTGGTGTGATGTCGAGAAAATACATGTATAAAAAATATATATATAGTCTATTATACTATAATTTTTTATTTAGAGTCTTCATTTTTTTCTGACAAGTTAAAAATTTTATTAATAAGAGAAAAGAGAGAAAATACGTGTATCAAAAAATGTCATATACAAAAATTTACTCATATTAATAAAATAAATCATCAACATAGTTTACAAAAAATTTTATATCTGGTTTTATACCTCATTTACCCAACTACACAATTGTAACTGTTAAAATAATTGGTGTGATCTATACAGTTACTATTAAAATACTAACTTTATTTTATCCTAATTTTTTTGAGTTGAAATGTATTTGTAATATTTTATCATAGATCTCATGGTTTCTATGCTAGCTACTACATTTAATTTATGGTAGTTGATTTGGTGTAACAACGCACATAGTCCTCAACTAGTGTAGTATAGTAAATAATAGTATTATAGAATAAAAAATTTTAAAAAAAAAGTAATAAGTGAAATAGTCGTGGTATATTATTTGAAAAAAATCAAAAAAATCTATTTTATTGGAAAAAATTACACAAAAATAATTTAATTTTTAAAATCAGTAAAATCACATCCCAAATTTGAAATTTACTTATTTTACCATTATTAAAATCTTACATAAAATCGAATAAGTTTTTCTATTCTAACATTGTAAAACCGTAAGATTTTAATATTTAAATCACGATTTTAACAATATGATACGCAACCCAATTGTTTGTTTAATTATTTAACAATCATAAGGTCGGCTAATTTGTTTATTCATAATTAATGATGTCGTTGTTTCATATATGAGAAAGATACTCTCGTCACTATAGGTAATTTTTTATAGTTATTTATGTTGGTGGGAAAAAGATATGCAGTGAGTGAAACTAAATTTATTTCATTATTATTCAGTTAAAAAATAGAATTAATTGGATAAATATTTTTTAGAAAATTTTATTTTTATTTGGTTAATTGTAAAAATTTAAATATGAATAAATAATTTTGAATTTTCGTTTTCTTTAACATGGTTGTGATTCAAACATAATCTTAATTATAGTTGTAACAACTGTATGATCCAAACAAGGTGTTTATAGCCTCATGCTATAAGCAGGCACGCATAAAGTAACCTTAAGGGTCTGATTGGATGGTACTAAAATTTTAATAGAATAAATTTTAGAGAGATTATAAGATAAGAGGGGGTATTATTTTTAGAGGGTTGGCCCACATTGATGTGATGTTTACGGAGGGGGATAACTTTTGACTTGGTTTGGATGTTTTATAAATAAGAGGAGGTGAATGATAAAAAAAAGTAGTCAAATGACTCTTTTACCCTTGTGGTGTCTCAAACTTAATTATCCATTAAATTAATTATTAAATTACAAAACCCACTCTATTTAATTATTTTTGGACAATTTGAAGTTATATTATTTATTTCATTGAAAATTTAATTTTTTATAAATTTATTTAAAGAACTTTTTTTTGAATATGTACTTTTGAATGGTTGGTTATTTTTCAGTTTTTTTAATTATATTTATTTTGACTTGTTGGCCTATCTATTATTTTTTTACTAGCATTATATTTATTTTGATCAAGTCAACAATACTATTAACAAGGGCTAAAAATATAAAAAATAAAGGGTTTAAAGGGGGGATAATTTTAGTTAGGGCCCGATTGGATGCCACCAAAATTTTAAAGGGTTGATTTATGAAGGGTGTATAAGGTAATAAGGGGTATTATTTTGAAGGGTGGGCCCACATTGATGTGATGTTTATGAAGGGCATATAAAAAAATAGTTGGTTTGGATGAGGTATTAAAGAATGGGTAATAAATAGTACTTGGTTTGGATGATTTTTTAACATGGTGTATAAAGATATGTGTATGATGTAAAAAATTATCAAATGACTCTTTTACCCTTGTGTAATCTTAAACTTGATTATTTGTTTATGTTAATTAAATAATTTGAAAAGCAACTAAGACAATTAATTTTGGACAAATTAGATATAAATAAATTATGTTATTAATAAATTAAACTTTATAAAATATATAAATTGTAAAATTTATTTTTTAATGTAAAATATAAATAATTTTTTACAAAATCATTTTGTAAATCCGTGAGGTTAAGCTTTTCTAGCTCGTTGGGAACATTTTTGCGGCGAGTTGAGAGATTGTTGGAATAGCTCAACGATTTCGCTATGTCCCCCAATTGGCTCTTGGTCTCCTTCAACCATTCAGTCATACTTTCGTGGATGGCCAACTCATCATCACCCATTCTTGTCCTTTCTTCCCCTTTTTAGTTCCAGAATTGACCGGAGGAGTAGAGGTCCGGGGCGTGGACGTTGGGAGTGAGCTATGAGGTGTGGCAGTTGGAGGTGTGGTTATCGGAGGTGAATCACTTAAGTTAATAGAGTTTTCACTTATGGAAGCAAAAAGAAATTCATCCCCGAAATGGGGATAGTAGAATTCACCGTTATTTTCATCTTCTATAAGGTTTGCTTGTGCCATTTGTGCCGGATCCTCCGCTCCCTCCCCCGTGGCCCTATTCTTTCCAAAGACAATACACCATTGATCATAGTAAGGGAATGACTTCCCATACACGCCATTCGCCTTTTTCGGATGGGCCTGCAATAATATTAGAATTATTAGTATGAAATAGGAAAACTCATGCCTTAACTTTCAATTAAAGCAATGGAAGTTACCTTTTCATACTCCTCCCAAACTTTCTCATCCACGACAATGCGTTTAGTGGCATCATCCCAACCAAACCCACTAAGGTTTATAATGTCATATATTTTATGGTATGTTTTGTTTCCAATACCTTACTTTCGAGTCAATGTGGGGGTTGGCCTTAAGGTCACTTGCCGGCAACACCTTTTTCATTTCCTTCTCCAACAACGTGAAGAAACCAGGTTTAAACCCATTGTCGGCACTCCAGTTATCGGAGTATTCATTAATCATGCAACGGAGGAGGGCTTCCTCTTCAGATCTCTTCCACACCCTTCGCCCCTTTGGTTTAGATGGACCGCTTTGTTGGGTACTTTGGGAATTTATTGCTGTAAATACATTTAAGATTTACCAAAAATATAAAACTACTAGCTTAATTCTATAAAAATTCAATTGCTACAAAACTTGAAAGTCAATTGCTAAAGCACGAAATACAAGTTGTTCAATAACAAGTGTCATACAGTACAAGTTTGTGGAATAACCACCTATGTATTAAAATTGTTTCATTACAAGAAGTTCAAACACTTAAAATAAAAAAAAAAAAAAGTAAAAAAAAAAAAAATTCCTAAGGTACATAAACCTCTTGTGCCCCACCATTTGCTAACCAATGGTTGTATATGGCGGTTGCCAATGCATTCCTCCCCCGCAGTCCATTCATTGGAAGTATCGATGTTAGTAATGTGATCATCATCTACCTCTACTTCTGTAAGTTTTCTTGTTCCCATGACGTGTATTCCAACTCAATGGGATCGTTGGGCATCTCTTTTTTAATAAGATTATGGAGAAGGGCGCATGCTGTGACAATACGACATTGAGTCTTTATTGGGTAAAATGAGGGAGACCTTAGTATAGCAAACCGCATCTTCAGAATACCAAAACTTCTCTCAATGACATTCCTAGCGGCATAGTGCTTCATGTTGAAGTACTCTTCCTTGCTAACCGGCAAATGACCTTGCCTCCAAATGTTAATGTGATAGCGTTGACCACGGTATGGTGTTAGGAAACCCTCCCCATCTGTATAACCAGCATCCGCAAGGTAGTAATATCCTATAACCAATAGAAGTTACAGGTTGTTTATTACAAAAAATCATTAGACTAGAGGGCAAATGAATTTTAGTAAGGTTTCAAACATACCATGAGGAATTCTTAAACCATGAGGTCTTGTAATGGCATTGCAAAGGATTCTAGAGTCGGTGGCTGACCCTTCCCAACCAGAGAGGACATAAACAAATTTTAGGTCTCGCGTACAAACACCTAAAACATTTGTGGCAATTTCACCCTTCCTTGACCTATAGCGTGGCTTGTCAGCAGTGGGGGGATGAACTGGCACAAACGTCCCATCTAATGCCCTAAGACAATTCTACAATTTCAGTTCAATAAGTAAGTATGGGAGAGTTGACAAAACCAAAAGCCAAATAAAAAATTAACAACAAATGAAAGCGAGTGTGGCTTAAGTATACCTGAAACCAACTCCATCTATTATCTTCGTAGTTAGGAGGTACAGGCTCGGGCTTTACTAAGAGCATGTTGTAAAGCCGTAAGACAGCTTGGAGAATGGCATTGAAATGCCTACTAACTGTTTCACTCGATCTCAACAAACTCAAACTTTGTAAGCCTCTGCTTTGTATGGTGTGTGAGAATCCACAAAAAAAATGGCTACCCTCTCTTCAAGACATACAAACTAAGAGTCCCCTAACCCAACACCTCGGACTAAACAACATAATCTCAAAAATGTAATGCTTATTTACCCTCAACTGGTCGTTGCAATCAACGTTGTTACCTTTTACAAGCCTATTGATTCTGTCTCTGTGGATTTGGTAAAAGTTTGGATTTGGGGACAACTCAGGACGGCGACGATGCCTTGTCATGGCTGTGATGAAGAAGTAGAGGCGAAATACAACTACTACTGCAGTAGTGATAAAAGCGTATAACGCCATGACTCCTTCTTCCTCTTGTCTTCTCCTTAGTTTTTTTCTATTCAATCTTGTCATTCCTATGATTTAAATATACATTTTATAATTTGAATATATTCCTAAAGTTAAAAAAAAATAGCCATATCATAAAAATACTACATCGACTTGACATCAAGATATGGTTTTAAATTAATTTATAAGTCATTTTAGGCATATCATAAAAATCTAAGAAAATACTGTCATGTCATTCCTATTAGTTAAATATACATTTTAAAATTAAAATAAATTCCTAAAGTTTAAAAAAATCAGATATATCAAAAAAATGATACATTGACTTGATATCATAGATATGATTTTAAATTAATTTATAAGTCGTTTTAAGGTATATCATAAAAATCTAAGAAATAGTATCATGTTATTTTATAATTTAAATAAATACCTAAAGTTTCAAAAAAACATAATGGGTATATTACATTGACTTGATATCATAGATATGGTTTTAAATTACTTTATAAGTCATTTTAGTATATCATAGAAATCTTAGAAGATAGATAGCTACAAATTCACTCAAAGCTAAATGTGATAAGTTGGTTTCACATGCTCAAGCAAAAAAATGACATGTAACTTGATTAGTTTGCTAAAAATATTTGGTTGAAAGAGATGCGCTGTATCAAAATTATTGATGCAATAAACAAATTAGACTATTGATCTTACCAAGACAAAAAACTTTTGGGAGCTTTGATTTTACCAAGTGGATACGAGACTATATTTTTGGCATTATAATTGCTTAAAATCTAACTCACACTGATTTTTGCATCAAAAAATTCTAATCTTTTTGCAATTTAGGAAACATTTGTGACAAGAATAGAACTTATTAAGAATTAATGGTTGCCCAAATATAAAATGAAATTACTTTGCATTAAACTGTCAAAATCAAAACCCAAAATTTTAAAACCAAAAAATGAAGGGAAGAATAACAAAAAAAAACCCTAGATCTTGTTCACAGAAAGAAAAAAAAAAAAAAAAAAAACCCTTCACACAAACTAATCTTATTATCATTTAAATTCAAACATTCCTATTGCCGAAAGAATTCCTTAGGTTTTGTCAATATTCTGTAATCATTTTTCTTATATCTTTTAATAATTTAAAACGTATGATACTCTAAATGCATCGTATAAAGCGGAATCTCGAATTCTTTTACTAGAAATGAATTTATTTGAGAATAAAGAATAAAACGAGTCAGAGAATAAATATATATATATATATATATATATACACATATCCACGTGTTAACTTTAAAGGCAATAAATCACCGGAAGTTGAAAATTGGATCATCATTATGATTCAGTTTAGAAAACAAAAGCAGAAGATGACTACAAAGTAAATACATAGGGAAAAGAATCAATTGATTTCAATCACTGTATCATAAAGTAAACGAGCATTACCTACAAAACCGACCGAAAGAGGGAGACCGGCCAAAATTCTACTCTTTTTTATGATGGAAGATACCATTTGGTCAAAAATATATTAGGAATGAGAGGAAGAATGTTATGACAGAGTAAACTGATTGCTAAAATTGTAATTAGAATAAATTTGTTTTTATTCACAAAAAATTACAAATAAATAAAACTTGTAAATATACACAAGTAAAAACCCTAGATCTTGCAAGAATCGACAACTTGTTGAACAATCACAATGAATAAAATCAATACGCACCTGAAATAGAAGTTTCAAGCCAGTTGCCCAAATTGCACGAACCAGCTTTACCGAATAGGATCACAGCGAACAAAAGGTAAGATTGTGGGTGAGAAGTAGGATGAAGGGGTAAAATGGACCGATTTCACGCCTGATAAAGGGGGATGATTTTTGGATACCTCAAACCCTCTCAAAAATTAATACACCTCCTTCTTGGATTACGCCGGATGAACGAATAAGGGAGAAGATTTTTCCAGGGAAAAATTGTGCATTCCAAATCAAGCAAAAAACGTCACCTCACGGTTAATACAGGGGATGAGTTATGCCCCCGTGCTTTAGCTGCATCCAATCGGACTGTAAGGGAGAAAAATGGAGAGGGCGGGAAAGTTAAGAAGGGGAAAGATGAGGTAAATATTTACCATCCAAATTGTGGCAAAAAGTGAGACCCACAGATATAATTTTTGGGGAAGGCCTTTCCTCCATCCAATTGGGCCCTAAAGGTTGTTGAAGTGGTGGCAGAGCTCGGAACAAGTGCTAAGCGAAAGGTGAAGTTGAGTCGCAGGTTTGAGTTCCATCTAATGTATTTTCCCTTGAGGGCTACCTAGATAGGTGTAAACTTGGGATTACCTCATCCATGGGCGTCGCATAGGGCTCATGAGCTTAGTACTTACTCTTTAAGGATAGATTAGGGTGTCTGGTTAGTTAAAATTAAATAAAAATTATTAATTTTATATTTTTTTAATCAAAATTTATTAAATATTATTTTTATATTAAATTTTTATATTTTTATTATACTTTTTAGTTAAATTTTTACCAATCAAACACCTATATGGCTGGGCTTTTATGAGGTTTCTCATTATTTAAAAAAAAAATAAAAACACACACGCACGTGACCCATTAATTTTTGTTAAGATTGATAAAGTATCGTGAGAAATGATAATATAGTTTTTTACAAGTATGTATGATATTAAATCTTATTTTTCTTGAAAAAAACAGGGAGAAATGTTCCTTTATTTATTTTTTCGATGGAAAAATTCCAAGAATTAACAATCCTTCTCTCTATATCTAAAAATTTCAATCAAAAAAATGGGTAATTATTTGTAAAAAAAATTTTTTTTATCTAGTTAACAATAAAAAAATAAACAAGTTACATGATGGTGTAATCACAATTTGATGTGTCCCTTATGTAAAAATACTTTTACACTGTTAATTTATCAGAACTAAATCGAAAATTATGTAAAATATATTCAAGCTGATTGGTTTTAAAGAATCTAGTTTTCTATGAGTGAATGGAGAATAAAAATGGGATAATTGTTTTTTTACTGTTGTATTTAAGGAAAAAATTTATGTAATAAAACATATTCTTTGATTTGACATTTGTTATCACTAAAGTTTTGCTACGTCATCACTATTATATATCTATATAATAAAACACATCATTTGAATTTGAAATTCAAATAAAGTATATATATTACATTTTGTCAAATTATCTATATATAATAAAATATATTCTTTGATTTGATATTTGTCCCAATAATCGCTAAAGTTTCGCTATATCATCACTTATTATAAATATAATAAAATACATCATTTGAATTGAAATTTAAAATTCAAATATATATATATATATTATATTTTGTAAAATTATACATACATATATTATCTATATATTTATTATGTAAATTTATACACATTATATTTTACTTATATTATTTATTATTATTAAATAATGTAATGAATACCTATAGACAAATGCATTGTTTGGAGTTAACAAAAAAAAATACAAAACTCTACAAATCTTTACAAACACGAATTATGAGACTATATTATCTATTATCTTTTCACTTAACTACACAAAACACTAGACATTAACTTTTACATATTTATACAAATTATACAATTTCAAACACACCTAAAGTCAATTATTTTTTTATTTAAATTTAATTTTTAAAAATTTTATTAAAAATAAAAAATTAAAATTTAAATTTCAATTTTAAGTGCTTAAAATTAAATTTTAAATATATACACTTCTACACTATGTGTTATTTATATAATAAGAAAATTTAAAATTTTGAATTTGAGATATTTCTAACTGTTGAATTGCTAAATAACCAGGATTATTTTTTCTCTCACTTTTCCCATATTTTTTGAATATTTTTTATATAAGATTTGAAATTAATATTTAAAAATAATATGATAGTATTTGAATAAATAATAAAATTTTATAGCTAAATCTCTTTTTATTAATTTTTTTTTATAGATTATTTTACACTTTTCTATGTAAATTTTCTTTATAAATTAAAATTTAAGTTATTTACAAGTCAAATTATTTTTTGCGTCTTCAAGCACAATAATTGCTAGGCATTTATACTCTCTAAATTTTAAAAATCGACTTTTGCACCCCCATATAGTTTGGACTATAGTGAAATTGTGAATGGCGTTAAATTTTCAAGTAAAAAGACAAAAATATTCATTAAAAATTAAATAGAATCAGAGAAATAAGTATAGGTAATATGAATTATAAGAGTATAAATATAACTTTCAAAGTTATATGAGGGTGTTTGGAAGTTTAAAAAAAACTTAAGTTTTGGTAGTTGTTTGGTTGTTTTTTTTTTTTTTTTTTTTTTGCACTTTTTTGTGTGTTTGGTTGAATCAAGTGAAATTTTTAGTATTTTTAGTAACTTTTGGGTGTTTGGTAAATTTTTTACTGTAGCAAAGTAAAAAAGTTGTAACTTTTGGGTGTTTGGTATGTTTTTTACTGTAGCAAATCAAAAAAATTGTAATTATTGTGTGGTACTTTTACTGTAGCAAATCAAAAAAGTGAAAAATTTTGTTGTTTTGCCAAACATACAAAAATTAACTTTTGATATTTTTTTACTAATTTTTGAGTTGTCAAACACTCTCTAAGAGTCAAAATTGCTATCTTTAGTAGATTTTAACTTTTTTACTTTAGTCTAACGTTTAGAATTGAAAGAGTGTAAACGATTTTTTATCTTAAGTACGTAAGATAAAAAGACAATTAACTTAAATAAAATAATGAAAACCTGTGCAAGCTGCGGCTAAATTGAAATTATCATGCAGGTTAGTTTTTTACCATTGCAATTATTGGTCAACATGGGCTTCGAATACATGACCAACTGTCGTATTTATGGCTGCCTATTACTTGATTAATAAAGGAATAAGGGTTAGTTTGTTTTAAAAAAAGCTATTCAACTCTTTTTATAGCTTTTTTTTGGTCTTATATAGATTTTTTTTACCAAAATTTAATTTTTTAGAAAATGTAACTGTATTAATCGCATTTCTAAAAAAAAAAACACTAAAAATTTCTTATTCGTTAGAGTAAAAATTATCCGTTTAGTTAAAAAAGTAAAGAAAAATTAAATTTTTTTCTTTTAACTTGTATTCAAATATATGTGAAATTTTATTTTATTTATTTATTTATTTTTTTACAAAAACAATTAACATGCTAAAAAAAATTATGGTAATATTTCTCAAAAGTTGGTTCAGTCAAAGTTTACATAAATAAGAGTCCGTCACTTTTTTCCAAGTAATCACCGGGAAATGCCTCTTGAAAGCTATACTTCAGGGTAAATACTATCCTGTTAGTTATGTACTGTACCGTTCACTGCACTCGAATGAAAATCATGTAAGTCAATTGATTTTGAGAAATATTACTGTGTGGTCAGCACCTGTAACTGCACCTTCTTCTACTTTTCACCTTCATTGAACTGTGATCTTGAAACAATTGAGATTTCGACAGGTTCTACTAATTGTTTCGAGAATGTTCCTTTCACATCAACAAGTTTACAGTAAGAGACAACTGGGTTGGTCCTAAAAACACCGACCAGCTAGAGAGTGTCTGCTAAGCTTGAGAGCTTTTTAAGAGGTCAAATGCTAGATTGGTTGGTCCAAGAGCAGCCGACCGATAGAGGAAAGCATCTATTATGCTAAGAGAGTCTAAAAGGCGGATTGATAGTTCGGTCGGTCTCGGAGAGACCCGACCGACAAAGAAAAGTGCTTGCTAGGCCAAGAGAGCCTAGGAGGTGGATCGACAATTTAGTCAATATGAGAGAACTGACCGACGAAGAGATGTGCTTGTTAGGCCAAAAGAGCATAAAGGCAAATCGACAGCTCAGTCGATCTAAGAGAAGCCGATCGATGAAATAAAGCACTTGTTTAGACCAAGAGAGCCTAAGAGGCAGATCGACAGCTCAATCGGTCCGATAGTGACGGACCGACAGAGGGAACACTTGCTAAGCTTGGAAAGCCTACGAGGCCAAAAAAAAGTAAGCCGATGACCCCAAAGCATAACTGTTTCGGTTCATGAGCCCACTCATAAAATCGAGTAACACCAAAACATAAAACATTGCACACAGCTCTGAAGCAACCAACCATTGGATTCCCCTTGTCCCACTCAGGAAATCAAGGAAATTGAAGGCATCTGATGGAAAATAATTTTTGATATCCCGAATTTCCTATAATTGGGGGAAGGTTTATATTTATAACTGGGGGCAAGACCTTATATTCACAATTAAGGGCGAGATTTGTGAAATCACATTTAATCTCATAAAGATATGTATTTATCCAATATTTTCCTTATCCAAATAAGAAAATCATAGAGAAGACTTTCGATTTGACTCCAACTACACTCTACAAATATTCTTATAAATAGGAGACGAAATCACTCTAACAAGTATGAAAAAGCTCTCTCTTTATACAAAAACTTTGCCACCTTTGTTAACTTAAGTATCAGAAATTTTTTGACAAGTATCACACCGATGTTCATGATGGATAGATTTTCATTACTTTCTAGTGAATCGAGTTCTCGGAAGCCTGGACGGAGGACCATGAAATTTTACTATCATATCTGTTGTCAAGTAAAATAGAATATGAAGGACCAAAACTTGTGAAAATTAGATTTTTATTTTTTCTCCCTTGCGTGAAAGTTATGGGATAATGTCATATCAATTTGATTAAGGTTTCGATTATAAGATAACGGGTGTAATCACGTGGCCGGACCTGTTTGATAAATTAGCTGACAAAGATTTGGCACAAATTGATTAGGCTTAAACGTTACACTAGTTTCATATTTTGAACCTCAATTTTTAAGTCCATCACAGTTACTGGTGAAAGAAAATGTTTTTTGGCCGTGTTTGTTGTTATTATCATCAATGGTCTTATGAGACTGCACTAGGATTTTTTTTTTTTAACCTCTGCTTCATTACCTTAACATTTCTTGGGGACTCATGTTTATAAAAATTATGGTAATATTTATCAAAAGTTGGTTCAGTCAAAGTTTAGACTAAAATAAGAGTCTGTGACTCTTTTCCAAGCAGTCACCGGGAAATACGTCTTGGAAGCTATACTTTAGGGGAAATACTATCCTGTTGGTTATATGCTTTACCGTTCACTGCACTCGAATGAAAATCATGCAAGTTAATTGATTTTGAAAATATTACCGTGTGGTCGGCACCAGTAACTGCACCTTCTTCTATTTTTCACCTTCATTGAACCGTGCCAGCCGGCCATGACCATACGGAGGATCTTGTTAGTGTGCCCCATCAGATAATGCCTATGTAACTCTGTGCAATAGTCCAAATCAACATCATTAGTAGGGACAGAAGAAAATATGTCCTAGTTAGGTGATGAGTCATTGTCCAATTTATATATTTTTTGTAGAACAGAAAAGAAGCAGGGGATGTTAGCGCCCCCCCCCCCCCTTCTTTCCATAGAAAAAATTAAAACCTTTTGGTGTCTCCTCAATTGTTAAGGAAGACTTTCTCTCAGATCTGGGTTTTTAGTTTGCAAACATTTGCGATTTTGAGCTCATCTTGAATTCAGATAGCAAGTGATATGGCTCTGGCACTCGTTTCATTTGTGCTTCAAATTTTGAACTCCTTGATCCAAAAGGAGGTGGGATTGCTTCGGGGAGTCGACAAGGAGATGAAGAAGCTTTCACGCACACTTTCCACCATTGAAGCAGTCATCCAAGACGCAGAGCTGAAGCAGATGCAGAGTAAATCAATTGAAAATTGGTTGCGGAAGCTCAAAGATGCAGCCTATGAGCTTGAAGATTTCTTGGATGAGTGCACAACCAAAGCCCTTCGGCAGGAGTTCGAAAGCCAAAGTTCTAGTTCTCTAAAGAAGGTAGGTACATCGCTGCTAACTGCTATCCTGTTGAGAACATTCTGTTTCGTCACAAGATTGGGAACAGGATGAAAGAGATCACCGAGAACTTGGACGCAATTGCTGAAGAGCGAATGAAATTTCATTTACGAGAGGAGGTTGTGCAGAAACAGGTTAATCCTGCTGAAAGCCGCGAAACCAGCTCGGCTCTAACTCAGCCAGAAATTTATGGAAGAGATGAAGACAGAGAGAAGATTGTCAAAATGTCGGTTGAGGATGCTTGTGATGGCCAGGAGGTTTCTGTCTGCACTATAATTGGCATGGGGGGGCTTGGAAAGACAGCACTTGCCCAAATGGTCATCAATGATGAACGGGTTAAGAGCCACTTTGAACTTAAAAGTTGGGTGTATGTTTCTCAGGATTTCAACGTAAAAAGAGTGTTAAAGGCAATAATAAGCTCAATTTCTGATAAACCCTGTGAAGCCTCAGACCTAGATTCTCTGCACAGAAAACTTCGGGAGATGCTTTATGGAAAAAGATACTTTCTTGTATTAGATGACATGTGGGATGAAGATCAGGAAAAATGGGAGCCATTGAAGTATGCACTAGCGTCTGGATCAAAAGGATCTTTTGTTATTGTTACTACTCGAAGTGAAAAAGTTGCATCAATTACAGGAACTCTCCCACCGCATCACTTGTCATTTTTATCGGAAGATGATTGTTGGTTGTTGTTTAGGCAACGTGCATTTGGACATGAAAATGAAGAACGCCCAAACCTTGTAGCCATTGGGAAAGAGATAGTGAAGAAGTGTGGGGGTGTGCCTTTAGCTGCGAAGACCCTCGGAGGGCTGATGCGCTTCAAATGTGAGGAAAAAGAGTGGCTTTCTATTAAAGAAAGTGAAGTTTGGAACTTAACCCAAGATGGGATCTTGGCTACGTTGAGATTAAGTTACTTAAGTCTTCCGTTGGGATTGAGACGATGTTTTGCTTATTGCTCCATTTTTCCAAAGGGTTATGAGATCGAGAAGGAAACTCTAATCAAGCTGTGGATGGCCAATGGCTTTATTTCATGCAATGGAAATCAGCCACCAGAAGTTATCGGTGACCAAATTTGGAGGGAATTATATTTGAGATCTCTTTTCCAAGATGGAGATGACAATCCAAGATTTAATCCGCTTCTGTGGTTTAACGTACATGATGTTGTGCAATGGACTACATGGTTTAAGATGCATGATCTTGTGCATGATCTTGCACGATCTGTTATGCAAGATGAAAGTCAGATGATAGAAGTTAAAAGTTCAAGTAATATGTCCATCCAAAAAGCTCGTCATGTTACGTTGGTGTCTAACTCATCGCCAGTAGATATGTTTCCTGACATAGTCCACAAAGTTGTATCCTTGCGGACATTCAGAGTACAACATCCACGTAGAACCAAGAAATTGCAGGTGAAGTCCGAGTTTTTTTGTGATTTCAAAAAATTTGGTTTTCTACGAGCCTTTGATGCAAGCATGATTCAAATGAAAAAAGTGCCATCTTCCATCGGCAACATAAAACATCTAAGGTATTTGGATATTTCACGTACTGAAATCAAGAATCTTCCTAACTCGATTTGTAGTTTGTGGAATTTGCAGACGTTAATTTTAGATATGTGTCGAAATCTTAAGAGATTGCCAAAGAATATGGCGTACTTGAGAAGTCTGCGGCATCTTTACCTGACTGGTTGCCAGTTAATTGACATGCCACCTAATATTGGGCAGTTAACTTGCTTGAAGACGTTAACTTTATTTGTTGTTGGTAAGAGAAAAGGTTGTGACCTGTCTCAATTAAACTGCTTAAACCTTGGAGGAGAGCTGCGGATCACGCACCTTGAGAGAGTGAGAAATGTGATGGATGCCAAAGAAGCTGACTTGATGGGAAAGCCAGACCTTGGCCGGTTGGAACTTTGTTGGGAAGAAAATGCTGAGTGCCTATCGCAAGAAAATGTTGAACAACTACTTGATGCCCTTCAACCTCATCCAAACCTCAAGGCATTGGCTGTACGACACTATAGGGGTACCCAATTGCCACTCTGGATAAGGGATTCGAGGCTTCAAAATTTATTGGAGATCCGGCTCACTGATTGCAAGAACTTCTTACAACTTCCACCATTTGGACGACTACCACTGCTGAAAAGCCTTGAAATTGGTGGAATGGATAGTGTCGAGTATGTTGAAAATGACTTCCCCAATGGAGCCAGCCCAGTGAGAGGATTCCCATCTTTGGAAGGACTCTCTGTTTATGGATTGCCAAATTTGAAAGGTTTGTCAAGGGTTGAGGGAAGAGAGTTGTTCCCCCTTTTGCGTAAGATGCACGTGAGGGATTGTCCTACACTAAGCTTTCCATATCTTCCGTCACTGGAAGTTTTAGAGGTCAGGAGTAACTGCAGCAACGTAGTACTAACATCAATTTCAAATCTTCCTAATCTCACTCATCTCTATGTTGAAGATAACAAGGAGGCAGTTTCTTTCCCAGAAGAGGTACTAGCGAACTTAACTGTTCTTGAGCACCTGTGTATTTTGTCCTTCACAAAGCTTACAGTGTTTCCTAAAGACCTTGCAAATCTTGCTGCGTTAAGGCACTTGTATATCGATTCCTGCCCTGATCTTGAGTCTTTGGCAGTACAAGACCTCCGTCACCTTGAATCTCTTCAAATCCTTCATATTACTGATTGTGGTCGGTTTAGTTCCATATCTGGGGGTTTGCAACACCTCACTGGCTTGATGGGCTTGCATATTGAGTCATGCCCAGTGGTAGAGGCTCTGCCAGAGGACATCAAGCACCTCCACTCCCTTAAATTTCTGATCATAGCTGGCGGACCAAAGTTGGTTGCTTTGCCTGAGGTCTTGCGACATCTAACTGCCCTGCAAACTTTACTCATTCATGACTTCCCAAGCCTAACGTCATTGCCTGACTGGTTTGGGAACCTCACTTCTCTCAGATCATTGTCCATTAGGAAGTGCCCAAGATCACATCGCTTCCAGCATGCATTAGAAGCCTTACCAATCTCCAACTTTTAGAAGTTCGTCGTTGCAATCCTGAACTGAAAGGGAGAGGTGAGAAGGAAAGGGGGAGGATTGGAATAACATAAAACACATACCTCGCGTTGATATCCGTGCCTATCAGGAGGTAATACTGCTTATTCTTTACTCATTATATGAATCACTTGATACTATTGTTCTATGGATATGATGCGTTTCTATATATCCCCTGATATGATCCTTGGATCTCTGTTGTCAAGTAGAACAGAATCTTGAGGACCAAAACCTCTGAAAATTAGATTTTTATTTTTTCTCCGGCGTGTGAAAGTTATAGGATGACTTCATATCAATTTGATCAAGGTTTCAATAATAAGACAACGTGTGTAATCACGTGCCTGGACCTGTTTGATAAATTAGCTGACAAAGATTTGGCACAAAATTGATTAGGCTTAAAATGTTACACTTGTTTCATATCTTGAACCTCAATTTTTTGAAGTCCATCACAGTTATTGGTGAAAGAAAATATTTTTGAGCTGTGTTTTTTGTTATTTTCATCAATGGTCTTATGAGACTGCACTAACAATTTTTAATTTTTAATATTTTTTTAAACTTTGCTTCGTTAACATTTCTTGGGGACTCATGTTTAATGCATAAATACATATTTTGTGAGAATAATTGCTATGTAGATCAGTTGTGATGATCATCAAGTCTAAGATTCATCAATTTCATACAGAAGCAACAATGCCTAATATAACAATTTTCCTATTCAAATAATTACCTAGTTATGGGGACAATATAAATTATTTGCTTTCCAAATTAAGCTGTGTGAGATGATCAATTTCAGGGTGCAAATGGATTGAGCCTTGAAAAAGCCTCGAGGCGTAAGTCTCTGACGATTACTTTATGTGCTTATATATGGCATGAATTTCTGTTTGCCTATGACAGGATGTGTGCAGCCGCATCAAGAGATTTTGCAAATTCAATCGCCAATGATTAAGAGACTGTACGTTTGTCCTTAAATTGTTGTCGTTGTTGTTATTATTTTGTCAATAAATTTTATTCAACTTATTCCTTTTCCGTACTTGTATATGGTTTTCTATGGTTACAGGTTCTGCTATATGCTTTTGGTTCAGAATGACAGTATGACGCTTAAGAGCTCCGAAATGGCAGCTACTTCGGATGAATAACTACTGGTGGAAAGTTTTGGCTTCTTTAGAGGTGGTGGCTTGAATCTGATGTCCTATTCTATTCTAAGACTGCCTTGTGCATGCTAGTGCAGACACCCAGGGGATTTGAGGTTAGTTTCCATTTTTCAGATTAAAGATGCGATGCAGGACATTTTTGTCATCCACATGTTCTATGAGGGATATACTAACATATGCAAGCTGCAAATTACTATTTACGACACGTGAAATATTATATATAAATATGTTGTAAATATATAAATTATTGACTTGTGTTATACAGTTAGAATTTCTTGTCAGAAGGTTGTGTTTGATCTTGATGACGTGATTTTCTTGTGAGCCAATCATTTTAAACGAAAGAGTTCATTAAGACACAATTTTTTTTTTTTTTATTATTATTATACAAATTCCATTGCATATCATTCTCGTATAAGCTTTTGAACAAAATTCTAGTAGAAATGCATTTTTGTCAAATACTATATATCAATGAAATTAAATATTAAAATAAAGTAGAGTTACCTTAAAAAATAAATAAATTTTACTGAATTTAAATGGAAATTATATTTTTAAATTATTAATAGCTAGCCTTCCAAAAGTTTGCACCCTCGCATGTATCACCTTTTATCCTTCTATTTTGTCCTTCTAGAGGCATGCAATGGGGCGTTCATTTCTCCCAAAAAAAAAAAAAAAATGGAGCGTTCAACCTGCCTTGATTGGGACTACGGGGAGGTTTTTGGGACTTTAGAGTTCAAATGTTGTTTGATAGACTTGAAAAATATACTTTTCAAAAAAAAAAAAAAAAAAAAGAACTCGACAAATATTTTCTAAAAATTTTAATTTCCTTTTTTTTTTGGTGGAAAACATCCACTCTAATCTCAGGATACTCATGCATGACCATGAATATCCCAAATTAACACAGCTATAATATATATATTGTTGGGATTTGCATGATAAAGCTCTATCATTCAATTATTATGATTTGGCAGAGAGGGACTTGTTGATAGAAAGTGTTGACGTGAAGCATAATCATATATAGAATGGACTAATTTTTATGAAAAAGATGATTAAAATGAACTTTAAATTATTGGATGACCCCAATCAATATATATATATATATATATAGGTGTCAATGAGTCGGGCTGTTTGTAACTACTCATGGACAGTTCGTTAAGGGTTCGGCTCGAACTCAACCCTTTTAATAAAATTATCGAGTTTAGCCTCCTTTCAATCTCATGTTTTAAACGAGCCAAGTTTGCATTTAAAGCGGCTCGCCCGTTGAGCTCAATGGCCTATCACATGGTTTATTATATTATATATATATATATATATATAATATAAGCATGTACATATATTATATATTAATATAAATAAACTTTATTTATTTGTATTTTGTTAGTTTTTAGTGCTTGCATTAATTTTTGGGAGTTATTTTACTTTTACTGAATACGTGAAACATTTTATACTTTTTCAAGTTATATAAAATTCTTTAGCAATTATTAAGTACTTTGAAAGTTGAAATTTGACTTGTTATAAATATAGATTATTTTATAAGTACAATATGGCAATATTAGATAAATTGTTTAATTTTTTGAATATTTGATATAAATGAATTTTAATAACCCGATCTCAAACCCTAATATTTTTTAATAAGCAAATTTTGAGTTTAATCTTTTTTAAATCCAACCAAGCACGAGCTCGGTTTGAGCCCAACAAATATATCACATGCTGAACCAACAAAACCTGGCTCATATTGGCTTCTTTACACACCTAATATATGACTTGTAGATAGCCAATGGTGATGGGATGTATTTGAAATTATGAATTTTACAGAATTGTAGACTTGGTTGTGGGTGGATGTCTACTTTATCTCACGATAGAAGAGCTATTAAGAGGCTATGATATAATTATCGCTTGAGGATAGGAAACATTCATGGAATGCAAATTCATCGTTAAACCAATCAAATCAAATCAAACCAAGTCTTTTCTCACTAGGTGGGGTCAGATATATGATTTGTCGACGCCAATTAGATCTATTTAGGATCATGTCTTCCGATAGATTTAGGTAGGCCAAGTCATGTTTAATAGTTTATTGCCAACTTCTTTTGGGTCTTCCTCTACCTCTCTTACTCCTGTCAATTTCATACTTTCACACCTTCTAACAGGTGCCTTCGCTGGACGTCTTCTAATATGGCCAAACTATCTTAATCAGTTTTCTCTCATTTTATTTTCAATCGGTGCTATTCCTACTTTGCCCCTAATCTCCTCGTTCCTAATCCTATCTTTCCTTGTAATCCCGCACATCCACCTTAGCATCCTCATCTCCGCAACTGACATCTTCTGATCATGATTATATTTTGCTGTCCAACACTCTGATCCATATAGTAACGCTGGTCTAACGGTTACCTTATAATACTTTCTTTTCATCTTGAGGGGGACTTTTCACCGTTAACCAGAGAACAAAAAATAAGAAAAGAAAAAAAAAAGTGTAGTAGTTTTTTTTTTTGTGAAAAGTAAAAAAAAAAAAAAAGAAAAAAAAATGTGTAGTAGTGTCTTTGCCTGCGTAGCTAAATGTATCTAGCTTTATATTTCGAATTATCCTTTTATTTTTATTTTATTATTTTATTTTTTAAGGTTATTTGACTCATTTCATCTCCACGCATTTATAGGGCTTATTATGATAGCAGGTGCCGCCGTATGCTTTTGCCTAACAATGACAGAACGGTGGTTGCTATTTCTGAAGTAGCTGCAACTCTGGACGAATAATAGGCGGAAACGTTGGATCACTGGGATGAATAATTGAGTCTGCTATTCCTATTCTAGGATCCTGTTGTGGTAGAGATTTGCAGCCAATTTCGCTTTTGCAGATTAAAGATTTGATGCTGGGACATTTTTTTTTTTACATCCAAATGTTTTATGCACTTGTACGAATAGACGTGAGGTTGAAAGTGATCTGCTCTATGTGCAGTGGTGGTGGCTGATTGACACTAGTGTATAGGATATTTGACCTCTGAGGTTAGAGGCTTAAACTTATTATTATGGTTGCTTTGTGATTGCTATTGTTTCCTGTGACTCGTGATTTTATGTTAATCTTGTATCCGTTTGCAGGTTTTTATTTTTATTTTATTTATTTATTTTTTATTATTATTATTATTATTTTTTTTGGCTGTTTTGGCTTGTGAATTTTAACGTGGATGTGTGTGACGTTGTGATTGAAAGTCTATTGAGTGAATTATCTGTTATTATATATATTAGCCACAGTTGTCTACGAAGCTCTAAAAAATTGCATTCTTTAGAACTTCTTTTAACATTCTTCAGAACTCCTTTTCGCATTCCATTGGTCAGTTTTTTTCTTTTTGGTTTTTTATTCCTCTTATTTGAAAGTTTTTTTCTTTAAATTTTTTGACATTATTCACGTCGGCAAAAAAAAAAAAAAAAAAATGATTACAAATAAAAAGATTCAATTACTGACTTTTTTAAGTAGTGCAGAGACTTGTTCTAGCTTTGTGTGAACATTTTAGAGGAAGCAAAAGTAATTTTTTCAATTGGCTCTTTTTTTTTTTTTTTTTTTCTCCAAACTTTTTAGATTTAAGGTTGCTTATTTAGGGGCATATGTTCATAGAAAATGAACATGGCTCTGGCACTCCTTTCATTTGTGCTTCAGAAGGTGAATTCCTTGACCCAAAAGGAGGTGGGATTGCTTTGGGAGTCGACAAGGAGATGAAAATCTCCCCTTTTAATAATTTCATGTCAAAACTACTAAAAATGAAATTACAAATTTTAATTAAGAATGATAAAATTTCCTTTCAATACATCACCAGTTATTATTCTACAAGTCCTAAATAAAGACAAGACTGACCAAACTCTAGGGTACAAGGGAAAGAGTACAATTACAATTTTTCATCCATGCAATTATTATATAATAAAAATTTAAATAATCAAAATAGTTTTGTTTTAAAATAAATAATAATAAAATGTTAAATTAATTAAAATGGTTTCTAATTTTAAGCAAAACTCAACCAATGTCCAATTAACAACATGGTTATTTTATTATTTGATTAAATAGGATTATATAATTTAGATTTACTTATATTAATTGACAAATTATAGACAATGAAAATTTAAAGCAATTCAAATAGTTACTAATTTTAAACAAACATTAATGATTAAAATCCTTATATATTTACATAGATGTGGACAACAAAAAATTGTGGCATTATTTAAAAAAAAAAATCATCAGCCTCTGGCCTCATTTTATAAATTAGTAGAAATAATTTCATTATTTAAGGAGCGTTTAAAGTGACAAAAAAGAGATAAAGTAAGATAATTTATAAATTCGTAATTCATGCAGTGAGATAAAAAATAAATAATTTTTAAAATTTTTCGATATTTTTTAATGTGTTAAACACACCGTATATTATTAAGTAACCACCAAAAGTGCCAGTATTAGTAATTAAACACTGATTTTTTCCTATTTAACAAATAAGAAAAAGATGTAGTGTGCACTTGAATGCCAAATTTGGTCAAAAATCTCTCAATTTTTTCCACACTTAAAATCTTCAATTTTCTCTATCTTTTAAAAACTTTCTCCACTTTTCTTTTACTTTTATCAACTTTCTCCACTTCTCGCTCACTTTTACAAACTATTGCCAATTTTAATCAAAATTTTCACACTTTTCCAAGAATATACCAAACACATAACAATCTAAAATTTAACTACTTTTTGTTTTTTTTTTTTTTCATTCTTTTTATTTTTCCAAATTTGACACTCCAAAAAAGTACCCAGCATACTTTTATTCAGAAAATGGGATTAAAGTTAATCTAACATGGTTTTTATTACTGTGAGAGGGCCCTGTTTTCTAACTGTGTCCTCGTGTCATTTAAACACTATACACCGAGCAAAGGAGCTGCTCAACCGGTTAGGGCCCTTGGTACTCTCGCTCATATCTTGGGTTCGTAAAATTCTGATTTGAAAATAGAAACTGGTTAAAAAAAAAAAAAAGGAATGGATAAATTGGGAACTAAACAAATGTATGGTTATTTTAGCGATCCCCGCGGCTGGACCGATCAGTACGATGCGTCTTGGTCAAGCTTTGGAACTATAGCAGATGACAGCTCTACGTGAGAAACACGGACAGCACCTATCAGCCGCTCTGGCAACTCGTCCACTGTATTTGCCTGTGACCAACACTAACAAAATGTACATCACTTCACCAGCCCAAGTTAAATGGCAGAAACTATAAATTCCAATTGTTAAAGTAATATAATCAATATAATCAGGATTATTTATAGAATCAATAATTATTAATATGTCAATTAGCATTCATTGTAAAATTAATTAAAAAACATTTCCTTTATATTGCCTAATCACTTCTCCCTGTAAATAGAGACTTCTTGCAAAGTTCAAATCAAACAAATAAGAATATATATAGCTTAATAAGACTTTACAGAAAGTGGATGTAGGTCATAGGCCAAACCACGGTAAGATCATGTATCTTAATTATTTTATTGTTTCCCCACTTTATTCATAACTTCTACACCAATAGCGCAAATGAACTTCCATCCACCCTCTCAAAAAAGGATTGCAAAATTATTTCCTTTAAGAGAGGATATAGGAAAGAGAGAGTCCGAGTCTATTACTGTGATTCCTTCCTACCGTAATTCCATTCTCCCTCAAAATTTTGAATCATCCTAACTTCCGAATTCTATAGGCAGAAATTCTGAAGAAGATGACAATGAAGTGATCATAAAACTTACAATATATAGAAGTACACACCTGTACAAGGAAAGCCATGTCAACAACCAGTGTTGTCATCACTCCAATCACAAGCCCCAAAACACCATTAGCCACAGCAGAAGAACCAATGTCAACATCAATCTACCCCCCCCCCCCCCACAAAAAAAAGGAACAAATAGCAACGTTAAAACTAGATCTTTGGCCTGTCAATCCTTGTATAGATAACTAGATAACTTCCAGTTTAGAAGAGGAATAACGATTATATTACTTCCAAGTACTTGGGACCGCGGATATAGTTGCAATCAATTGCTTTTCCTAACAAACAAGGCGTGCTTCCAACGCTCTGCCGCACAATCCATGAGCCCTACATGAGTGCCAACTTGGTCAAAAACAACCCCACAAGATAATGAAGTCAAAATCACAGGAAAAAAATGAGAGAGGGGGGGGGAGAGATTTATTAGGAACACAAAGTGTACGACCACCTGTTGAGAGAAAAATAAATCAATACAAATAATACAATTGACTCCCCTCGTAATATCTTAAACAATTAGATGATATGGCAAGCTAACAGTAACATAGTATTTTGCCACTCAAAGGTGGGGGGGGGGGGGAATCAATAGTTTCTGCGTGTTTGGTCCTTTTAAAATAAAAAGTGTTATTTGAGAGGGCATGTTGAAACAAAAATAAGTCAATATAAACAATAAAAATTCCCCTCTACTAAAAACTTAAATTTTTATGGAGAATGTTGGCTAACAATCTAACAAAATTTTCAAAATGTATTTATTTCAACACGTCAATTGATCTGACAATTGCATCAGCTCATGGTGTGCACTCAGACATGAGGGATCAGATTGCTTGTGACATCACATAGGCCTGGTAAGGACTGGGAGCTTACCTCCAAGTGATTCTAAGATACAAATTGTCCAGTCCAAATTACAACCAGTGCACCTCAGTGATAAAGAAGATTGGGCAGCACTCTGCAATGTCTAAGACCCAACATCAAGTTTGGCTGGGTTCAGATTCCCAAAGCACTTCTTAATATAACAAAATTATTTTTCTTATTGTAATAATATGTGACATCACCTAGGCCTGGTAAGGACTGGGAGCTTGTCTCCATGTGATTCTAAGATACAAATTGTCCGGTCCAAATTACAACAAGTGCACCTCAGTGATGAAGAAGATTGGGCAGCACTCTGCAATGTCTGAGACCCAACATCAAGTTTGGCTGGGTTCAGATTCCCAAAGCACTTCTTAATATAACAAAATTATTTTTCTTATTGTAATAATATCGTCATACAAAGTTGTCAGTTTTTCAAATGAAGTTTGGAAAGTTTACAATTCTTAAAAAGAAAGAAACAAAGAAATAAAGGTGTTATAACTTGAACAACCCATTCTGCCAAGCGAGAAAAAGAAAACACGAGAAACCAATGTCATTGAAACTAGCAGGGACAGCACCAATTATCAGCCCTACAGTTTTGAGGCTCATTCTGCTGAGCGAGACAAAGAAAACATGAGAAATCAATATCATTTAAACTAGCAGGGACATCACCAATTATCAGCCCTACAGTTTTCAGGGTAGTGTATAAATGTTTTGATGTCTCACTACAAATTTCAACTAGAACTGCATACTTTAACATAATGTCATTGAAAAATCTTCATATCCCTATATGTAAATTGGTTTCAGAATTGAAATTATCTCATAAAAAGTTCTCTCCATCCTGTAATTGCAGAAAAAGTCATGCATGGAAGATGATCCCATAAAACTTCATGAAATATCAATTACTGTACTACAAAGGTAACATTTGAAAAGTCCTTGCAACCCTCCTAATATACAGGCAATACCCTAAAACTTAGAATGGCTGGCATACCTTGGGGACAGAAGGGATGAGCTTCAGTCTACTGTTCCGGAACTCATCATCGCCATCAACAAACCGTTGTAAAAGAGATCCAGATACTAATTCCTTTGTCACAAAATATAAAATCATACTATAGTGTGTCGATCCAGGAACCTGTTAAAATACAATGTTATTTCTCTTCCAGACCCTAGACACGTCAACTTAAAATTCAAACAGCTATATAAAACAACTTACTTGCAGATTTACAACAATGGAGAAAAATCCTTTTTCCGAGGCAGCCTACAAAACCTCACGAAGATAAATTAGCATAGCACAGCATGATAAAGCAATCAATAACAAAGTTAACCCATAAAGATTCCACACATATACAATTTGAAATTCCATTCTTCAGACTAACAAAGCAAGCTGATGGAAACTTCGTTAAAAACTGTGTAAGCAATTGGTCACAAATTTAACTGAAATCACAATATTAACTTACTCTTGTTATGAATAACACCTATGAGCATTGATGAAGACCAGACTCTTACTTCCGGTAAGTGAGGAAATTATGCGAAACTGCAAATACGTATTTATCCAATACTATTTAGGGAAAACTACCCGAAAAAAGGGGGGACTTTGGATAAAATAATTCCATTTTCAAGAATACAATTTTCTAAAACTCAAAAAGAAGTGAACTTTAAAATTTCAAATTCCAAACCCATGAACTTTTGACTTTTATAAATAAAAAAAAAACGGAAAATTGTATCCAAGTCATACTTTGTAATCTTTTAAAACTATTAGTCACACCCAAAAAAAAGTATTGCTTTCAAGTCACATTAATGTGGAAAGTTTTGTATTTAAGTCACACTTTTGAGTGGGTCCCACGAGTTTGTTTTAAATATAATTTTTAATATACCGATAATATCCTTTATTTCTATAACAAAGTTACACAAGTTATTTTCAGGAATTCCGGGAATCACGTGAAGATATGTTTACCAAGAATCACGCTTCTTCCATTTTTTTTTCTTTCCTTATTTTCAGTTTCATTATTTACAGTTTTAGTCGTGAAGATATTAAGAAGATAGAACTTATTTGGCCTATCTTCTTCATAGATTGATTTTGCCGATTGGCGTTTTGAGCTATTTTCAAAACAGTACCGGTACTGTTTTAAAAAATATGATGATGTTGACTCGTATGGTTAGTTTATGTTATGTATCGATTGATGTTTTTTAGGCAGTATGAAAACAGTACCGGTCCAAAACAGTACCGGTACTGTTTTATCGGTACTGTTTTCAAAACAGCACCATGAATTATAAGCGGATGACAAGTTTTAAGGGCAAGAGAAATCTATTGGGCCAATTAACGTTTTGAGCTAACTTCAAAACAGTACCAGTACTGTTTCAAAAAATATGATGATGTTGGCTCGTATGGTTGGTTTGTGTTATATATCGATTGATGTGTTTTACGTAATATGAAAACAGTACCGGTCCAAAACAGTAACGGTATTGTTTTATCGGTACTGTTTTCAAAACAGCACCATGAATTATAAGCGGATGACGAGTTTTAAGGGCAAGAGAAATCCATGGGGCCGATTGGCTTTTTGAGCTATCTTCAAAACAGTACCGGTACTGTTTCAAAAAATATGATGATGTTGGCTCGTATCGTTGATTTTTGTTATGTATCGATTGATGTTTTTTAGGCAATATGAAAACAATACCGATCCAAAACAGTACCGGTACTGTTTTATCGGTACTGTTTTCAAAATAGCACCATGAATTATAAGCAGATGACGAGTTTTAAGGGCAAGAGAAATCTATGGGGTCAATTGGCGTTTTGAGCTATCTTCAAAACAGTACCGGTACTGTTTCAAAAAATATGATGATGTTGACTCGTATCGTTGGTTTGTATTATGTATCGATTGATGTTTTTTAGGCAGTATGAAAACAGTACCGATTCAAAAGAGTACCGGTACTGTTTTATCGGTACTGTCTTCAAAACAGTACCGGTACTGTCTTCAAAATAGCACCATGAATTATAAGCAGATGATAAGTTTTGGACAAGAGAAATCCATGGAATTGATTAGTATTTTGAGATATCTTCAAAACAGTACCGATACTGTTTCAAAATAAAAAGAAATAAATATACTTAGGAATGATGATCGATTTAGGTTTTTCCCAAATAGTTTTGATTTTGTTTCCAAAAATCGATTTTGCTTGCTTTGTAAAGAAGATGGAAAGTCGCGGAATTAGGTTTTTCCAAACAGTTTTGATTTTGTTTTCAAAAATCAATTTTTCTTACTTTGTAAAGAAGATGGAAAGTCGCGAAATTAAGTTTTTCCCAAACAGTTTTGATTTTGTTTCCAAAAATCGGTTTTTCTTGCTTTGTAAAGAAGATGGAAAGTCACGAAAGTTATGAGTGAAGTGTACACTATTTTCGGATAAAACTGGCAGTTTTGAAATGTGGTGAAAAACGCGTGATGTCCTTTTTTGTCTTTTTGTTGCAAGTGTGACTTATTTACAAACAAGTTTTTTGGGTATGACTTAAATCCTTATAAGTGCATAAATAGTGACCGGCCTCCAAAAACCCCAAAAAAAAAAAAAAAAAACCCAAAAAGCCCTTAAGCATTAACTCTTGTAATCCCTCTTTTACCCTATTCTCTTCTTACAAATCTTAATTGTATACATATATATATTGTAACCCCTCTTTTATCCTCTCCTCTTCTTACAAATCTTAGGGCCCATTTGGTTTGTTTTTCTATTTTTTATTTTCTGTTTTTGTTTTTAATTTTCTATTTTAAGCACATTTGCCATTTTGTCCTTTTGAAAACAAGGAAAACAGGTATAACGCATTTGGTCACTTGTATTTTCAAAATTTGTTTTAAAAAACAGAAAATGAGTTTACACATAAAATGAAAAATGACCAAAAGTCATTTTGAGCGTTTTCAACTTAAAACAAAGAAAATCTCAAAATAAGGAAAACAAAGTATCTTTTATTTCTTTGTTTTGAGCATAAAACAGAAAATATATAACAAAAAATAGAAAATTAAACCAAATGCCACCTTAATTGTTCATATATATATATATATATATATATATTTAAAAAGAGGCCAGATTTGAAGAGAGAGAAGCTACAGTTCTCTTCATATTTGAGATTGATGAAGGAGAGAAGGAAGCACTTGAACTCGCTGGAGTGTAGCACTGGCGGCCGCCTAAAGTGAGATGGCTAGCCAGTAGCCATTTCCCAGCCATTGAGTCGCTAGAGAAATGTCACAAATAAGTCATGATGAGATGAGACAAGACGAGTGAGGAATAGGTACATAAATTTGGAGAAATTAATAATTCAAAAATATAAAACTTGTTGATAACGAATTGAGTTATGAACAAAAAGAATTTTGATGCTGGAATGGAAGCTCTCCCCCCTCTCTCTCTATCTCTCTCTCTTTCTCTCTCTAAAGGCAAGCATAAACTCAACTCTAGTTAGAGTGCCAACGATTCTGCACCATGTGCAATTTCCACACTAGGTGTTGATGCCAGAAACAATCTCTCTCTCTCTCTCTCTCCCTGTAAAGGCAATTGGATTCATTGGTTTCTAGTTCGAGTGCAGCTGATTCTAAACCAGGTGCAACTTATTTCTGCACCAAGTGCATAGGTCAAACATAAGAAAAAATGGGCCCCGCAGTTCTCTCAGTTTACGGTAGTGTGTTATTGTTGTAAATATACAACGGGTGACTGGGTCAGATTTTATATGCCATGCACGTCACAAGCTTCACCTCAATCTCAATTGATTGATTGTAGAGATATACAAGTGTACACACACATGCACACACATACGAACAATTAGGGTTATGGGAAGAGAAAAGAATAAAAGAGCGATTACAAGAGTTAATACTTGATGGTTTTGTTGGGGTAATTTATTTGAAAAGTCAAAGTTCCTGAATTTGGAATTTTAAGCTTTAAAGTTCACTTATTTTGCGTTTCAGAAATTGTATTCATGAATATGAAATTATTTTATCAAAACTCATTTTGTAGTTCTCTTTATTTTTTAATGTCTAATTGGAATTCTGGATCACTTTATAATGATGCAGATGTTGCCTTAAAAAGGATGACTATTAGGAGAATGCAGATGCTATACTAAGAAGATAAAAAGATTTGATAGAAAACGACATTAAACTGGATTAGACATTAATGACTTTTTGAACATTTTAGGCATTATATTTTACTTAGAGAAGCATTGCCAACCTTGGCATGCTCTAGAACTGGGATTTAAATTTTGTTTCGGTTTGGTCATTTTTGTGGAAAAGTTTTGGTCTTAGTGTGAAACAAAGGGTGACTGTCGAACTTAGTTTTGTTGGAAACAATTCAATTTTAGTGTGTCTCAACACAAGCTCCATTATTTCAATAACAATTTTATTTCAGTGGAAACAATTCAATCTTATTGTAATTTTAATATTATATTATTAATTATTTAAATTATATTTATATTAACTATTGTTAATTAGTTGTAAATTTTAAATTATAAATATATATGCATGTATAGTAAAACATAATAAAAGCCTACTATCATATCCTACGACAATAATTTTTCCCTTCATTTTTTTTTAACCAAATGATAATAGGTTTTTTAGTAAATTGTATTCATTAATATGTATAGTAAATAGATTTATTAACTTTTCGTTAAACACCGTTTAAATTTTATTTATAAAAAAAATATAAATACATAAAATATTTTCATTAATTATTACTATACGACTTTTATTATTGTTATTTAACATTGAGAGAGTCCATAAACTTCGAGTGGGTGTTAGTATTATTAGTTGTTTCGCATGGAATGGAGTGTTATAGAGTAAATTGGGGAGAACACACAAGATGTAATGTGTAACTTTTGTCATAAAATAAAAGAGATGGCGTATCATGTTTTAAATAACGGCAGAGTTACTATTCAATTTTACAATAATTCTATAGTCCAATGAATATATATAATAATTATACTTTATGTCATATTCTTTCCATTGCTATATTCATATTTCTCAAAATTGAAGCATCGCGTCTTATCCGTACAATGGAACTCGGATAAGATAAATCTGTGTCGACCCAGTCCAACGTTCTTAAGTTTCAACCCCTTTTATAGATTGGTCTGATTATGGATCAAGAAATGAAAGCCCAACCTTAATTTAAGCAAAACATAGGCTAAATATTCTAAAACACAAAAAGCCCCAAACCCAACCACGTGTATATGTGATTTGTCCTATATATTATATATATATAATATAAAAGATTATGAATCATAGGTTAGAAAATAGAGATAATGGAGAACATCAATTTACCTATATATGTAATGTGAATTTATTTCTAGTGATTAAACTAAATATGTGGTTTGGTCAAAATGAAATATTTGTTTCTAGTCCACTTATTTTATTTTATAATTATTAATAATATAAAGGCATTGAGTTAAATCCAACCTCAATAACTTGAATTAACTCTTACTAACCTGAGCTTAACCCAATCAAAGATCAAATTAGTAACAACACAAAAACCGAAAATGCTGAGCTTCAGCTCAAATGTCCCAACCCGAGGTTGGGCTACATGGAGCCTGGCATACTATATTAACTCCAATCTGAGCCTAGGCAATCCCTAACTTGACTCGACTCAACCCAGAGTTCCCCCCTTCTGAATTGTGTTTTGTGTCCATTCTTCTTAGGAGACTAGAGTATAAAAACAAAAATATAAAAGAAAATGAAATAAAGATAAGAGAAAAGTATTGCCTTTTATACTTACTTGGGCAGCACAACCACGGTGCCTAGTAACGTGATCCATTCGTTTTGTGTCCTTGAACCAATCGACAGCGACAAGCTCCATTAGATGCTTACCTGCAGGAATCTTCAAAATCATATTGCAAAGCAGAAACACTAGTTTAGACCAAGCACAACACGGTCAAAAGATTGAACATATATCGGAAAAAAACACTAGAAGATTACCAGACCTTTGATTTATCATAACAAAAGTTCAAACCACGAACTCTAAAGTTGTTCCCATCAGATATTCTCCAACAGTTGCGACCATTATCCCGGTCATCATATCGCAGGTTACCAGAAAAACAGGATAAATCAATTTGATCTATGCGTTCTTCTGAAGTTTCAATGGAAGAAAAAAATTGTCAATACAGGTTCCTGTTGATTCAAGATCAATAATTTGAACTTACCCCCCCCCCCCAAAAAAAAAGATCAATAATTTGATGACAGACTGGGGTTGTGTGAGTGTTTTGGTTTTTTTTTTTTGGATTTTGTTGTGGGGGGGGGGTTTAATTAATTCTTCACCTACCAGTTCTTCCGACTTCACTGTCTAGGCTCATTGAGCATGCCTGGAAAATTTGCAAAAGACAGTTCAGAAAGTTTGTGCAAAACTTATGATAGCATAAGTGCAGAACAAACCTCTTGGTCAGGTATTTGGAATTCATCATCTTCATCAGAGTATTCATCCATTATCACAGCACTTTTATTTGCGGCATTAATTTGATCTAGAGAAGGACTGCGGGCCTGAAGGTCTTGACTCCTTTTTGAAGACAGAGAGGCTGAAACCATATTGACCATAACTGGGATTCTTGGGGCAGCACTCCTTTCATCTAGTTGAGAAAAATATTCACGAAGTCCTGCAATAGAGAAGATACACAAATAAAGGACTCAATGCAGAGGAAATTGAGAATTCTCTTTCAAAGAGTCAACTCAGAAATCTGAAATTGAGATGAGTAAAATAATTTGTTTTAAAGAAGTGGCAAAAGTCAACATGTTTCTTTTCTCTCCATCCCACGGGTGCACACATACTTCCATTGACTTCTGAAGCAAATCCATGATGCAAAAAGAAAGTAACTCCAGAAGAGATTACAAGAAGATTTATTAATACTGCAAACAAAAGAAAGGAAATCCCAGAAAAGAAAATAATGACAGACGGGGAGATTAGTTAAAAGTAACATTATAGGTGGAACAATTTCCAAGTGAAGCAGTGTACAAATTCTGAGTGTATTTTGACCAAGATTGAGATTATTCTTTTTTTTTTTTTTTTTTTTTTTTGGGTCTGATAACTACCAGCTTCAACACATTAAGAAAAATTTAGGTCAAAAATTCAGTGCAACTAAAGATAGATAGTTTCTCGTTAAGAGATTCTTTTAAATTTGTAAATCAAAGGCCAAAATATCCCGACATTCATGTAGGTCAAATCCATTTCTTCCATATAAAATCTCTAGTTATCCATTTCATCAAATGATTAACTAAAGAAAATAAAATAAAACCAGAACAACTATTCTAATATCAACAATTAAAATATTTCCAAAAACTCAACGCAGAAAATCACAATAATTACAATCTAAATGACACTCCAAACTTTAACAGCTAAATATAAAAACTCACCAGCAACACAATTTAACATCTGAAGGAGGCAGTGTTGCTGAAATGAAGAAATGTAACCCATACCCCACCCTTTGAGATCAATTTGTACAAGGTGCTGCACCTGTGTTCTAGGCCTCCCATTCCGAGGTTTCAGTGGGGAAATATTGAACCCTCCACCTGACAACATCAGAAAACGTCTCCATGATGAGATTCTTCCACACAAATAAATATGAAACAGGAGACTACCAAAGGAGAATTGACAGGGAAAAAAAAAACATTTTTACTTATCAGAAAATAAATTTAAAAAAAAAAAAATCCAAAACTAGTTTTTCCAATTCAGCCTAAAACAAATTAAAACAATTTGGAAGTTACTTTCAATATGGGCGCGCACAAATCCAGGTTGTGGACCACAGTTCTCATGTTCCCTAGAACGAAATAACACAACTGCATGATAGCAAAGACAAAAACAGAGAAAATTTTAAATTGGGGAGGGAGTGGGTTAAGAAGGTTAATAAGAAGGGTCACTTAAGACACATTTACCATAACTTCCATCATCATTTCGGCGCCAATAACGCACATAACAAAGGTCACGGGGCCACACAAACCTGCAATAGCATTCATTGGTATCCATGTCAATTTCTCTTGATATTAGACCTGAAAAATAGTAAGACCTTCTTGGCAGTTTAATTAGTATTATTTGAACAGGAAAATCTCTGAATCATTGCAACTGTAAAACCCTTGCACCTCTTTTGTAGAGATTAAAGTGACACAGAAGCAAACATCAAAAACAGTTTTAGATAATAGTACTAGTAGCTTGACCATTACCAAGCACAGGAGAATCATTGCAAATGTAAAACCCTTGCACCTATTTTATGGAGATTAGAGAGATGCGGAAGGAAACATCAAAACCATTTTTAGATAATAGTACTAGTAGCTTGACCACTAACAGGCATAAGAGGACACTCTTCTACTTGCTCTCAAACAATCATTCATGGGTAATAGGAATGTGTTCCTAAAGCATCACACTTTTGAAACCCTTACAAATATTTCACAAGTAAGGAAAGTTTTGGGAATTTTATGTGGCATGTTAACACTTAACTGCAAATGGTTAATAGGCAGGTTTACACTCCCTTTACTGGTGAACTCAAATATTTGACAGAGCACAGGGCCTATAAATCCAACGTTGTATTCTTGTGAGGATAAAGGTCAATAAGGTGCAGAACCCTTACAAAAGAAAAAATTAGTAGATGCTAGAAATCACTTATTCTAGACAAAAAATGAAAGATGTGGAATAACTTTTCTATATTTCTTGAAATCTCTACAAGCTGTTGATCACTATTTATAGTACAATAATGAAATAAAGAAGGAAAAAAAATCTCCTAAATTAAGAGCAGGAAATCTGCCTAAATAAGGTATGAATCCCTAATCAATCTCTACCACTAATTACTCCACATTAATTTGGATTTCAACAACTAATATTCTATTTACAGTAAATATTCATGGCTATCAAATCTCTAAATATTCAATAATATTGTCACCGAATCTTTCCTTTTCAACACTCCCCCTCAAGCTGGTTTGAAGATATCCTCCATAGCCAGCTTGCCAATTAGTCTATCAAACTGTCTTGTAGGAAGTCCCTTTGTAAGCACATCTGCAACTTGTTCGGTAGTAGGGATGTATGGCATACAAATCAACTCATTTTCAAGCTTTTTCTTGATGAAGTGTTTGTCCACTTCCACATGCTTTGTTCTGTCATGAAGCACTAGATTGTGAGCGATCGAGATAGCAGCTTTATGTCACAATACACTTTCTTGGGCAACAGGCTAGAGGTATTCAATTCTTCCAGCAGTCTCTTAATCCACAACACTTCACAAATTCCATGAGCAACAGATCTAAACTCAGCCTCTGTACTGCTTCTTGCTACCACATTCTGCTTTACTCCGCCAGGTGACAAGGTTTCCACCAACAAACGTACAATAGCCAGAGGTTGACCGTCTATCAAATAGCACTCCCAGCCCAATCTACATCTGTATAGGCTTCAACTTGTAAATGCCCATGGTTTTTAAACATTAGATCTCTTCCCGGGGTTCCCTTTAGGTATCTGAGAATTCCATAGACTGCATCAAAGTGTTTCTGTCCAGGTGCATGCATGAACTGGCTAACCATGCTAACTGCAAATGCTATATCTGGACGTGTATGTGACAAGTAGATCAGTCTTTCAACAAGTCTTTGATACTGCTCTCTATTCAGAACTTCTTCTGCTTTAGACGATTGCAATTTAAGGTTCGGTTCAATGGGTGTCTCGGCTGGTTTGCACCCTAGCATACCTATTTCATCAAGTAGATCAAGGACATATTTACGTTGGTTCAAAAAAAAACCTTCTTTGGATCTAGCAAACTCCATGCCAAGAAAGTATTTTAATGCACCTAAATCCTTGATTTCGAAATCAGCTGCAAGCCTTCTTTTCAGTCTCGCCAATTCTTCAATGTCATCGCCTGTCAATATTATATCATCCACATAGACAATTAATATTGCAATCTTGCCTTCTCTACCATGTTTGTAGAACATGGTATGGTCAGTTTGACCTTGACATTAGCCATAATTCTTCACAATTCTCCCAAATCTCTCAAACCAAGCTCTAGGGGACTGTTTGAGACCATAGAGAGACTTTTTTAGTCTACAGACTTTGTTTGGTCCCAAGTTTCCCTCAAACCCAGGTGGTAGACTCATAAAGACTTCTTCCTCAAGATCTCCATTTAAGAAAGGCATTTTTTACATCTAACTGGTGTAATGGCCAGCTGAAATTTACAGCTAAAGATAACAAGACTCGAATTGAGTTTATTTTGGCTACAGGAGCAAAGGTTTCTTGATGATCAATCCCATAGGTTTGGGTGAACCCTTTTGCTACGAGTCTTGCCTTGTACCTCTCTATGTTACCATCAGCTTTACATTTCACAGTAAAGACCCACTTGCAGCCCACTGTCCTTTTTTCTTTAGGTAAATCAACTATCTCCCAAGTACCATTTTTTTTAAGAGCATTCATCTCTTCCATCACTGCTAATTTCCAATTCGGATCATCAAGAGCTTCCTGAATGTTTCTCGGGACAAACAAGTGTGAGATTTTTGAGATAAATGCCCTATGAGTGTGAGAAAGTTTTTCATAAGAAATATATTTGGCAATGGGATATTTGGTACAAGTTCGGGTTCCTTTCCTAATAGCTATTGGAATATCAAGGTTTAATGGTTCTTGGCTAGAAGAAGTAACAGGAATTAAAGATGAGTCAGGAACACCTGTGATATCTGGGACCAGTTCCCCAAGGTCGAGATTGATCATTTCCAAGAAGAATAGGCTGACTTTGACTCTTTTGATGAGGTCTTCTCCGAGTATAAACCAGAGACTCAGTATTTTTTTCTTTATTAAGTTGTAGTGATTCTCCCCCTGTTTCAGATACAATAATGTTTGGCACTATGTGACTAGGATTCCCTTCATTGTTTTCCTTTGTTCTATCAAATTGTTCCTTACTTTGAATATTAGGAATAACTGTACGAGGAGAATGAGGTAAGGTAGTTAAAATCAGATTTGGTAAAGGAGTAGGAGATAAATCCCAAAAATTTTCTTCCATCACCCCATTCTCCCCCTGAAGAGAATTTTTGTGAAAATAGGATTTATGTTCAAAAAAAGAGACATCCATACTAACATAAGTTTTTCTTGTTTGAGGATTATAGCACTTATAGCCCTTTTTATTAGAGGCATACCCTATAAAAACACATTTTTCAGCCCGAGGATCAAGTTTGGACTGAGGATTGTTGGCTATATGAAGAAAAACAATGCAGCCAAAAACCTTTAAAGGTAAATCTGAGTACGTCCGAGCCAAGGGAAATTTTCTTTGGAAACATTCTAATGGTGTGCTATATTTTAAAACACGTGTAAGCATCCTATTAATCAAATAAGAAGCTGTTAAGACAGCTTCCCCCCAAAGATATTTTGGAACATTCATTGAGAACATTATAGCACGAGACACTTCAAGTAAGTGTTTATTTTTTCTTTCAGCAATTCCGTTTTGTTGAGAGGTATCTACACAAGCAGACTGATGATGTATACTCTTTTCCTTAAAAAAACTTCCCAAAAATTTTATTGAAATACTCGGTTCCATTATCTGTGTGAAGAATGCTTATTTTTGTTTGAAATTGAGCTTCAACCATTGTATAAAAATCTTTAAAAAAAATTTCGACATCAGACTTTTCATTCATCAAATAAATCCAACACAAACGTGTATGATCATCTATAAAGGTAACAAACCATTTTTTTCCAGAGAGAGTAGTGACTCTTGAAGTTCCCCAAACGTCGCTATGTATTAAATAAAATGGTCTTGAAGGAGCATAAGGTTTTGGCAAATAAGTAGTACGATGACTCTTAGATAAGCAACAACTTTCACAATAGAATGATGAACAATCCAAACCCTTAAATAAAGTAGGAAACAAATGTCTAAGATATGGAAAGCTAGGGTGTCCTAATCTTAAGTGCCAAAGCATTATTTGTTCATAAACAGAATTAGAACTAACACTACTAAGTCCCTGAGCCTTTTTATTACTGGAGCAGTCATCATCAAAATAGTAAAGTCCATCTATCATCTTAGCACTGCCAATCTTCTTCCCCGAGCTCCGGTCCTGAAATTTATAGTGAGAATTACAGAAAATTATACGACAATTAGACTCTTTGGTTAATTTACTCACAGACAAAAGGTTACAAGCTAATTTAGGGACATGGAGGACAGATTTAAGATCCACTTTTTCAAATAATTTAATCAAACCTTTTCCTGCAATGGGTGAAAAACTACCATCTGCAATTCTAATTTTTTCAAGGCCAGAACTTGGTGAGTAAGTGTTAAAGAGATTGGAAAGGCTGGTCATATGATCAGAAGCTCCAAAATCGATGATCCATGGAGCAAAATTTGAATAACAAGACAGGGCATTAGGTGCACTACCTATTTGCGCAAGAGAAATACTAGGAATACCAGATGAGGAATTAGACTTCAACAGCTTCAGAAGGTGATCCATCTGCTCCTTGTTGAGGGGACTTGTCGTAGCTTCATTTGCAGTTGGAAATGCACGGCTATTTCTGTCACCAGCCTTGCTGCTTTTCCAATTTGCTGGTTTGCCATGGATTTTCCAGCAGGTTTCTCGAGTATGGCACGGTTTATTGCAGTGGTCGCACCAAACACGTGGTCTCTCTTCAGTTTTTTTTCTTAAAATTGACGGCTTTATTAGCCTCAGCAGTCACGAGGGCAGAACTCTCAACAGGTTTGTTAGCAATCTTCTTCCCCAACATTATAGATCTGCGACTTTCTTCTCTTTGAACCTCAACAAACACCTCACCAATTGGAGGAAGTGGAGTCCTACCAATGATCTGTCCTCGTACTTCATCAAATTCCACGTTAAGTCCAGCAAGGAATTTGTAAATACGATGAGCCTCCACCATCTGTTTATTATGATTGGCATCTTCAATGGATTTCCATTCATAATCATTGAATAGATCCAAGTTCTGCCAAAGGCACTTCAATGAATTGAAATACTTAGTGACAGAGTCTTCACCTTGCCTAATCTCACCAATTTTCAATGTCAATTCATAGATTTGAGACTGATTTCCTAAATTAGAGTACATCTAATTCACATTGTCCCAGAGTTCTTTAGCCGTGGAGTAGCACATATAATTGGAGCTAATGTCTTCATCCATGGAGTTCACGAGCCAAGTCATCACCATTGAATTTTCTGCACCCCAAGTCTCGTATGTTGGGTCCTCTGGTGCTGGTTCCTTCTTGTCTCCCGTCAGGTACCGAATCTTCCCCCGTCCTCTGATGTACATCCGAATGGACTGAGACCACCGTAAATAATTGTCACCATTAAGACGAATATTGGTGATCTGAACAGAGTGATAATCGATATTGGGGGTCTGGGTGTTTTTTTAGAGGAGATTGTCTCGGAGGAAACTTTAGACATGGTTGATTAAAAGGCAATAAGGGACAGAAAAGTAGATACTGGTTTTTCAGCAATGAACGCTGGAACAAAATAAATCCCAAGGAGCCTAATTTGGCTCTGATACCATCTAGACAGAAAATGAAAGATGTGGAATAACTTTTTTGTATTTCTTGAAATCTCTACAAGCTGTTGATCACTATTTATAGTACAATAATGAAATAAAGAAGGCAAAAAAAAAATCTCCTAAATTAAGAGCAAGAAATCTGCCTAAATAAGGTATGAATCCCTAATCAATCTCTACCACTAATTACTCCACATTAATTTGGATTTCAACAACTAATATTCTATTTACAGTAAATATTCATGGCTATCAAATCTCCAAATATTCAGTAATATTGTCACCGAATCTTTCCTTTTTCAACTCTTATAACATCCCCCCCCCCAAAAAATATCATTTTTTTAGAAGAAAATAAATTTATTGAGCATCAAGAATATGCCACAAATTATGCAAAAAATCAAGCAATACAAAACTAGGGAACCATATTCGCAACAAAGACATTATCATTATAGGTGATGATACACAAAACATCACTGAGTTGAAGTCATTCCTTCATAGAAAATTCAGCACTAAGGATTTGGAACCATTGAAGTACTTCCTAGGTCCTGAGGTAGTTTGATCACACAAAGGTATTGCTCGATCACAAACAAAATATGTTGTAGACTTATTGTCTAAAGTAGTCACTGAGTTGAAGTTATTCCTTCATAGTAAATTCAGCACTAAGCATTTGGAATCATTGAAGTACTTCCTAGGTACTGAGGTAGTTTGATCAAACAAAGGTATTGCTTGATCACAAACAAAATATGCCCTAGACTTATTGTCTGAAATAGATATGTTGGGCTCTTGACCTGTAGACACCCCTATAGATCCCAATATGAAATTTGCTGCAAATAAGAGTGACTTGTTAGATAATCCTAGCTAGTACAATAGATTGGTTAGGTCGATGAACTACCTGACAATGACGAGACCAAACATTTTAGTCTCTATGAGTGTGACTAGTCGGTTTTTGCATTCACTTTGTACTAGTCATTGGGATGCAGTTCTCCAAATTCTGAGGTATTTAAATGAAGCACCTAGAAAAGTCCTGTAACATAAGGATAATGGACATATTTCCGTATAAAAATACACAGATACAGATTGAGCAAGGTCACCGTCAGATAGGTGCTCTACCATTGGTTATTACATCTTCCTTAGTTGTAATCTAGTGTCATAGAAGAGCAAAAAGCAGACATTGATAGTAAGATCAGGTGTAAAGTCAAATTATAGAACTATGGCTCACACTTCATGTGAGTTGATTTCGATGCAACATTTGTTGGAAGATTTAGGAGTTAATGATTATAGCCTATGAAATTACTCTATGATAATCAAGTTTTTCACATTGCTTCTAATATAACATTCCATGAAAGAACAAAACACATCAAGGTAGAATGTAACTTTGTTAGAGAGAAAATTCTAAAGAATGTTATCAAGACCAACTATGTCAAGTCTCAAGACTAGCTTGTTGATTTATTCACCAAGGTTTTAGGAGGTTCTCAAGTTAGATACATTTGTAACAAGTTTGGAACATGTGATATATACACTCCAACTTGAGGGAAAGTGTTAGACTAGATTTTGATATTTAATTTATTGTCTTTCCTTCTCTGTATAGGATTGTAATCCTTACCTATTACGTGCAGGCTTCCTATAGTAAATATATATACACATATGTAGGCAACCAATTGGGTGTCAAGCCTTCCATTTGTTCCTGTTTCTTGATACCAAGAAAAGAAAATTGATAGTATTACAAGTATAAACAAAAATGTTCTTCAACTAGGAAAAATAATTACATTGGGAACCAGTCCAGCAGTAATCTGTGATAGAGTATTGCGGTATGTCCATCCACCTCCTCAACTAAGCTACCATACTGGAAACTGCAGTCCCACCTACATGAGGCATAACAGAATGCGAAAGCATGAAAATCAAGAGTAGAAATATGAAAGGCAAAACTTTGTACAGTTAAACAGGGACGCTCTTGTGCTCCATTTGGACTCAACGTCTCTAGTGGAAAAGGAAGCTAAATTAAATGGATTAAAACACTGGCCTCAACTGCAGTACATCTCTAAACAGAAAATCATCAACAAATTGTGGGGTGACAAGGCATTACAATTTGATAACCAAAAATCTGGTAGGAATAACTCATTAAAATGACAAAAAATTCACCATGTAATTTTTGGAATCCAGAGTAACTCCTCCTTTAAGCCTTTACACGGGAGTACTGTTGTCTCTCGCTGGTAGTACGTCACCAGTTTTTTGTACATTTACTTTAATCAATGTGCACTCTAATAACTAATGCACAACATGCACTCTAAAACTTATGCACAATGAGCTTTACAAGAAATCTTTAGGCTTTTATGTAGTGGTTAGTACATAATATTGCATATTTGTATACCTTTTATGTGTGCCAATTGCATAGAAATTCTCATTTGATGCTCGGTTTTATTTTATTTTATTTTTTTTTAGAAAAAGATAAGTAAAATTTTATATCAAATAACAGATATAAGCATCAGGGTATGCTTACAAAATTGTTGGAACTTTACAAAACTACCCAACACCTATGCTTAATTCAGAGTATCAAGAAAGTTCAAAAAGGAGTAAAGATCCAAATTACTTCCTTCTCTCGCCCAACCATATAAGCAGCTTAAGAATACACTTTTTATCTTCAAAGTAGTCTTCTTGTCATCCTCAAATATCCACCTGTTGCGCTCTTTCCAAATTATCCAAAAAAGACAAAATGGTGCCAAATTCCAAGTGCTTGTTATCCTCTTTGCCAAAGATTGTCCCCACCAAATCAATAGGAAATTGTCAAGATCTTTCGGGAAGCACATGTGTACTCAAAAACAATTAAGAATCAAACTCCATAATTCAGCCGACCAGTTGCAGTGTATGAGGAGATGAGCAATAGATTCCTCTTGCTTTAGGCACATCGGGCATCGCTTAGCTAAAAGATATCCACGGTGCTGTAGATTATCCATTGTTAAAATCTTTCCTTTAATAGCACACCACAAGAAGAAGATAACTCTGGTAGGGACTGCAGCTTTCCAGATTTTCTGCCATGGAAACCCATCCTTGTTACAACCCTGTAAGAAGGAATAAAAAGACTTCACGGAAAAAAAACCTTGTTCCTTGATTTCCTCCAAACTACAGCATTTGTAAAAGAAGTCAACTGAACAGAACAAAGCAGTTCCATCAATGACATTAGACTGTCAAACTCCCAATCATTCACATTCCTGCGTAACTGCACTGTCCAGCTGCTTTGTACGCCTGTACCATGGCAATAATCTGATACACATGCTTCTTTATTAGCTGCAATTGCATAGATTTCTGGAAATACATCTAAAAGACATCCAATACCAAGCCAATCTTGTTTCCAAAATAAGATTCTGTCACCTTTCCCCACCTGCCATGAAACACCTCTACTAAACTTCTGCCAAACTATGTTGCTCGGACTCTTCAGTTTGGGTAGAAGAACCCGCGTTGACACGACGCCGGTACTGATATGGGATCTGCATCTGACGCAGAGTCAATATGTTGGACACGACCATGTTGGAAGCTGACAAGGTTGATCAATAATTTTCGCCATAGTCGAGCAGATTGAAGCTTGGTGGAGAAAGGGGGAAGAGGAAGACAAAGACGACGAAGACAGAGACGACGAGACGAAGAACTTCAATTTTAGAGGAAGATAGAGAGACTTCAGTTTCAGGCGATACCGGCGATGACTTTTGAGGTGAAGCCGGAGCAGCGACGTTTTAATCGGCGACGACGAGAAAGATGAGTTTTAGGTTCCAGACGAAGAGATACGTGTTTGAGGTGAAGAGAAGACAGCAGCAACGTTTTAAAAATTCAAACCAAAGGTTTAGCTTTTGTCTTCAGTGTAAAGCAGAAGATATGCTTTTTAATGTAAAACAGCTGTCGTCCATGGTAAAATCAGCTGTCTCTGCCTCGAGCTGCACAAAGTGACTTGAAGTTATGATTCAACGTTTTGTTTTGTGTGTGTATTAGACACAAGCAACTGGTTCCAACAAATTAATTACATAAATATAATTAGATACAAATAACTAGTTTCGATAAATTAATTACATAAATATAATTGATGAAATTAATTTCATCCTTTATCTTCTGCCTATGCATATCGCATTAGTCACATGTCTCAAGGAAACAAATTTATATAGTAATATGCGAGACTTTTGCTCTTCCATTTATATATTAAATATAAAGAGAGAGAATAGATCAAACTAATCTAAATAATTATAAATATTTTAATAATTTTTTATTAAAAAAATTCATCCTAATTTTAGGTAGTCCTGTACTTTATAATTTATAATTTTTGATTTTTGGTTCTATGGTTCATACTTACCAAAAAAAAAAAAAAATCTATGGTTCATATAACAATTAAGTTGTATAAATAATGGATCTTTTTTTTTTTTTTTTGTCAATGATAGTTAACTTGTATGAGTATTTGAATACTTTTTTTAATATGTCGTATTCTTATACCCGTATCCATAATTTAGATACTTTTCAAGCCGAGTCCCCGTATCCTAAAATATAGATAATAGGTGAATCCGACGTTTGGATACGCGCCTGAGTCCGACACCCGCACCCGAGTCCGAGCAACATAGCTGCCAAATCCTTCTTATTCCTTTCCATAAACCAATACCATAAGAGTTGGATACAATAGTGGAGGACCACCCTCCAAACTCTTTAGCATATTTGATTGCAATCAACTTTTTCCAAAGTTTGTTGTCCTCCTGTGCATATCTCCAAAGTCATTTTCCTAACAAAGCTTCATTATTCAGTGTCAATTGCCGAAAACCCACTCCCCCAGCCTCTAAAGGTGTACAAACAGCCTTCCAATTCACAAGACTATATTTGTGGACCTCCTCACTTCTTCCCCAAAGGAAATCTCTTTGCATCCTCTCCATCTCCTTGATTATTGAAGCTGGGGCTTTGAATAGAGAAAGGAAGTAAGTTGGTAGGCTTGCTAAAACACTTTTAATTAATGTAATTCTAGCCCCAGTCGATAGATATTTGAGCTTCCATCCAGCCAATCTACTCCTACATTTCTCCAAAACAGGATCCCAAACAGTTTTAGATTTGTAAGGTGCTCCCAATGGCAAACCAAGATAAGCAGTAGGGAAGGCGCCAATCTTACAACCCAAAATATTTGCCAAATCTCCCTAACCATCCAAAATACCAACTGCCATGACCTCTGATTTTTGAAGATTTACTTTTAAACCAGTGACCGCTTCAAACCCCAGTAGTGTGCATCGTAGATGACCCAGTTGCATCAAATCTGCCCCACAAAAAATGATGGAATTGTCAACAAATAACAGATGTGATATACTAAGAGATGAACTACCATTACCGACAATAAATCCCTCAATGAAACCAGCTGCTTCCACTTGTTGTAACATCTTACTAAGCACTTCCATGATTAAAAATAAGAGTAAAGGAGAAAGAGGATCTCCTTGCCTTAGTCCCCTGGAAGAAGCAAAAAAACCTTCAGGAGAACCATTGACCAATAATGAGAATCTAGCAATTGATATGCACCAATTGATCCATTGACACCATTTTCTACCAAATCCCATTCTGCCTAACAAGTAAATCAAGAATTTCCAATTGACATGGTCAAAAGCTTTCTCAATATCCAATTTACAAACAATACCTTTCTCCTTTTTCTAAGTCTTCGAATCCAGCATCTCATTTGCTACTAAAACAGCATCCAAAACCGAGGAGTGTAAAAATTAGACATATTTGTGGATCTAGATATGCTCTCGGCGCATGATAAGGTAACTTTGCTATCATGCACCATTTTAGGAACTCTAGTAGGTGGCTCCCCTCTTCTCATAGGAGAAGTATTAGGATATCCTTTCAAGTAGATCATGTCACTATTGATGTTGTGGAGGATTTTAAGACTAAAGGAGGCATCAGAATAGTGGAAAGAGGAAGAGGTTATGTCCGAGTAATAGTTTTATATTTAGAGAAACTTCAATGGCTCCAAAAAATCTGTCGGAAATATCAAGGGAGAGAAGGAAGAAAGCAGCAGTTAGGCAGCATCAGAGGAGGAACCAGAACAGTGATATGCTCATTGATTGCAGATGGTCTTGGTAGGATGTTTGAACTCCGTCTCTTTGCACCAGACGGGAGAAGACTGGTTATGATTCCAAAACTGACAAATGGGAAAGGTTGGGAATTCTTTGCCAAGCTTATAGAAACTTTCCTCCCAAGGAGTTCTCAAGTTACAAATAAAGCCTTTTTTCAACCTGGTGCATCTTTGGGCCAGAATACTAGAAGATTTAAGCAACAAACAAAGGATTCAAGATCCTATCTTCAGGCTGCAGCTCTTCCTGATTGGAAAGCTCACAAAATTAGAAGTTCTTTCAATAAACAGAATGTTATAGTCAATTTTGATGATGCTGTTATGAGCAGTCATAATTTGAACAGATGTTTGGTTGGAAGTTTTGGAAGATCAGACTCCCCTACACCCGATTTTAACAAAATTCAAGCATGGGTGCACAGAAAATGGCCTTTTCCTGGAGGTGTTATTGTTAAAGAATTAGATGAAGATAAGTTTCTTTTTATCTTTCCCTCCAAGGAGATAGCTCATCAGGTTCTAAAGGAAGACCATTTTATCGAAAGGAAGTATCTACTCTTAAATGCTTGGCATAGTTGGATCTGCTGCTCTAGAAAAAGATGGAACCAAGGCTTTGTCTGGATTAAGGTAGTGGGTATACCAGTCTATCTTTGGAACATCAATGTGTTTCAAAGCATAGGTAATTATTGCAGTGGTTTTCCAGACATAGAAGAGAACTGGAGTAGCTCTTCTAATTATAAATGGATCAAAATCAAAGTTAAAGGCGATGGAAGATCAATTACGATATCTGTTCCCTTGCTAGTCGGGTAAGCCCTCTAAGGTCCTGTGGAGATTTGAACTAGTGACCATTGGAGAATAAAACCAAGGTATTACCAGTTGAGCTACCACTCAAGGTTGATCTTGAGTATTCAACTGTGAAACATAAAAACTTTTTATAGGTTCTAAATCTTGGTGCAATGGTAAATTTGCTCACTTGCGATCTGAAAGTTGTGAGTTCAATACTCGGACATAGTATCTTCAATTATTATGATAAGACTCTTTAGATAGCTTCCTCCCCAGAGACCCCTTACATGAAGAGCATCATGCATTGTGCCACGCCTTTTTTAATAACTTTACAAATTGTCAAAAAAATTCAGAAACAATCTAGCAGATTGGAACACTTTTGTCTGCTAATTTCCAATCCAAAAGGGGCAGAGATGATAGATAATTTAAAATATATGGTTTTGCCCAAAACAGAGTTAAAATTCAAGAAAAACCAAAAGAAAGCTACTTATATAGCAACTAATAATCATCAACTTGCACATGCAAGAAAGAATAAAAACGGGCAATCGTCCAATCAAAATGAAACCAGAACGGTATGGAGGCAGCTACCAAATGTCCACCATAAACAATAACCACAAAAAAAGAAAGAAGCAGCAGCATTGCTATAAACATCTAAACTAAGTCCCTAAAATCCTACAACTAGCCAAAAAGTACTTACTCAAACCGCGTTGCATCCATGCTCATCACAAGCTCAAATATCTCTTCACAGGTGGCCTCCACAACCCCTACAGCCTTCATTGCTCTGTTACAGCTTTTTGGCTGCATAAAGCAACTATGCAAGATATAAACAAAAGAATTGCATAGCTAGATCATGCTGCGCGCATAAAACAAATCAGACAAACATTTCAGTACAAGGAAATCAACTTCAAGAGGCTCTTCAAAAATGCGAAGTCCTGCAATTAACCACATAAATAAAAAGAATCAGCAACAGCAATTGATGCCACCAAAATGTTTTCAGTGACTTGGCTCAATTCAACGCAATAAAGCATTTTCCCAAATATCTGGGCTTGACTTCAAGGGATCCAGCTACATCCCCTCAAAGAATTTTGCTATGACCAGAAAATATTGAGAACTGACCATTTTGGCACTGAAGGAGACGCCAATGCTTCCTAGAAAATGCTAGATTATTGGTATTCTGGTTTGACAAGTCTGAGTCTAATTCTGTTGTCCAGTCAAATACAGATTCAGGAGGCCCTACAAAAGAACTTTGATTAGAAAATGAAGCTAATAAAACCAAAATAGAAGGGGGAAAAAATGAAAGAAACCAAAACCAACCATTTCCAATTGTTCTTCTCCGCAACAAAATTGGACGAGAATCATATCCATCCACAGCAGCACTACACCTACAGAAATTCAGAAGGTATGGATCTTTAAAACAGAAGCACATTTAAAGCAAAAAGGGTAATATCTGGGTAAGGTACATCATTATCTTGTATTAGTAAATATCAAAGTACATTTTAAAACTAGTAATGACTAGTAACTTTTAGCAATACGATTCAACTTGTATTAAAACAGCAGAAACATGTAGTTGAGGAAACGGTAAAAACAAAAAGAATATAAAAAAAAAAAAAAAAGAAAATGAAAGAAACATGATAGTCTCTGAACTGCGTGTGAAGGGGATTAGAAAGCAACATTCAGCATATATCATCAGAAGGAAATAGTTGCATCCAGAAGAAACAGGAAAATGCCAGAAAATACAAATGAGACAGAAGTGCATCCATGAAGCACATAAGAACCATTATCCAGTTTCCACATGAATCTCCGGTCCATAGTTTTCTTACTTCTCTCACCAAAAGATAATATCTAACAGGACAACAACAGAAGGAAAATTTTCTTCTGACATTATGTGTTTCTAAATCTAAAACCACTTCCAACAGCATTTCTGACTCATTGCATACCCCGCCATAATTTCCCCTTGTCATTCATCCTATTAGTCAATGTGACAACCTTGCACCACAGTGAGAAACACTTGCCTGTCTCACCAAAACATACTGAAATCATCTCCTTGTTTAAGAGCTAAAATTTCAAACTTGCCTCCTCCTTTCACTGAGTTGGCATAGGTGCTTTGGAAGTACCATATCCTACAAGTAATAACATGCATCAGCATTTTACCTTTACTGTATTTGGAGCATGCACCCCAAACCCCCCAATAACTCCTGTCAGTGCATCTGATAGCACTGATAACCTCCTTAGTTGGCATTCAATTACTAATCTTTATTGCCAAGGCTTGTCTTCAAATGAAAATTCCGTTACAGTATGTCAAGTAATTTTGATAACTTGAGTAGGAATGTTCGCCATACCTTCACACAAGCTTCCCTTGTGGCATTCTGAAACCAATCCATAAGTATTGAAAAAGAATCCAGGTCCAGGATTCACTCGTTGTGCTCTCCATTAAAAGCGAGAGCAAAGCACTGCAGCTTGAAGAATTTTCAGCACCAGTGTTTAGGGAACCACGAAGTTACTTCCAGAAGCACTGGCTATATCACATAGTATGCTGATCTAGCTTCCATCTTATTTTTATCAAAACGCTATCACACTTCTACAGATACCACTGCTCGAAAAACATTCCTTCCCATTTTTAACTTCCACAAAAGCACCCCCCGCCAACCCACCCCCCAGTATCACCAAATTTTAGGAGAGGTACCATGAAGTTGCTTCCGAAGCTCTGGCTATATCACAATAGTATGAGAATCTAGCTTCCATCTCATTTTTGTCAAAACCCAACCAGCTTTTACAGATACCACTGCTCAAACAACATTCCTCCCCATTTTTAACTTCCACAAATGCACCCCCGGCCACCCAACCCCAAGTATCACCTAATTTCAGGAGACAATTACGTACTGTCAATAACGAAATAGTAGGTAGAATTAGATTAATATCAACAAAAGATCCAAATAATTCAGAATATATTAACAATATTGATCATAGTCAATCACATTGCAGGGGTAGAAAATGACCAGCGGCCTTGAAACTTGTAAGAGAGGTTGGAGTTTCAAACGAAGTATCTACACCAGTATTAACTGAGTAACCAACAAGCACACAGCAAAGACTAAATTAGAGACTTACTGACTTTCACGATCTGATGAGGAAGATTTCCTCCCATTGTCAGTTCCAGATTTATTTTCAAAAGTAACAAAACTGTTACCGCTGGCAACCAATGACTCCTGTTGCTGCAAATTATCATCATGTAATTAGTTTCAATTCTATGCGTCCACAAAATGAAAGTAGGATTATAGAACTACACCATATACCGAAAGCAAACATTATTTGTGCCTAAGAAGCTCAAACACTTCTAGAAGGTGACATACTGGTATCATGTCGGGCACCAACAATCATCGGACACTGTCAGATACCTGTCTAGACATGCCATATTGTTTTTAAATTGTTTTAGAACTGGATGCATTTTTTCCTTTTTACACTTGGGAGATGCAAGTATCCACACTCAAAATACAATGAAACAAATTATAATTTTGAAGGGAAGAAAATTAGAATTAAATAAGATAAAAGCAATATGAATTTATATTTCTTAATTTCTTTCCCCTTAAAATTTTAATTTTAGAAATTTTACGACCTAAAGCTCTAATTTGTTTGTAAATAAAATTTTTTACTTAAAATTTCTATTTTGTTTGTAAATAATTTTTTTTAATAGATATACATAAAAGATAAATGTATTTTCAATATAAGACTGAATAAATAGTTGTTACTTCATGTATATATATAAATATATATTTATGTTCTAACGGGTCTTGATATGCCATGTCTAGATACTTTTCTAAAAATTAATGTATCTACATGTTGTATAAGAAACCATTCTACAGCTCACCACAAAAAAAAAGGGTATTAGGGGGTAAGCAAAGCAACAATCATGTAAAAGAAAATTGTTAGTAGATAGCAAACTACATTTTGCAGGATAATTGCAGTCTAACAACAAACCTTATCAATGATGGATTCAATTTTCTCTTCCAGATAAGTGCCTCCTGGATGTTGAATGCTGCCATCTGAAATGAAAACAAAGCAACATGAATTAACTATTCTCCACCATTCCATAAAGGCAGAAGTTGGAAAAAAGAAAAGAGAAATTATGCAACACTGGGAAGAAACTGAAGTGACAGGGCCATGGGAAGGCAAGCCAACCAACATAATCAATCTCACTCAACACATGCTTCCACTGCTTGGAATAAACAATATTGGTTGTAGTAAGAAAGATATTATGTGGCACTACATGCCTAGATATACCTTACATTTCACAGAAGTCACCTCCTCCGTGACAAATGCAGGCGCAATTGCCAGTAGGATGTGCACAAATAATCTCCAATCCAAAAAGAGTGATAGACTTCGAATAGGGCCCAAGATCATATCAAATGATTATAAGCGCTGGGCTAACCACAAGAAAGATGACCAAAAATCCTTCCCATGATAGTTTTATAAAGAGATAGCTAATATTATAAATGCATAAAGAGCACAAGACGACCAAATATCCTGCTCTGATGTTCCTCTCAAAGGAGATAATATTATTTTTAATGCAAAAAGAACACCATTAGAATTGAACAACCAAATGGCCAAAAGCAATGTTACATAGGCTGATCTATATTCTCTAATGTAACATGACCACCGGCTATGACAAGGATACAGGTATGAAGATATGTATCCAATTCACATACCTAAATTAGGCACTTAAATCCTCTAATTTCAAATAATGAAAAAAGAGTAAATATTGTCAAATAGGAATTGTAGATATTTAGGGATCCTAATTATTCTATTTCCTACGTACAATTCTCTCAATATAAATAGAGACATGAGACCCCCTTTCTAGGTACTAGTTTTCCCAATTTTTTGTACTCTATCGTGGTTTTAAAGCTAAGATCCTTAGTTTCTTTTCTTCTCTAAGTTAGGGTTTTCGTAATGATCCACATCTACACAACACAATATTATCCACTTTGAGCTTGGTTAAGTGCGGGCCGAGTACTTCCCAAAGGGTCACCCATCCTGGTACTGCTTTCGCTCAAGCACACCTAATAATCTTGGAATTCCAACCTAATTCAATGCTCTTACAGTTTTAAAATGCATTATTCTTTGTAGATGTTGACTATTACATATATGTTACTTCCTTTCTCTATCCAGACTATATGGGATAGAAGGCCTTACTTCTCTGTTTTACCTCCCTCCTTCTTTACTCTTCTGTAGGCAAAGTCCTGTATCAAGAAACCCTAATCTCCTTTCTTCTTGTGTCACTATCAAGAAACCTAACCACCTTGTTCTTGTGCATTTATCAAGAACACTGGCTGTTACTTTCTTTTTCCACCATACAGACCTTTACAAGCCATTGAAGAACCCATTCCAATGCCTTCATATTGTCGACGAACTATTCTAACATCTCCAAAAAGCATTAATGAATGAGTTTGAAGCCTCCACAATCATTAAAGCCTTGATGCCATCACATCGAAGTCTCCCACCATTGTTAGAAAGGTCTATTGAGCTCACCAAAAGCCTAATGGGAGGCCAATGAGCCCATCCAATCAAGCCACAAAGCCTCCCATTGTCCCACGCGCTCTTATACACCACCAATTCTTAGGCACATGAGATCTATTCTCAGCAATCTCGTTTAGGGTATGTAGCCTCTGACCACCAACCTACTTTCACTTTGGCAGTCATCAAACTCCAGCTAGCCCATTCCAATCTTTGGCGGCCTTTTTTTACCTTAGGCAACCCCTTTTCAACCCCATCAACCTCTTTTAGCCTTTTAGGAGCCTCGTTTGACCTCCAACAACCTCTCTTTAAGTTTTGTTGCCCCTTACGTTGATTGAGATTCTCTCTCCCATTGAAATCTAAAGATTTTTCACCATTAGCAAGGGCGGATGCACTTAGGGACAACTAATTTAGAAAATCAACTATGACCCTATTGATTTTGCTTTCATTTACCTAAAATTTTACTTTTACCCATTGTTATTAAGTTTTTGTTCCTTCTATTTTTCTACTTTTGCATAAATTCACCTTAAAAATGTAGTTTTACTCCCACTAATTACAAATCCTGGGTCCGCCCTTGACTGTTAGATATGGAGTCCAAGTCAAAAAGCTACTCTTCTTCCATCACACTTGTTGTCTCCTTTCTTGCTACTCAACTTCCACAAAGCCCTCAATTGACCACATGGAAGTTGAATGAAATAACAATGTCCCATGGCCAAGTCGTGAAACTTACTTTAATTGGTTTGGCAAAGAAGACCATATGGTCTGTAGTACTTCTTTCTTTACATCCATTATTGCACAGGTTTCTTACACAGTGAAGTTGCCAAATGGCAACGAAGCCTCTGTCACTCATATTGGAATAGTAAAAATCACAGAGTCTCTTATCCTCAAGGATGTTTTGTGTGTTCATTCCTTCTCTTTTAATTTACCATCAGCCAAGAAACTCACAGATTCACGACTTGTTGCATTGTGTGCTTATTTGATTTATGTTTTATTCAGGACCTTTCATCTTGGACCACGATTGGGATGGGTGAAGTGAAGCATGGCCTTTATCACTTGCTGAAAGCTGAAGTCTCTGCATCTGCTTTAGTGAATAAACTTTCAAAGTTTTTACATAAGAATGTTCTTGCCTACACATCTGTTATCAACAAACACCACTTCTTTTGATTTGTGGCATTATCGTTTGGGACATGTTTCCAAGTCCTACTCAAGATGAATCCCAAAAAAACATGAAACCAGGAAGATGCACAATTTTTTAATGCCTTATGAAATTCTATGAAGCCACATATGGCCATGATGTGCACCCATCTTAACACATGCAAACAAGTTGGGATTACTGTAAACTTCTTTTATTCCAGCAATCTCACCCGCATTTACAACCTATCCCATGAGTTCTTCCATCTAAAGCAAAATGGCAAACCTTTGTTGGATACTTTGCCTCCTTATAACAAATTAATGAAAAATTGAATGTTCAAAAGCATATTATAGTCAATGTTTGTGCTATGCAAATTGAAATGAAACAATTGATGGTTCTCAAATTCCTGGCAAGCCTTAATTCAAAATACGACTACTCCCATTCACAAATCCTCGTAGGAGAATTTTAGTATAATACTTCATTTGCCCCTTGCCTCTAACCAAAATCCTAACTCTGTCACTGTGCACATCAATCTTGAATAATAGGAAACAAGATGTTGAACTTTTGTGTGCAAAACCCATTCACTTACTTTGTTATTTCTAGATATTTGTTTCTATTAAATAAAAAAAACAAGAATACATATATAATTGTGTGATTACCCACCAAAAAAATGAATCATTACTAATTAGATGATAGAATAAAAAACTTGCTTTCTCTTCTTTCATCTACACTCTCTTATGCTTTTGGTTGGGACCTTTGGTTTGGGTGAGGGAAGAAACGTAACCAAAAATTCATGAGAAAAGAAAAGGTTTCACATAATTAAAGAATGTATTTACAATTAAACTATACGTGGAGAACAAGCAAGAATGCATTCACACAATTTTCAGTATCTATCAATATACATTGGGGTACTAATGAATGCTTTTAATAACAGAAACAAAATGTTAACCATCTCCCAATAATTTCATTATACGTTTAAATCAATGAAGGAAAGGTAGTCTTCATAATAGCATGAAACCCTCTAATGCCAATAATTTTATGCATTTCTAATGAGTTCAAAGGAGAAAGAAATGTGCCCAAAAAAAAAATCTAGCAAGATATCATTAACTCAAACTGCATTATTGGATGCATTTCCTAAATCGTTTATTTCCCATTTACATCAACTCATCTTCACACACACCCAAAAAAAAAAAATAATAAAAGAAAAATAAAAAATCCCCAAATTACATATTTATTATTTTTAACACCCTAACTTAATATTTGCCATAGTGCCACCAATAATAATATATATGTCCATTAATAATCCAGAAAAGGTAAGTAAATACTACCATATTTGGTGGTGCTTTTCTTTCTTGCTGTAGACAGACAAAACAATAAACCATCTGAGAGAGAGAGAGAGAGAGAGAGATTAATTAGATGTTTGTGATGGAAATATTACGGCACACAGTAAAGCAAAATTGCCAGCCATCATAAAAATAAAATAAAATAAATCCATATTAATGGGTAAAGCCCCTTTGTATCCACAGTATGTTTCCATATAACAATGTGTGTTTAATCAATCCGTGCCCATCCACATGCATGATAGAGACTCTAAGTTCAGCAAGGCTCAAGTAGGAAGTGGAACTGTATTAGGTATTAACAAGAGCCAAATAACTATTGGCTTCAGAAGCTGTCTCATAAGCCTTTAATTTCATAATAAGCAATGTCAAAATACACCTCTAGTATCAAACTAAATAAATAGTACCAAACCAAACCAAACCAAGCCTTTCCCACTAGGTGGGGTCGGCTATATGGATTGGGGTCAAAATATGAAGTTACAATTCAAAATATAACAAAGAAAATAGTGCACATGGAGATAAGTGCCCATATTGTATAAGAGAATTACAAATGCATAACTAAACATGGTAATTAGATAAGACCATCTTAAACAGCCACACACTTCGGCTAAACCTATACATGATGTATAAGTGTTGATTATCTAGCAAAAGTTAGGAAGGCAAGCATAAATCAATATATATCAACAAAAAGAGTAGTCCAATTCTAGTTGCCAATTATCAAAATGCTAGAAGCACCAGAAATCTCCACCTAGTACAGGCTAGTTGCTTGACTGTTAGCTTTTAAGATGTTGATGCAGGAGCATAACTATTTAATTAGTGTCTTTTTTGCATGTTTATGAGTTCTTTTTTTAAAATAAGTAAAAGGATCATGTGACTAGTATGTGACTTTTAATGAGTTTGGATGATAGGATTTGCTCTTTTATTTTAAGATGAATAATCAGGATTCTAGAGTTACTAAGACTATTAAAAATAGTCTCTTTTATTCTACAGCAAAGATTATTTATTGGTTTTTGATAAACAGAAAAAGCTAAGTTCCCTTTCTTTGAGCCCTAGGCTGAGTTCCTGTTGCAATCATATTATTTTCTCTACTATTTTCTGTTAGTTGTTGTGTTTATCTTCCTTGGCTGCATTCCATTCTTCATAATTCTTTTTAAGAAAGCAATTAATTAGCAGACCATTGAATATCAAATATTAGAACCAACTTTTCCTAATAACAATACAAAGTTACAAACCAAAAATGGAACTATGATGTAATTTCTTCCCTTTTTCTTTCTTTTCAGTACTTCAAGCAAGACCTCTGACATCTAGACTGAGACCAACCAAGAGTTATTTGGCTTGTTGGAGACCCTACTAACAGTTTTGCCCTGTCCAACTGAATCAGTTCATGTGTTTCCAAGTTGCATACTACTCAAGTTTCTGAAATTATACTCTTAAAAGAAGGGACAACAGCTTACATGTCCATGATGAGTCTTCAAGCCTCGATCTTCTACCCGACAATTGCCATCTATGAGAAGTGTCTTTATTGGAACCTAATTAAATGTAGAATACAAATTAAGAACTAATTCTGTAATTGAGGACTTAAACCTAATAACGTAACAGATAAATCACAAAGAACTTACTATGAATTGTTGGCTGCGTTTAGATAAGATTCTTCTGTTTTCTTTTGATTGATTTGATTTAATTTATACAATAACAGGAAGACAAGACAAAGTTACCATGGAGACAATTAACTTCTAGAAAGAAATGCTCCTACTTTGCCAATCGCATACTTGAAGAAAATATTGATGACATTATAAGAATTCCTTCAATGGTAGCTTAATTTGTATTCCAGCAAGCATCAAAACCTACGAATAGAAATCTATCAACAAAATTCAAAATTGAAGAATTACCACATTGTCCTGAGGCTTCCTCTTGTAATATGCAAGTAATCTAGACTCGAGCACGAAGTACCGCATATGAATAAAGGACCTTCCGATCTTCCTCCGCCCATACCGAACCATCCAACCCTCGTAAACCACCTTCGACATGGCGGACTCACTCGATACTCACAATCCAATAAATACATACTCTCTCATACTCCAATCCACCAAAACACCAAAAATCTCACAAATGCGGAAGGTCCGAGTACAATCCACACTTCCGACAAATCAATCTAACCTAAAAAATCTAAACAATCGTCATCATCATGAAATTAAAAGAAAAAAAATCCTAAAGTTCTGCCAAAAAAAGCAGTCCGATGAGTAACAGAGCAACTTCCAATCCAAATCGATGATTCCTAGACTCGTTCACTCCCAGAAAATTCAACTTCGGGTGATAAAATCGAAACCTCCACACTCAAACGAATTCGAGAACAGGAGCCATTTCCCCCGCTCCCAACTCCCGATGATCATTCAATCTCTCAACACATGCGCGGTCCAGTTCCGTTCAAGTCTGCTGCTGAACGACGCCACAGAAGAAGAAGAGAGAGAAAATCATGCAAGTACAGTACATACACATACATACATATACGTCTGCTGAGTTTACATATACAATACATAAAATGTGCTTTTAGATATGCGTGTGTGTATATATATATATATCTATAAGAGAGAGGCGCACGCGATATTTTCTGCCCGAATTATACTCGAAACCTGCCGGCAGATATACAGGGGAGGAAACTGTGCTTTGTGAGAGAGAAACCTATGGGATTGTCAACGTATAGGGGGTTTGAACTGAGCGGACTGGAATTTTTTTTTTTTTTTTTTGGTAGTTTACTTATTTTCATTCCGGCAACACGAGACGGCGACAGATCACCGGCACACAGAGGGCACGAGGAGTAATCGGCAGACCAGGGGTGATGCACGGATTCTGACTGTCGCGATCAGAAGACACCACGTAAGCGGAAAGAACAGTCCCGAGAATATAAAAACCGCGTGGAGGGTGAGAATTTGAAAGAGGGGGGTTAGGACAAGTCTACGGGGGTTTACTTTTGGAGGGGGACATTTTCTAGGAGAACTGTGGACCGTTGTCATGAGAGCTACGGAGGGAAGTGAAAATGATTGGCAAAATTCATTAGGTGCCAGTGATGAGGATGTACAATGATTAAGATTTTAGACGTAACACCTTTGTTAAAAAATTAAAACTAAATTTACAATAATATTTTATTTTATATATTTTCTAGTTTATCCTACAACAAAACTTAGAAACAAAGAGATACGTTAACTTTTTCTATTTATTTTTAAAACTTATGTAAAATAACGTTGAGTAACGAAATTCTTAAAATTATTATTATTCTATTTAAAAAAAAAAAGAAATCTTTTAAAAAGAACTTAACTCAAATGTTCTTAGTCTTAATTATCTACTATGGTACTTGCCTATGTCGGAAACCTCGTTTAAGTTGGTTTGCTTATTAATAAACTAAACACAAACAAAAATCTAAAGTTAATTGCACCATAACCTTTGAGGGAGTTTCATACTTTTAGACTTATCATGCATCTTGGAGGTACGAATTTGTATCACAATTTGCGACATTAGTTCTATTGGTCAGGAATGAAAAAAGATAAAGCAAAGTTTGAGCACTGATATTCCAGTTGTTAGGAGGTTAAAGTCAAGCACCAGAAGCCAATAAGTAAGTTACAACCTATCATAATGGCAAAGCGGAAATGGAATTATATCACGATGGATTTTGTGTCGATGTTACTGAGATTCCAAAGGGGTCGTAAGGCTATTTTCTATTGTTATGGATCAGTTAACAAAATCAACCCACCTTTGTCAATTTAGATAACTGATTTTATGGATGAGTTGGCCAAATTATCATTTGGGAGATTGTGAAACCTCACGAAACTCCAGTGTCCATTGTATCAAGTCGGGAATCTTTCTTTTGTTTCATGATTTGGGTAGAGTTTGTAGGCTACTTTGAAGTCCAAAATATATGGTCAATCTAAGGGCACAATTTAAATTTTGAATATGTTGAAGACTTGTGATCTAGATTTTCATGGTAGTTGGAAGACCATTTATCTTCGACCGAGTCTGTATACTGACCTTGAATCGCGAGTGCATGGATCGTAATAAGTAGCAAATTTAAATTTATAAAAACAAACGGAGTATTGATTGTTCTTTCCACAGGGAGGGTTATGTTAAAAGCACTAGACTTGTTCTCTTAAATTAGTAGTTGATTTAAGGTAATCTAAACTATGTTTGGATCTAGGGAATGCTTTAAAATGGTTTGAGTTGAGAATGGTGGAGTGAAGGAATTGTGAAACTAAATTAAGATGAAACCATTAAAAGAAAATACCTAAGACAATCTGGACTCCAAACCAAATCCGGTAGTGAGATAGTAGTGATCTATTCAAACACATTTATAACTCAACCTAGCAATCGCACATGCAATGCTAGGTCAGAAGATATTCCTTTAAAACCTACTTTATGGAACTTTAAGGTAAGTAGAGGCTTTTAAAATTGGTTTTAGACTGACGGGGACATTAAATCAAGCACCTAGTGTGCAGGTGCGTCAACTCATAACCAGGCTTCGATTGTAACATGGGTGAGTCAATTTCTTGAGAAAACCTAGTTTATTGTTTTTAGGAAAATAGGTTCCAAATTAACAAGCTATTGAATCAAACACTTAGTATGCACGAGCAGCCACTCGTAACCAAGCTATGATTATAACATGAGTGATTTGATTTCGAATGAAAACCTAATTTAGGGTTTTAGAAAATAATTCACAAGTCACCGAGACATTAAACCAACCATCTGGTCTGCACGAGTGGAAACTCGTATCCGGATTTATGGTTGTAACAAGGGGTAACAAGGTTTCGAAAGACCCTAAAGCTTACCAAAAGTTTCCAATGATTAATAAAAAGATGTTTAGATTGAAAAATATTCTTTTATGTTTGAATTCACCAACCTATCACACCATCTTCAATGGCTTGAAGCCAAGAAGTTAACTACACTAATAGCATGACAAGAGCATAAACTAAAAATATAAAATAATACATTAAAGAAGTAAGAACACAAAGTAAACTAAAAGAAGATGATTCAACAATTAAAATAAATAAGTTGCTTCAAGATAAACTTACATAATATTGAAGAACAATAATCCGGCAAGAGTACTTGAAAGTTTCAAAGAGAGAAGAAGCAAAAGGAAAGAGATGAGAGAATTCTGACTACTCCCTATTGATAAACATCCATGATTAAGGTCAAAATAAGAACATTAGGTTAAATAAAGAAAATCAAAAATTAGCATGATGGGCACCCATAATGGATGTGGGGTGCCCATGGCTTAATTTCCCTAACTGTTCGATGAAAGTCCCCAATGAATCAGCATAAATTCAACTCTCGATGGGCACCTATCTAATTTATGATGGGATGCCCATGGTAGGTGTGGGGCACCCATGATAGATGTCGGGCACTCATGAGGTACTTTTCCAGGTGTTCGATGAAATTCTTCTAAGGACTTGAAATTTCTCTTAAAAATAGCTCTCGAGGGACGCCCATCTGAGGCACAGTGGGGCACTCATCAACTCTTTTTTACTACAACTTAAGTTCTTTTTTCCTCAAATTGATCACCAAAACCTACAAAATTCCACAAGTATATAAGTCAATTTATTTCATAATAACTTATAGTATTTATGTAAATGAAACACTTAAAACCATTTGTAAAATTATGGCAATATACATTATATGTGCACAATCACATACAATAATAATTGCCAGTCTAGGATCAATATGTCACTATTTGAGGCCTTATATAATGGACCATGTAGATTTCCCATATGTTAGGCTAAGGTAGATGAAACACCAGTGGTTAGACCACAATATGTTCAGGAGATGACCCTGAAGGTCAAGGTTATCTAGCAGAGACTTAAGATGGTGCATAGTCGCAGAGTTAACCGTAGGAGACCATGTTTCTTAAATGTCTCACCATGAAAGGAAAATTTCGTATCTGGCATTGAGGTAAGTTGTTATCAAGGTTTATCTGGCCATTTAAATGTTGGATTAGGTAGGAATGTGACATGCTGTCCTGCACTACCACTGCAATTATGGGGAGTGTACAAGATATTCCATATGTTTCATATTTTCAGAAGTACAATCCAGATCCATCACATGTTTTAGATTGGATAGAACTTGTCTTATGAGGTTACTCTAGTGGAGATTTTTTATTCTTGAAAGTAGATGCTCCACGGGGAGACCATTCTTTTAGTGAGGGTTTAGTAGAAACACATGGGACTGAAGAGTCAATTTGAGAGAGAGAGAGAGAGAATAGAGAGAAAGGCGGAGATGCGGACTCGATTCTTTAGTTGTTTTCTTGATGTTGTATATTTGATAAGTTTTTTTTTCTGTTATTTTGTTTGGTTACTTCCCAAATTTCAAGGATAATTTTTTTATAGGAAGGAAATCATAATGATCTATATAGTATTATATCATTTTGAATCATATTTATGCCTTTTGATAGTTTTAATTATTATTTTATTCATATTAGATTCTGTTTGCTGTGTTAAGTCTCATCTAAACTTAAGTAAAAATTAGAATTTTGCTCTGTTATGCATATCATTTATCTTCTTCCATGTGCACATGTTAGTCTATTTTGTGGCGTGCGCATGCCAATTCCCTTCTTGTGCGCATGACTTTCATCTAGGTTTATGTATTAGAACTTCACTTGTTTTTCCTAAAAATCTAACATGTTGTTAACTTTTTATTCACACACTTAGAGAAGGTTATACCACAATAGCTACTCTATACCTAATTTACCACCGTCATTGATCACCATTCTCTTTCATTCTTTCTCTTTTCTGGTTTGAATTTGGGTTTGTGTGTGGGCGTTTATATCAAAACCATTTTTAGAGAATAAGTTGTTAAGAGTTTTGTGAGCTTGTGAGTCTTGTGTTTAGAGGTTTAGAGCTGAATTAGTGTTCATGGGTGATCCCTAGTATGACATGAAGTTTGGTGTGTTTTCTAAAGCAAAGCTTGGTCTTGGGGGTGCCTTTTGGTCTACATCATCATTGTTGTCATCTTCTTCTCTTTCCTCCTCTTTTTCTCATCTTGCATTAGAGGTAGTAATTTATTCTTGTTGTTTAGCTTAGATATAAAAGGGTTATCTTGAGCATGTGTGGGTTAGTGGCTATATGATTTTCCATATAGTTGATTGATTAAATGAGTGGTGAAGCATATATGCTTATAAAATAGAGGGAAATGATTTTAAAACACATTTTATACAAATTCTTGTTCCATGTTGTAAATCAACAATGAAAGTTGTTTAGAACCTTTGTTTGCATGTTACTTGCATTTAATTACAGTAATGTATGAAGTAATGATGTTGTAAGAGCTTTGTCATATGCATGCTAGTTTTAGTCTTATGCGTATGACTGCAAATTTTCCCTTCCATAGGCTTGCCACGTTGCATGTTGTATGCATGCCATGAGGAAATTTATCCTTGTGCACATGAGACTTAGTCGCGTGCACCTACCACTTGGTCATGTTGTCTCGCGTGCCTGGGATTTACCTCGTGCTAACAACTAGCCAGCACATATATCTCGTGTGCACGACTATGCTAGTCGCCTATGGACACCACTTTGACTTAGATTATTTTGCTATAATGTGCTTTTAATGCATTAGTAAGATTGATCATAAGTTATTGATGAAACTTATATTAGTGATTAACATGACAAATATTGGATTAAATTGAATTGTGTGGGATTACTATTACTAGATGATAAGATATTGATAATATTAGATAAAGATATATTATAATATTAATATATATATATATATATATATAGACGATAAGTATTGATTTTAGCGTTGAGATACTGAAAATAAGTCGTATTGTATACCAAATTGTTGAACATCTTGAAACTTACATAGGAGTTGATAACACAAGTTCAGGAAGTTAATATCTTATAAAATGAGGTAGAGCAGATCATTATATATTTTACTCATGAGTTTAGCCTAGGTGGTAGAAACGGATTTGTATAATTTACTTTATGATAAGGGCCGTATGAGGCAAGCACCGAATGTACGATTTAGGTTAGTTTCTATCGGCATAGACCCACATTTATATATATTAATTTTGATATTATTAATATAGTTAATATTATATTGACTTAATAATACAAGATGAGAAAATTGGTTGTGATTATGAATTGCATGTTAACATACTTACTTAGTAGTATCGTAGGGCATCTTTATGCTTGTTTTTGTTAATGATGGACACTAGTAGATTTGTATACACTCTTCTATAGAATTTATTGTAGGTTCTGCTATTGATTGACAAGTCAGGACATCTAGTCAAGAATACTAGTTCTCTTATATTCTTTTGTCATAGTTTTATTATTTCAAGGGCTATATATTTATTTTAAACCTCCAGCGGATAAGATTTATATATATTTTGTATGCATTCGATTAAATTATATAGGCCATGTTGAGCCCTATTATAATTATTATATTAGAGTACCATTACTAGGCCGAGGGTCAGGGCTTTGTAATGAATAATGAATAAGTAGTGGACATTGATACAATTAAAATTTGATTAACTAATTTTTACTGCCGGTGATGCAACCATTTATCTACATTTTTATTTTAACAAATATACATATTTTTCTTGTACCAAATTCAATATTTTATTGAGATTTACATAAAATTTGGATCATTGTATATGAAACTTTTTTTTTGTACTTTCCTAAGTTGGATGAGTTTTCCTATATTTAGTACATTTTTCTTTTATAATTTTTGTCTCAAAAAGTGCGAGTCTAAAGTTAAAATATTGAAGAAGTTAATTCCCCTCCTTTCTCTTATTGTCTTCTTAGATTGATGAACATATAAAAGTGAGAAAAAATTTTTGCTTACTTTAGTAAATTAAATCATTTTTTTATAATAGTTTCATCATTCACCTCCCAACAAACGAGAACAACTTGGTCCACCAATTTACTGATATAAAAAAAAAAAACTGAGTAAGAATGATCGTTGAAAAGATGTCACTGCATTTCTCATAACCCCCACGTATTATATACCTAGTAGTATAATAAAAAATATATATTTTTGGGATAATTGTCTTTTTACCTCTTATACTTAGGGTGAAAATCATTTACACCTCTTAAATTTTAAAAATTTACCTTTATATCCCTTGTATTTTGTACTAAAGTGAAATTATAAATGGTGTTAAATTTTTTAAGTGAAAAATACTTATTAAAAACTAAATAGAATAAGGGAGTGTAAGCGTAGGTAATAAAAAGTACATAGAGTATAAATATAATTTTTAAATTTACTTAGAATCAAACTTGTTATATTTGACAAATTTTTTAACATTAACATTTTCACTTTAATCCAAAGTATAAAAGATGTAAAGATTAGTTTTTAAAGTTTAAGGGTATAAGTGATTTTTACTTTAAATACAGGAGATAAAATAGCAATTAACCCTATATTTTTTAAAATATATATATTTATGAAATCATGCTTTTAAAAAAAATATTTTTCAAAACGAATTGAATCTAGGTATTTGGATTGAATAATCTTGCAAGATCAGACTCAATTACTTTTGTATCCGAATAAGATCTATTATTGTTGGATCCAGGTCTAAATTTAACGAATCTAATTCAGATTCAATTCATTAAGAAGCCTAATTAGCATCAAATATAACTGTTGAAACGAAAGCTGAAAAATCAAGAACAATGTTACCTCAATGTCTGTTATGAAAAATAACAGATTACCAACTGATCGCTGAGTGTGTTTTTGGGTTGAGTCGCGGACTAGGTCGCTCTCTTTAAGACGTTTCGCGGCTCTGCCCAGAATGAGCAAGCAGTTTAAACAACACCACGCTGTCCCCAAGATAAAACAGCCCAGAATAACACTTCTGTTTCGGATTTCTTTGCACGGAAGAAAGTCGACAACAAGACACAATTTCGACTTTTTGCTCGAACTCGGGAAGCAGATAAAAAACAGAGGAAAAGATGATTTTTCTATATATAAAAATAGTTACATAGTTTCGTATATATACACAAAAAGAGAGAAGCGTATAACTGCTGAGTTTCTTTAAGATGTTTCGCGGCTCTGCCCAAAATGTGCAAGCAGTTCAAACAACACCACGCCGTCCCCAGGATAAAACAACCCAGAATAACACTTCTGTTTTGGCTTTCTTTGCACGGAAGAAAGTCGACAACAAGACACAATTTCGACCTTTTTGCTCGAACTCGGGAAAGCAGATAAAAAAACAAAGGAAAGATGATTTTTCTATATATAAAAATAGTTATATAGTTTCGTATATATACACAAAAAGAGAGGAGCGTATAACTGCTGAGTTTTGGAAACGAAAAATTAAAACGGGAAAATAAATTCATTAAAACAGATTATTTAAGCATACGTTTTTATACAGGAAAATAATTTCTGTTTTAAACCAAATACGTTTCCATAACGGTACAAATTCAAAAAAGAAGATTTGCAAAACAGGGGAATTTCCCGCATAAGCGCGAGGGCTCCTATTGGTGGATTTGCACCCCCCTGCGCGCGACTAAGACGTGACACGTACCCAGTTAATTAGTTTCCGGATTAGTTTTTCCAAATTGCATTGAGCCTTGGCCTAATGCTCAAGCCGCGTGAGACCTCCCCTTAGGTCTAGCCACATTCACAAGCCCACTAAGGTGCAATGACTTATAAAGTAGATAAACTTTCATGTTTTTTCAATGTGGGACAGACACAATGTTTTAAAAATACACTTAGTTCCAACAATCCCCCACTTGTAATTTTAAAACAAAATATTCGAGCAAGAAGGTATAGAGCTGTGCATAAGTAAAAGGTGTCTTGTGACTTGAACCTTTTACATAGTAATAGTGCTTCAGATAAAAGCTAGAATGACTTGTGGTCTTGAACTCTAATGCTGAATACACCACACACACAACTCTACTATTGTGAATGTTTAAAGCTAGCACTAATACAACCATGTGCATGTATCCTAGTTTCATGGATGACCTAGAGAATTTGCCCCAATTCTCTCGAGAAGTGGCCACACTTCAACATCCATATAGGTGACTCTATCAAGAGTATTCCTGTAGTTTAGATACTCCACCACTCCACATAGAGCTATAGAACTCATTAAGTGTTAAAATAACACAACCTCTTTCGTAACAAAATATTATGCTTCTTAGGGATGGTCTTGGAGATATACTCCTTATAGCATGATTCTTAACATATCACTTTGTGACTCTTTTTTCCCTTTGAACCTATTTCTTGGATCTCCAGTCCATAGGTTGGGTATCCATCACAAGTGACTCATTTCTCTATGGGTTTCAGTCCCATCCCTTCGAGGTGTTCCACACCTTTTCCCGTGCTAGTCCTTTCGTCAAAGGATCAGCTAGGTTCTCATTTGTCCGTACATAATCCACTCTGATAGCCCCAATAGTGAGCAATTCTCTAACTGTGTTGTGCTTACGACGTATTTGTCATCTTTTGCCGTTAAAATAACGGTTCTAAAATTTAGCAATAGCCACGGTACTATCGCAATGGATTAGTATGGCTGGTATCGGTTTTTTCCCATAAGGGAATCTCTGACAGAAGGTTTCTCAACCATGCTGCCTCTTCACTAGCCCATGCTAGTGCTATCATTTCAAACTCCATAGTGGATTGTGCTAAGATCGTTTGTTTCTTAGATTTCCAAGAAACTGCTCCACCTGCAATATTAAACACATACCCACCAGTTGCTTTGGAGTCATCTGAAAGAGTATTCCAATCGGCATCACTATATCCTTCTAATACAACAGGATATGTCAATAATGTATGCCATGATTTATGGTTCTTTTTAGATACCGCATTACCCTTTCAATTTCATGCCAATGCTCCACACTAGGTCGACTTGTGAACCTGCACAACACACCCACAGCATATGCAATATCTGGTCTTGTACAATCAGTAGCATATCGAAGACTACCAATAATACTTGCATATTCAGATTGTTTAAACACTGTCTCCAGTGTTCTTAAATAATTTAATGCTAGGATCAAAAGGTGTGCAAGCAGGTTTACAGTCAAAATAATTATATTTCTTTAAGATCTTTTCAATATAATGAGACTGATCCAGAGAAATTCCATTTTTAGACCTAGTAATTTTAATGCCCAGAATAACATTGGCTTCTCCTAAATCTTTCATGTCGAAATTTTTGCTTAGTAAAGATTTGGTATCATTAACAACAGATAAACTAGAACCAAATATTAGCAGGTAATCGACATACAAGCATATTAATGTACATACTGAATTATCAAACTTGTAGTATATACATTTGTCACTTTCGTTAATCTTAAAGCCATTTGATAAAACAAGGTTATCAATTTTTCATGCCACTGCTTAGGGGCTTGTTTAAGGCCTTAAAGAGATTTAACTAACTTACACACTTTGTGTTCTTGGCCATGGATAACAAAACCCTCGAGTTGATCCATGTAAATCTCTTCTTCTAGGTCACCATTCAAAAAGGCAGTTTTAACATCCATTTGGTGAATAACTAAGGTTATGAATAGCAACTATGGCAATTAAAACTCGAATGGAAGTAATTCTAGTCACAGGAGAATATGTATCGAAAAAATCTATATTCTCCCTTTGTCTATATCCCTTGGCTACAAGTGTAACCTTAAACTTATCTATGGTGCCATCTGGTTTCAATTTCCTTTTAAGAATCCATTTACAACCAACATCTTTACAACCTGGTGTTAAATCCACTAGTTCCCAAGTTTTATTGGACTCTAAAGAATCCATTTCATCATTTATAGCTTCTTGCCAAAATTCAGCATCTGGGGAAGTTAAGGCCTCTTGTGCAGAAGTGGGGTCTCCTTCTAAAGAAAATGCAAAATCAGGACCAAAGTCCTTCGCAATGCGAGCTCTTTTGCTTCTTCTTAGTTCGATATCAGTGTTCCTAGAGCTCATGTTTCTAGGTTTCTTCTAATCTAGGTATCCTACTACTAGATTCAATACCCCCACTATTTCTCAATTTAAAAGGAAATTTGTCTTCAAAAAAATCAGCATCAATAGATTCAACAATGACTTTATTATTAATATCAAAAAACCTGTATGCTTTACTATTTACAGCATAACCAATAAATACACATTCATAAGCTTTACTAGCAAGTTTTGACCTTTTTGGATCAGGAATACGAACATAAGCTAAACAACCCCAAACTTTAAAATAAGACACATTGGGCTTTTTATTTTTCCACAATTCAAAAGGTGAAATCATAGATTTAGAGTTAGGAACTCTATTTAGCACATAACATACAGTTAATAAAATTTCACCCCACCAATGTGAAGCTGCACCTGAACTAAGCATGATGGCAACTACAAGTTCAGTTAACGTTCTAATTTTATGTTCTGCCTTTCCATTCATTTCAGGTGAGTAAGGAGCAGTCTTTTCATGAATAATACCAGTAGAATTGTAAAGATCAATAAATCATTTGAATCATACTCAGTTCCTCTATCACTACGGAGTCTCTTAATCTTTCTGTGAAATTGGTTTTCAACTTCATTTAGAAAGATTTTAAACATGTCAAAGGCTTCACTCTTATGTTTCATCAAATATACGCATGTGAAGTTCGAATAATCATCTATAAATGTGATGAAATATCATTGAGCATTTCTAGTGAGAACACCATCTAATTCACATATATCGGTATGAATCAAATCAAGCAAATCTGTTCCCTTAGTGACTGTTTTATGTGATTTCTTAGTGATTTTGGCCTAGCTACAATATTCACATTTTTCAAAATCATTTAATGAGAAATTCGGAATAAAACCTAAGTTACTCATGTTTTTGATAAGTTTCTTGTTAATGTGACAAAGCCTAGCATGCCAAACATTCACAGTACAAACAATATAAGATGAAGTAGCAATTTTATTTATGTCAACATTAAGCTTAAACATTCCATCAGTGGCATAACCTTTACCAACAAACATGCCATTTTTGGTGAGAGTGTACTGATCCGCTCCAAGTGTCTAAGTAAATCCAGCTTTATTAAGGAGGTAGCCGGACACGAGATTCTTTCTAATTTCTGGAGTGTGAAGAACTTCCTTTAATGTGACAGTCCTTCCAGAGGTAAACTTGATGTCCACATCACCAATACCAAGAACCTTAGTGGTGTGGGAATCACCCAACAACACTTTCTTGTCATCAGTTTCAGAATAGCTCTTGAACAAAAGACGGTCATGACAGACATGGCGAGAAGCACCAGTGTCTATCCACTACCCTTCTGAACCACTTATCAGATTAATTTCTGATATCATAGCCACTAGTGGTTCTCCATCCACCAAGTTCGCTTGTGTAGCAGAGCGACGCTTGGGGTTCCTGCAATTTCTTGCCATGTGGCCAGGCTTATTACAATTGTAACACAAAAATTGAGCAACTCCTGTGTCTCTAGCCTGGCCTCCTGAAGGGGGTTGGTTCTTATTCTGATTAGATTTAGTATTCTGAAATTTTCGGTTCTGATTTGGCTTTGTGATCCTTCCATTTGGCTTAAGCACGGCTGAACTGTGTTTCTTTTCGTTTGAGACAAAAGAACTTCATCCTTCTGATCTTGTTTCCGTCCCTCCTCTTTCAATATGGAGACGAACTATTAAGCTCTCCAAAGAAAATTCTTTGGACTTGTGGGGGAGATCCCTTTTGAAGTCCTTCCAGCTAGGAGGTAGTTTGTCAATAAGAACAGCAACCTGGAATTGTTCACAAAAAGACATACCCTCAGACAAAATTTCATGTGCAATTTTCTGTAAGTCATGTGCCTGGGAAACCACGGATTTTTCATCAACCATAGCAAATTTCAGATAACGACTAACAGCATATTTCTTAGTTCCAGCCTCTTCAGTGTCATACTTTTTCTGGAGAGCATCCCAAAGTTCTTTTGCAGCGTCAAAGTTGGAATAGTAATCATAAAGTTCATCAATTAATCCATTTAAAATGAAGTTCTTGCACAAAAAATCCCCATGCTTCTATTTTTTTGTTTCTTCAGCATTTTCATTAGTAGGAGGGTCAACAATAGCAGGTTTCACAGACTCACAATAATCAGCAAGCTTTTGAGTTGTAAGATAGAAAAACATCTTTTGTTTCCATCGTTTAAAATGGAGACCCTCAAATCGAAAAGGTTTGTTAATATCAATGGTGGCAACGGAAATCTTGTTTTCAGAATCCATGGCAGAATGAGGCGTCTTAAAATTGTTGAAACGAAAGCTGAAAAATCAAGAACAATGTTACCTCAATGTCTATTATGAAAAATAACAGATTACCAAACTGATCGCTGAGTGTGTTTTTGGGTTGAGTCGCGAACTAGGTCGCTCTCTTTAAGACGTTTCGCGGCTCTGCCCAGAATGTGCAAGCAGTTCTAACAACACCACGCCGTCCCCAGGATAAAACAGCCTAGAATAACACTTCTGTTTCGGCTTTCTTTGCACGGAAGAAAGTCGACAACAAGACACAATTTTGACCTTTTTGCTCGAACTCGGGAAAGCAGATAAAAAACAGAGGAAAAGATGATTTTTCTATATATAAAAACAGTTACATAGTTTCGTATATATACACAAAAAGAGAGGAGCGTATAACTGCTGAGTTTTGGAAACGAAAAAATTAAAACGGGGAAATAAATTCATTAAAACATATTATTTAAGCATACGTTTTATACAGGAAAATAATTTCTGTTTTAAAACCAATACGTTTCCATAATAGTACAAATTCAAAAAAGAAGGTTTGCAAAACAGGGGAATTTCCCGCATAAGCGCGAGGCCCCCCCTGCGCGCGATTAAGACGTGACGCGCGCCCAGTTAATTAGTTTTCGGATTAGTTTTTCCAAATTGCATTGAGCCTTGGCCTAATGCTCAAGCCGCGTGAGACCTCCCCTTAGGTCTAGCCACATTCACAAGCCCACTAAGGTGCAATGACTTATAAAGTAGATAAACTTTCATGTTTTTTTCAATGTGGGACAGACACAATGTTTTGAAAATACACTTAGTTCCAACAATAACTAAGTTAAATATCATATATAACTAGTTGATAAACTGTTACATCGAATATAACTGCCAAGCAGTTGACAATTACTGAATAGGTTTATCAGTCTAAGTCACAATTTAATTCCTCATATAAACATAATTATAATATAGAATTAGCAGTAATCCGTGCGATGCCCGGGTGATGCAAATTTTTCAATTATTAACATTAAAAAAATAAAAATATTTTTAAAACAATCAAAATAAACACTTATATTTAGAAATATTAATAGTTATAAATCTACATATCAAAATAAATAGATATAAAATATATATATATACACATTAATATATTTATAAATCTATAGAGAAAATTGAACATCCCTGTAAAGAGAATTGAAGAAACTTATAAAAAAAAAAAAAAGAATTCAAAAGTTTCAGGTGATGGGTGGACGGGTGTAAAGAGAGAGAAAGGAAATTAGAGAAGAAAGTCAAAAGTTTTCTAGCGATGAGAGGAGAGAGAAAGGAAATTAGAGAAGAAAGTCAAAAGTTTTCTAGCGATGAGAGGAGGATTATAAAGAAAGAGAGAGAGGAATTTTGAGAAGAAAGTGACTCTTAAGTTTTAAATTTTTATTTTTGTTTTTTTTTTTAGCTATCATTTAATGAATCTTTTATTATAATTCATTTCAGATAGGAAGAATACTACACAAGAAAGACTCTTTTAATGAAATATTTATTATTATTTATTACAGGTGGAGAGAAGAGAATTTTGTTTTAAAAATAAAATCAAAATTATGTAAAAAAAAAAAAAGAGAAATGGAGAGCAAATAGCTATGCCACGTAGAATTAAGGTGAAGGAAGTGAAGAGAGAGAAATACATAGTTTTAGTATATAGTATAGATTGATAGAGTCCAAGTCCAACGGATAAGTTATATTTTTTTTAATAAATGTCATCTTAATTTTTTTTTTAATATTTTGTTGTTCTTTCTTCAAAAGTTCTCCAATATTTATTTACATACATAATATTTGAAAAAATAAAGATAACACATTAAGAATTTTTAGAAAAAGAAAAGGAAGATAGGAAACAGAGATGTTGGGGTGCAAAAAGAAAATAAAAAATATGAGAATGAAAATTCTGAATAACTACATTCCAATACATATATTTGCATTGTGTTTAGATTGGACTAATATAATCTTTTATCTTTTATTACAAATATGCTAGAATTTATTTTGATTTGTCATAAATGATGCTGTCTTTTATTTTAATTTTCTCACATACATTTTGTGTGACTGCAGAATCTCTGGTGTATAAAGGGGGAATTGCCTTTGATGCATCCATTTTAGTGAAATGATGTTAAAACATACTCTTATAAAAATGCTTTTCCAACCCTATTGTTTTCTTCTCATAAAAGTAATTAACTATCATGGATTAATTGTATATGTAAGAAAAAACCAGTAAAAAGGGAAGAAAAATTTGAAGGATACAATAAATCAATGAAGTTTTAGGTCAAAAAAAAGGGAGGAGAAGATTGTTAATATAATTGTAGAGGAAATAAGGCCATTTATTTAATTGCCAAAAATAGAAAAGAGGGGAAGAAAAGAGAGAGATAAAAAAGAAATGGAATTGCTGACATCAACGTTGATGTTAATCATATGATATCGAGGTTGTAAATCGATCGATAAAATCGGACGATTCACAACAAAATAAATTAAATTTTTAAATTTACTTTTGTTATAAATCATCTGATTTTGATCTAACGACTCATAACCTAAATGTCACATGACTAACCTTTCCCAAGTCTGATAAAAAATGAAAATGAAAAAAAAAATTAAAAAGAGAAAAAGTTACTTTGTAGCAATAATATAGGCCCTAGTTTGGAAGTCAAATTTTTAGTAAATTTTGACAATTTTTCGATAAAAATTAGTAGCTAAAATTTTTTGTGTATTTGATGAAACAAATAAAAATTTTTAATAATTTTTGATAACTTTTGAGTTGAGTTAAAGTGAAATAACTATTATACCCCTTACTAACTCAGAAAAATTGATATTTTGACAATCTGTCGACTTAGAAGTAAAACTGACAATTTTTAATATTTTATCAAATACCAAAATACTAGAAGTTAATTATTTTTTGGACTTGATCTTTTTTGCTCTTCAAACGGAGGAGCTACCAAGGTTTTCCTAAAAAAAACTGCAAAAATCTTAAAAAAAATGTTCAAAAATTTTCAACTTCCTTCGATTAAATTTATCATGTATAAGTTTTTATACTATTTTTTAATTTTTTTAAATTTTTTCAAAATTCCAAAGTTTCATTAGAAATACATTGAAAAACTTTAAAAGAATTTTAAAAAATATTAAAGAATATTAAAATAATTTATTATTTATTTTATTAAATAAATTACAAATTCATTAACATGCCCATCTTTTACTAACGCAAACGCACCCAAAATATTTGGAAAAACCGCCGGCCGAGCTTGCAGGAAACAATTTGACGAGTCAAACTCTTTCACATTATTATCTTACTTTTTTTTAGAAAGTTCACATCACTAACGTAAACAACATACAGACACTGTACCCATGTATATTCATATTCATATATCCTAAAATTACGTGTACTTTCCTTAAATATTTGTAAAACTACATAACACTCTCCAATAATTTTAAAAATATGTATAACACTCACGCCATTAATCTTTTATAACATATTAGTTCCCTGCTTATTGGTCGTTGGTTCGTTAAAGTTTCGTTTGAAGTGACGAAAAATTTTGAAAAATAATAAAAATATCAAAAAAATTCTAAACATTATTTACTTTTTACCTCGCTACACGAATCACGAATTCATAATTTATCTCACTTTATCTAATTTTTATCTCACTTTTTATTACTCCAAACACACCATAAATGAAAAATATTGAAATAAGGTTAATGAATTTTAAAATAATATTTATCTTTTTTATATTTTTGCGTTGTTTTTTTTTGTTTCTTTTTTTATTTTTTTTTTGTTTTACTTTTTTTTTTTAAGTCGGTTTTTTACGTTTGACTTAGTCAGTGAGACACAAACACCTTATGAATTGAGTGGAAGTTATTTTACAAAATATTGAAATTTAAACATTGTGCAACTCGAGTTGATTTAGGGCTCAAGATTAATTTTAATATTATATATAATTAACATAATATGCATCTAAAATATATGTAATTAAATAATTTATATTAATATTATGATACAGTGCTTTTTTTATTTTACAATTTGAATTACCATTCATAATATTTTAGTTGAACCACTTCGTAATTACAGTTTGAACTATTATGTTTTATAATAATATTTTTAAATTGTAAGTTATATCATACGAGTCAATAATTAGTAATTATATACATATATATATATAACTTTTTTGTATTTGTAATTATATTTAAAATATATAGATATAACTCACACATTATAATAATTAAAATTATTTCGTGTAATTTTCAAGAATTTACTTGGTTGTGATTTTTTTATAATATAAAACGATTATTAATAAAAAAGAATTATTTATGAACAATTTGGGTAAGGTTTGCTCATGGCCATCATTTATGAACGAGCCGAGCCTAAACAAAAAATTAAAAATTAAAAAAATAAAGACTCAGTTAAGAATGTTTAGAGTTTTACAAATTTTATAAATTTTATGAAGTAATGTGTTTGGGTGATAAAAAAATATAATAAAAGTATAAAAAGTTGATATAAAAAGATATATAGGAAAATTGATTGAAAAATATATAAAAAATTAATAAAATTAATAAATTTTAGTAAACTAAACACTTTCGCAAAATAAATTTTTTATTTACTATATAAATTATGAAATTATAATTTTTATAAATTTATATTAAATTTTATAAGTCCAACATCCCTAGGTAAATGGGGGGATTTGGGTCGACTTGTATTTGTAAATTTCAAATAGCAAAATAATAAAATTTTTTGGTTCGACTCCTATGGTCGCGTTTGACGTAAGAAAAATAAGATAAATTAAGATAAAATATGATTTGTGATTGATTTTGGCGTCATTTTTTTCTGAAAATTCGTAAATCGTGGGAACGGTTTGTCAAATCCTTCCTATGGATTCAAAAAAATTCATAAAAATAGCGACAGTAGTACTCTTCGTTTGAAAACTCTCGACACGAAAAATATGATTGTATATAAAAAATTTATACATTCGGAATACTTACTTCCTAGATTTTTATTTTTTTTTAGCGAAATATTAGAATTTTTTGAAATTAGTGATGACGAAAAAATTAAAGATAAAAGAGTTGTTAGAGATTTATAAAAATTTCAGTATTTTTTTATGCCAAACGCAACCTATATTTGTAAATTTTGAAACAGTAGAGATAAATTTCTGTATTTCATAAAGTTGAAGGAAGGTGCGTATTTATATTTGTAATCATGCCCTGCATAATTTCTATCGCCTCTTTTACTTCCTTTGCAGGTGGACCCAGCGATCGGATCTGATCCCACCTCCCCCAGTTGTCCATCTTTTTTTTCTAAAATTCCCAGAAGAATTTCATTTCTCTGACCTTTGAGAGCTTTCGCTATGTGGATCTTTATCATCCCACGTTATTCGCCTGCAACATCAATCGTTGCAACCGACAACGTAAGTTCGTTTATCAACACCCTTTAACACGCTGAAAGAACTAAACTCTCTATTAATATGTACATATATATGGACATGATGGTTTTCCTGCTGATCGTTTGTGGGTTCTGTGGTTTCAAAATCTCTCTCTCTCTCTCTCTCTCTCTTTTTAATTTTTTTTACATATGCCATGATGAGGTCCTTTTCAAGCATCCATTATTGACTTTGTGCGTTTTATTTTTTATTGTTTTGTTGAATCAACTGTGATTTTGACTTTCTAGAAATTGGCTATGAATTGGTAGGGCGTTTCGGATAGTGTAAGAAGGTGAAACTTCTCTAATTTCGTCGATTCAAACTGCGGTCTCAGTAAAGCGCTTTAGCAAACTAATTTGATTCAAAGTACGACTTTCTTTGGCACAGGAACTTGTGGTCGCTTCCAGGAGAAGGTTGAACTTGTAAATATTCAGCCGCCCCTATTTTAGAGTTTGGTACGTGCCCAGGAAGAGGAGAAGAGGAGGAAGAAGAGAAGCGAAAAGCACTTAAAAGAGGGATCTACCTGGGTTTGCTTAAACATATTGTATACAACGTTAGCGTTTGCTGAAAAAATAAAAAAAGACTCATTTTTTGGATTTGGGTTTTATGATTATATGTATGTATATATAATGGCAGTATTCAGAAATATTTATTTATGAGTTTGGTGGAATCACTTCCAGACAGAGTTGGAAGTAGTTACCAGGGAGAAACTTGTCTGTGGGTCTGGTTGTTTGACGAGAGGGAGAGAGGGGGACATAGATGGGTCTTTCAAGGGACATGTTCTTCCAGGAACATTATTTCTTCTGGTTGGCTTTGGCATGTTGGTGCTCTGTTGTCCGTTATGCATCCAACCCCAAATCCCTTCCGGGTAAGAGTTTGGAATCCTGTACCCGGTTGTGATGTAGGCTCAAGTATTGGAGCTTTATGTTATAGCGATTGGTGCTTTTGTTGATATGGCATAGAACTTCTGTATTCGCCCCACCTCAAGTTCTTTTGTCAATGGGGTTTTGAACCCCTCCACATGAATGATTTTGGCACTCGGGAATGCTTCTCATGTTCTTCATATTCGGAGTCATCGCCTCTGCTCTCAGAAAAGACCAGGTCAGTCTTTTTCTTCTCTAATCTAAGTAAATATCCATAATCTAATTACCTTTTTTTTTTTAAATATTTTGGAATTGAACACAAAAATTTGGTCGTTGATTTTATTCATGAGGTTCCCCAAGTCAAATGTGTACTCTGCTAGTCTGCGTGATTGATACAACTTCAACCTGGCTTTACGTGAAAATCTCACGTATTCGAAGCTAAAACAGAGGAAGAAGCTGCAAAGTCTAAAAATTTATGTTTTCTGTCATTTTCTCACCCCTATGAGTTACAGGAACTGGAAATGTAAAATTTGAATCCCTGTTGGAAATCCGGAATTTGAGATGTCAATGGTTGGCCTTAGGAATTGCAGCAACACCATTACTAAGGTGGCATTGGTTTATTTTTTTGTTTCTATTATCTATTTTTCAGTTTTATGTATTTTATGTTCTAAAAATTCCAAAATAAAGAAACAGAAAATGCTCTATTTTCTTTATTTTGAGATTTTCCTTGTTTTGGGTTGAAAACGCTCAAAACCATTTTTTACTATTTACATTTCCTATCTAAACTCATTTTCTATTTTCTAAAACAAATTTGAAAATACAAGTGACTAAATGCGTTTTGAGTTATTTTTCTTATTTTTAAAGCACAAAATGGCAAATGAGTTCAAAACAGAAAATAGAAAACAAAAACAAGAAAAATAAACCAAATGCCACCTAAATATGTGATTTACAATTTTTTTCACGTGGGAAACTAGGGAGAATAATTAGGGAATGGTTTGGTCTGATACTTTTGACATTTCAGATTGACAGAGAAATGCATATTTTGTATATGTTAGTGCCTGTCCCCTCCCTCCTCTCTCCCCCTCCCCCTTCCTCCCTGCATATTGTTGGCTTGTTGAATAGGGCTTTTAGGTATTGCTTACCTTGCAACTGTATCAGAGTATATGATGGAACACAATTTAGCACTTGTGCTGGAAAACTTAAAGTTGCTAGAAAGAATGGTTCCATAAATTTCCTTTAGATGCACCTTTGTGTAGAACAAGAATTGTGTTTCATGACAATCAATTTATGTCCCGTTTGCTTTTGAGAATCATATTCCTTTGTATGGTCTCTGTCCTAGTATTCAGAGTAGTTATAAGTGATAGGGAGTCATGATAACTCTTCTGTAGGCATGGGTCAGTGCTAATGAAAAAAAATAATAATAATAATTGGAAAAAAAAAAAAAAAAAAACTACTACTGCCGGATTGTAATCATAGCTTAAACTGTGAACCATATACAATCTAATGGAGAACTTTGTTCGGCAATTCTACATGTTCTTCTTCGAGTTTTTTCAAGTCTCTTGGGGCTTCCTGCCAATTCAATTCTGTAATACATTTTGGCTTCTTGATGTTTTATTATAAAATTTTGAAATCAGTATCTTTGGAATATCAGAGCGGACATGTCTCCTATAAAGTTCTGGGGTTGAAACTATATCCTGAATTATATTTTCCTTTGCTATAATTTAGCCAAATGTGGGAGATGAAGGATTTATTTGACTCCTCTGAGGTAAAGCATCAGTGTGCGGCTCAGAATTGACTGTAAATTAAAAAGATAATTATCTTAAAGTATCCACCCTATTCTTTCTTATATCACTGCCCCCTTTACAACTTAAAATGGTCTTCTCAGTTTAATTAGAGTCTATGCTACCATTGATTGAGCAACAGTGTAGTTAGAAATGTACGGGTAAAAGCTTAAAGTTCTTTGTCTGGTATGAATGATTCAAATCATTTGGTAAAGGTCCATACCTGAGCAAAATTTGAAACCTGAAGTGATGTTTCTCCTATGCGCCCAATTGAAAATCATAGAGGACCTGGAAATGTTATCCCCCAAAATGAACAATTATGGAAATTACTTGTGGCCTTGTCATAGAAGCTTATGGCTTTATAGCCAATTTATGTCCCTTTTTATTTCAGGGTTAAGTTATATTAATTTACTCAAACTTCTTTCTGCACTTTGCTATGTAGGGCATTTTAAATACAAACCTATTTCTGGGAACAATTTGATTGCCCTTTTTGTAATTAAAGGATTAGAGGCCACATACAGAGAACTCTTCTTCAATTTTAATTTAGAATCAAATTCTCATATTAGTTAAAAAAGACTAGAAAAAGTATAAATATACCATTTGCTGTAGCCACTTAACATATTATTATGATGATTTATAAGTTTTCTTAAAACTTGACAAGCCTAACCTTACCGCTATTTTAGTAATTCCAATCATGTATGAACTGCAAATTTAAAATTTATGGCAAGCTTAGATGTGCAAGGCATTTGATTTGTGTGCTTTCAATTTGGAAGTGGGTGGGGATAAGTTTTGATGCAATGGTTAGGTTGATTTGAATCCTAGAGGTCATGGGTTTAATATACGAAAATAGAATACAAAGTACAATGCCCCTCCTAGGCTCTGCACAGGGGTGAGCCCACCTTGTGCATTGGGTTGCCGACTTTGGAAGTGGGCCTGAATGGTGCTTTAGAAAGTTCGATAATTGTTGTGTTGACAAGCTTTGAGGTATTAACTGTTGTTGTCTACTTGCAAAAAAAATAAATAGATAAATTGACTGTTATTGTGTTCCTTTCTGAAAAGGACAGTGGATTATGAAGGCTGAATATTGGACATAATAATGCTCAATATAGCAAGGAAGTGAAGGTTATAGTGGCAAGCTATGTGTGAATCCTTGCTATAATGCTGTCATGTCTGATGCAATTAATCCTGCTATCATTGCATATTGAAGATTTCACCCGCAATTATATTGGGGACCCATTCTTGTGATGCCATTTAGCTTTTAAGCATGGACAGTCATTTCCGGATAACTAGATTTTGTTACAAAATTAAGGCTAACACATTTTCGTTATTCAGCTTTCTTCCCTTGCCAGAGGGATCTCTGTGCTTGGTTGCCGCTATGGCATTCTGTTCTGAGTATCTCCTGTTCTACTTTCACTCGACCACTCACAAAGGCCTCGAGGGATACTACCACCTTTCCTTGTCCTACTAATAGCCCTGTGCGTTTTATCCACTGTTGCTGGGGCCCTCTTCCCAACCAGCTTCCCTGTTGATTTGTGTAGTGGCATTGCTATAACACTCCAAGGTCTCTGGTTCTATCAAACTGCATTCACGCTCTATGGCCCCATGATGCCTGATGGCTGTCAACTCAAGGAAAATGCAATCTCATGCCATTCAACAGACTATGAGGTTCGAGGCGAGTTACTTGCTAACTTCCAGCTTTTTGCCATGGTGTTTGGTGTTCTTGTTGCAGTTGTCCTTTCATATATTTTTGCAGCTTCTAGATTTGGGCATTCTGATCTTAAGAGCTTGGACATGGCTGAGGATCGGCTTGATCGGATTAAAGTAGGTTATGCATCTTTACTTTATAATCCATTGCTTTAAGAACATCGTTTTGGTTTTTCTTTTTCTTTTTTTTTTTTTTAATTTCTTTCATTCCTCTATTTTTTTCCCCCTATTGCTAATGGAGTGTAGAATCTCCCTTCAAAGCCACAAAATGGGAAATTGTTCATTGTTGCTCAAAATTTTAAAATATGTGGCATCATCTTACATTAGACTGTTAATTAGGGTCCTGTTGAATTTCATTAACAATAGCCTTATCAATTTTTCTTTTCTACATGAACTTAGCTATTAATGGTTTGGACAGTAAATATGTTTGGACTGGTAAATATTATCCCCATGGTGTATAATGATTGAGATATTTTGTGGAGTTTGAAGTAATAAACCCCCCCGGGGGGCTCCCAAAAAAAAATGAATGAATAAATAAATAAATCATTCCATTTATATTGAATGATATATTTTGTAATCATACTAAGGGATTTTATTTGGTTTTTCAGGGATCTAATGCTTTTGTGTTGGAAGGTCGATACTAAATTTGCTGGAGGAATTTTAAAAACCCAAGTTGCTTATTGACTCATGGGAGTCCTCGTTGCAAGAGGTAGGAAGCATCCTCATCAAGTATTTTTAATAATATGGATGTGAATTTTGAATTTGTTACAACTCAGTGAGTTAGAAATTACAGTATTGCGTGAGTAGAAAAAACAGAGGATAACAATAAAATAGTAAAAGAGAGTCTTTGTTATTTATATATTTAATTTTCAGCTTGTGAATGGTGTAAATTTGTCTAGATGAATTGATTGTTCTTCTTTTGCAAGTCCCATATCCTCTATGCATAGAAAAAGAAGGGGAAAAAATTCTTAGATGACAAATTCTTCTTTCCTTTTAGAAAGTAATAATTTTTCTCTTAATCTGCTTAATTAGAATCTCGTTAAGACCTATACACTGCTGAACTCTAGGAGAAGCATTGCATATGTCTGAAATTCATACTATCGTAAGAGTTTATTGTCCTATTTTATCCCATAATAAGGAGAGATTATTTCATATCTTTGAATTATGCATTTTTATTGCATCGTTAAAATTTCTTTTACATTCATTCATTTGAATTCAATTGAAAAATTGGATTCATTTATATTGGGTTCTTTCTGTTGCAAGCAATCTTTAATTTGATTGCAGACGTACCTAAAAATACAAACACCACCAATATATCCATACATATATATATAATATATAAAATATACATATAAAGCCATGAATATCAAAAATAATAATAATAACATGACATTGCAATCATCAGTCGTTATGTAGAAATATATGGATGCATTCAAAATTTTGTGCATTGTCGGCAATGATGAATCTTGAAAGATACTTCTACATTCTTAGCGGTGGTATATATCAGTTTAATCTGCTACGTTCACTTTTGTTCACTTGGCTTGATTTCAAGATACTTGGTTAGGATATATATATATATATATATATCCGTGTCCCCCCCTCCCCCCCCCCCCCCCCAAAAAAAGATATAGAGGTTGAGGGGTGAGTAGGCACATAAAGAGGGTCTAAGTCAAACTTGGCACCATTTGATTTTGACTCGACCCAATTCTGAACCCTATGTTCAACGTAATTTTAGCCCACTCCTACACTTAAAGGGTCTACTCCTACACTTAAGGGTCAGGGTTTAGGGTACCTTTGACCCAAACTGTGATCCTACTTGACTCTGAATTTGTAAATTTAATTTAATTTTTATTAGTTTTTAATTATTTATTTATATTACATCAAAATAGATAATAAATGAGTATTTTTATAATTTTGAGGGTGGGAACTTAATTGGTTCTCCATTCATGATTGAAAATTCTATTTCAAGTTATAATTAATTTACTTTAAAACATTATAAAATATTTTTAAAAAATATTAAAAATATATAGGGTTAATTGGTCAAGGTCATGATTGGATATGTGTGACCTCGATTTGACCCTTTTTTCACAAGAATAGACAAGGATAAGGAACAAATGGTCAACCAAATTTTAGACGTGATTAGAATCAGATCAATTCATTTTGCATGCCCAGGGGTGACTAATAAGAAGAAGAGGGAAAGTAGTACGACTGGAGTTGCTCGGTAGTCCGATACGTTTCAAAGCCGAAATTGTTTCGGGTTAGGGTTTGTTGGGTTGCCCTGCTTTTGATGGTAGGGTCAATTACTCTTGACAAAATGTTTATGATAGAGAAAAAAAAAAAAGTAAAAAAAATTTTTTTTTTTGCATTTTTTTGTTTAATTTTTTAAACCAAAAAATACGTTTTTATTATTAATTTTTAAAAATTTGTAAACATAAAAAAAAACACTGAATATAAAAGTTACTAAACGTTTGCGTGTTTTTGTAATGTGCAGGTATTTAATATATATCTAAGACGGACTGAAAAATATTAGATGAAGGAAGTTAAATGTCTATACTAATTAAAAGTACAGAAACTACAATAAATTTAATATAAGTGAGAGTTAATGATTTTTATTTTAAATTTTTTTAAGTATAAAGAGTGCATTTGGAATGGTAAAAAAAAATAAAAGTCGGTAAAAGTTATCAACTCGTAATTCGTACAATGAAAGAAAATTTAAAATTTTTTAAAAATTTTTAGAATTTTTTATTGATAAAATATGGTGCTCTAAACGGAGATAAACTTGTAAATTTTTATTGATAAACTCATCTCAAACTTATAAAATCAAATTAAACACAATTAGTCAGATTACGTAGAATCTACCTTAACAAATCTGTTAAATATTTAATTTAAAATAAAAAATAAAAAATTTATTAATACTACATTTTAAAATTTATATAAATACTCAAAAAAATTTTATCTATAACAACAACTTACAAATAATACTATACTTAGAAATTCATCACATAATTATAACTTTTGCAATTTTAAGTTTTTGCAAACTAATAAGATAAGTTAATATAATTAACTCAAACAGGTTGAATTTTAATTCCAAACCTTTCCTAATACTACCAGAGTATTTCCCAATGAGTTTTTAACGGGTTTGATCGACCAGATACCATTTTGTACCCATCTCATTTACATTCTTATTGGAGAGCCTTGTTTGAGAAGTTTAAAAAAAAAAAAAAAAAGCTAGTTTTTTAAAATTAATTATTAAAAATTAAGTTTTTATGTTTGGAAAAAAAAATAATTTTTAAGTAGTTCATTTTATAATTTTTTTTGTTAATTTAACATATTTGCTTTGATAATTTAAAAAAATTAAAATATAAAAGAATATTTTAAACAATCTAAAAAAATTAAATAACTAGAATATAGCTTCTAACATGCCATTCCCAAGAGGAGACGTTTTCAAAGTGAATAGTTTAGGGGTCATTTGGTAACGTTGTTATTTTTCTATTTATTTTTATCTATTTATATTTTGTATTTTTTGTTTTCTATTGTCTTTTTTTCCTAAAATGAAAACTAAAACTGCGTTTAAAAATATAATTTTGTTTATAGTTATTAATTTTTATTTTCAAAAATGTTTAATCTTATTAATTTCTAAAAAATTAATTGAATTTAATAAAATGTATTTCATACTAATTTAATTTAATTAATTAGATTAATTAAATTATTTATTAAAAATCATTTAATTCAATAAATATAAAATATATTTAATTATATTATTTATTAAAAATAATTGAATGAAATATAATTATTATATCATTTAATTTAGTAAATATAAAATATATAAATTATAATTTAACTATGTTATTTATTAAAAATAATTTCTCAAATATATTTCATAAAAAATAAAAAATTAATTTATTAATTATTAAATTAAATTAAATTATCTAATTCTTAATTAATTAATTTAATTATTTATTAAAATAATTTAATAAAATATATTTTATATAATTAAATTAATTAAATTATAAATAATTTAATTGTGATATTTATTTAATATAATTTAATAATAATTAATTACTAAACTAGATTAAACTTATTCTTATATTAAATTAAATTAATTAGTAAAATAAAATAAATTAATTAATTTAGTTTTATTATTTATTAAAAATAATTTAATAGTATGTATTTAATTTAATATTATAACTAATATAATTTAATTATATATTAACAATTAATTATTTTATATAAATTAAATTAATTATAAAATTAAATTAATTATGATATCTATTTCAAATAGTTTAATAATAATTAATTATTAAATTAAATTAAATTGATTATTAAATTAAATTAAATTAGTTATTTAATTTAATTAAATAATTAATTTTGTTTAGTATTTATTACGAATAATTTAATAATATATATTGCATGTTAATTTATATGATTAATTTAATTAATTGAATTTAATTATTTTATTTATTAAAATAATTTATTTTAATAAAATATTTGAATAAAATAATTTATATTAATATAATGTAGCAAAAATGGGTAAAATTTTAAAATTGACATAATGTTTATAATAGAAAAAGTAAAGTGAAAATACTTTTTGTTTATGGTTTTCTGTTTAAATTTTTATTTTTCAATAATTATTTTTTAATAATAAAAATATAAATAAATTTAATAAACATGTCTCTCTATTACAATTTGTAAAACTTTAAAAATATAAATAAAAAATAAAAACGTTAACGATCGGGGTTCAAAGTTCTTATTTAAATTATTTGTACTGCTATACAAATATTATGATGATGTCTTTAACAGAATGATTTGATTGATTGTATCGTTAAGTAATTTTTATTATAGAAAAATATTATTATCATGTTGCTTTTATGTAAAATTTGGTTAAAGAAATGATGATTTAGATGAGTATTGTTGTTACGTGTACCGCAGATAAATCGAATTTTATTATGTTAGGTACATTGGATTCACTGCATTATGACTCTCACCTATTGATATTAAAGTCATAAATTTCTAATTAATTTTTTTTTCTGTCACTATTTTGTCCCATCATTCTCACTATTTTTTATTCGAAATTTCAGGGAGCTGGTAAAGAGAGGACAATAACCACCTGCCAAAATAATTATTAAAATAACCTAAGCGCACACACCCTGCGAGCAGGTCGCGCAAGCAACAGCCATGCTATGCCGCATGGGCGACTTGCCAAATTTTCAAGACGATAATAAGGCGGGTGTGATGCAGGTGCCCTTCCTCCAATTTTTATTTGCCAAGTGATTTTCTTTTCCCGATCCTATAATAGGCATCTCATCCAGGATCGGGGTAGGTCCAGTATACCGAATGCATCCGGTACATCACGGACCGTTAGATCAAACCCAGCACACCGGACCTTCCCTTAACCCTCTCATCCAGGATCTCATTCTACTCCATTAAAATTAATAATATTTTGTTATTTTTTTTTAAGTAATGATATTTTATTTTAAGTAATGAGATAATAAATAAAATATGCAAAAACTAATTATTAACAAAAAAAATATCGCCATATAAATTAATAGAATAATAAAAATAAATATTTTAACATTAACATTTTAATTTCTCAAATATAAAGTGGGACCAGTAAAGATATTATTATAATTTTAAACCTAACTCAGGACGGTGCAAAAAATTTATCCTAATCCCACCACGCCCTAAATCCTATAGGATATAGTTTTTTTTTTTTTTTTTTTTCCCACCATCTTTCTATTATAGTAGGATATTAGATCATATTTCTCGTTTTAATGGTCCACTAATGGCTGCGTTTGACACACCAAAAAATGAGATAAAATTAGATAAAACGTAATTTGGAGAAATTTTTTACGTTTGGTGCACACAGCTCAAACCACGTTTTTTGGAGATGAATAGTAAAATTTTGTTCTGATAGACTGAATTTCCGTTTGGACGGATTCAAAATTTTAAGCAGTTATGACTTCTTTACACTACAATCCGTCCAAACGGATTATAGAAACTATTTGGACGAAAGTTGGCCGCGCGATTCTATCAAAGCAGTTTCTACAATCCGTTGGAACGATTTTAAAAACGCTATAAAAAATAGTCAAAGTGGGTGTCATTTGATAGCTTAACGGTTTGTTTGGAGTAAGAAAAAATGAGACAAATTGAGATAAATTGTGGTTTGGGGAGAGTTCGTAATGCGTGCAGTGAGAGAAAAAAGTTGATATGATATAAAGTTAACAGAGATTTATAGAGTTTTTTGAAAATTTTCAGCAAAATATTGCACACCAAATGGGCCCTAAGAGTCATGGTGAGAATAGCGAAAAAATTTTTGCTATTTGATTAATCGAATTCTAGTTATCGACTTTTTTTTGGAAAGATATTGAACGTTTTTTGAATTTTAAGAAGGTAGAAATGTGTAAAATTTTATAGAAATTTTCAGAAGTTTTTAAAGATTTTTAGTAACTTTTGTTGCACTAAACGCAGTCAATATTTTTACTCCCAACCTATTCATTTAAGTCTCTGTTTATCTAAAATCCTATAAATAATGTCTAACACACATAATTTAAAAACTAAACGAACTTAAAAGGATAGAGACACACACAAATAAATAATTGGTCATACACAAGTAATTAAGATCAAAGTAGAATTTATGATTCCTTTTAATAAAAAAATCTTAAACATAGCAAATAACAAGTTATCTATAACCATAAGCAACCATAAGTATATGTCGCAGAAGTAATGCCGAGAAAATAAAAATTATTAATTCAATTACATCTGGAATCAAATTAAAATTGATGGTGCTCATGGGTTTAGGATTGCATTAAAAGCTTACTGCAAGCAAAAGTTAACTGTATAAATTTGGGAGAGAATTTTATCTCACTATTTTTCTCTCTCTCTCTGCTGCCTATCTATTGCTATTTGAATTTCTCACATAATTCTAAGAGCAAAAAAAAACTAATGCTAACAGATAAGATACAAATTTTAAGATTAAATATGTCAAAAGCTTGTAAATTTTAACAATACATAGGGGTTTGGTGGCTGAAATTGTGAGGTTTGACATTGGTTAAAAAAGTATGGAGATTTGAGGTCGGAGAGTGTTAGATTAGATAAATATAAATACATTTAGACCATTAAATTGCAATTTAAAAATTCAACCTTAATGTCACCAATCTCAGCCTTTCTTTTTCGAAATGGAGATATGTCAGTGAGCTGTTTGTGACTTGTTAGTTTCCGGTGTTTAACGGATTATAAATTATCTCTTAACTACTACTTACGTAATATTAAAATAATATTTATTTAGGTGGAGGGCAACTGGCAGGTCAACCCAACCAATAAAAGTTCAGTCTTTCATCAGTTCATTTCCCCCTTGCCGTTTATCAAGCATGGTGGTAATAATAGGATTAGATCATATTTCCCATTTTACCTGCTCCATTTGTCGTTCTTACTCCCAACCTATTCATTTAAATCCCTATTAATCTAAAATAGTATAAATAATGTCTAACATAAATAATCTAAAAACTAAACGAACTTAAAAGAACGAAAAGAACGAACACAAACACACACACACACACACACAATTAAAGGTAATACATAAGCAAAATCAGTTTAGAATTTATGACAATTTCTAATAAAAAAAATTATTAGACCTAGTAAAATAATAATTTCAATTAGAGGTGTACACAAAAACTGAACAACCCAAAAACCAAACAAATCCATTTTCTTTGAATCGGGTTAGTTCGAATTTATATAATTTTCAGTTCAGTTCTAGTCTAAGAAATTAGTAAATCATTTGGTTCTTGGATTGAGTATCTCTCAACCCGAACTCTCAACCCGAACCGAACCAATCCAAAAAATATAATATATAATATATAAATACTATACAATATATATTTTTTTGATAATTAAGTATTATATAATATTTATATTATTATAAAAGTAAATAATATTAGTGATATAGGATTGTATTTTATTATGAATATACTAAATTTTAGTTAATTTTATTTTTTTAAGTGTTTTATCTTGATATATATATATATATATATATATATATATATTACCATAGAAATTGTTTGCTCATGTATTTTTTTTAAGTGATAAATGTGTGATAATTATACTCAACCAGAATGGACCTGATCTGATTAGAAGTAAGCTAAATAAAAATGGATCGATTCAATCTAAACAAAACTGAACCAAAAACTGAAAGGAACTAACTTAACATTTTCGATTCAATTTGATTTGATTCTAATTTAAAATCGTTTCGGCTTCAAATCCAGATTTTAGCAACCAAAAAGAAAAAATTGATTTGATTCAGGATTAAATATGAACCCGAACTGGACAAACTAATATATACCCCTAACTTCAATAAGGGTGATGAAAATGCTAGAACAAGTATTATTAATACCAGATTATAATCAATGCGTTCCTTACATATTAACAATTTTATCCTTATTAAATTAATGAAGATTTAAAACTCAGCATATTTAATTCACTTTCAATATGTTGACAATTTTATCTTCATTGAGTTAATGAAGATTTAATACCTATATTTATTGTCCGTTAAGTTTTTAGATATTCTCATCGATTAACTTTTAAATTAACATTTATACTCTTTCTTTAATTTTTTTTTTCACATAACGGGATCTTACCTTTAATTTTTTTTAATAACAATTTTAACTCCAATTATTTTATATAATTTGAGCTGATGTTAATTTTAATTTTTTTATCTTTTTATAAAATAAACAAATATACATACTCACCTATGATATATTATAAATATTGCACTAAAAATATGAAAGACGTAAATATAATAATATTAATTAAAATACCCCTTTAGACTTCATTGATTAATTTGGAGTAGCCATTAATTAGTAAATCAATTTTAACTGAGCATTAAATTAATTAATAAAATTAATTAGTAAATTAATTAGTGAATTTTTTAAATTTTAATATATTTAAATTGGTCATGCTGTCCATATCTACGTAATAAGGAAATTCAATAATTTAAATTTTTAATATTTTTCACCATTGGTTTTGTTTAATGATTAGGATTACTTTTTATTTATATACTTTAGTTGTCTTTTTGGTCATTTCACGTAAAATCACGCTCTCTCACTATTTTCATATTTTTTTTGAATACTTTTTATAAAATTATTAAAATAATATTTTTAAAAATGTGATAATATTTGAAATAAATAATAATTTTTAAATATTTATTAAACATCGGTAAAGATACTTATTAAACTATGTCAACTAAATTTTTTTATTCTTTTTAAATTTGATATTTAAACTTTAATTTTTTTAAAAATTTTTTAAAAAATAAATATCAAGTTAAAAATTCAATTTTACTGTACATAGAACTTAAAATTTTAAATATATTTATTTTTATATTGTGTGTTATTTATGTATAATTATGTTTCTGCGCCCTTAGGCACTTGCGATTCCTCGTTGGATGATATTTTACATCAAAATTGAGGTACGTGGCAAGCAATTTTGAAAGACCTCAAAATTGAGAGGTTGACATTGAAAACGATATTGTTGGGCATAATAATACTAAAGCTATACTCTTGCCGAACAGGTTTAGTCCGGTGCCACGTGGCGTGGTGCCGAGCAAATTCACATAAGCCACTTAGCCACTTGCCGAACACGTTCCGTTTGGACACGTGGCATCTTGCCGAACAACTGATTATTGGCACGAGGGTTCCACGTGAGTGATGTACGTGAGTACACGATTTAGAGTTAGTGCTCCAAAGAGTACCCTGAATCTTGACATCAATAAACAATGTATAACCACGTGGCTATAGCCGAGGAATCTAGTTTGCTCGGCATATACGTCGATGGCCAGTAAATGTCAAACTTAGGGCCCACAGCCTTTAAAGAAGGCTCATGACCATAAATGCATTTTAGTTAGGATTGAACTAGGTACTTGTCTCTGGAGATGTAAGGTACTTGTCTCTGGAAATGTAACTAAATCGGTCTATCTCGTTACGATTCGGTGGCTGATGCGACAAGAAGACAGTATGACCCTGAAATTCAGGATGTAATGCCGTGTTAAACCACCAGAAGCATTAAATGAAAGGCACGGTGTATTTATGAGGGGTCTGAGACATTAAATGAAGGGGAAGGGCATTTAAAGCAAGAGTGTAAAAGAGGAACACGGCAGTGTGCGTAGTGTCGAGTCATAGGTATGCTGTAATCATTACTCAGACCACTATATATGGGTATACAACTGAATCACGGAGGTAAGCTGACTATTGCCAACTTAAACTTTGACTCCTTTATTTCCAGAAAACTTCTTTTGAGCGACTTGCTGACTTAATCATCGGAGGGTTTTCCGGCCTGAGACCTCCTCTCCGGCCGTCATCTTTCTTTCTGTCTTTGTTCGGCAGGTCGGCGATTGCATTTCCGGTTGGCGTGGTCAGCAGTTCCGGCGGTAATTTCTGCTGCCGAACATTTGGCGCCCACCGTGGGGCTCGTTGTCTAGCCCATCGTCGTGTTCACTAGCTTTTTTCTTGTTTCTTTGTTAAGTCTCCAGTATTTGTCCACATAATGACCTCAGGAGGAAACACTACCCCACCACCATCTCCACGGGCAGGAGACACTTCCACTCCTGCCAAAACTAAAGGGAGTGCGTTGGTTATCCGGACTCCAGGTCTGGAGTCCGCCCGGAAAAGAAAAACGGAGGATCCTCAGGTATTGAAACGGAGAGAAGAGCTGATGGCTAAGGCCAATGAAAAGCAGGCAGAACTGGAGGAGATTCTGCTGGAATTGAGTAAGGAAAAGGGAAAACCCCCTGCTAGCCATACTGCTGATTCTGGTCAATCCGACTCGGAATCTGATGAAGGTTACGATGCTCTTTACGAGGACCCCACTGATGAGGATGACGGGGACACCCATGAACAGAAGGAGGTGCGCTCTCGCTCGCGACGTGATGTCTCTCCTTCTAGGAAGGACTCGCGCCGTGCTAAACCGGTCGCAAAACGTGACGTGAGATCCGATGTTGACGCGCCCATCAAAGCGCATCACCAAAGGAATTCCTCAAAAAAGATGCTGGAGGCGTATTCAGAGGAGGCGGATAGCTCGGACCAAGAAGAGCTAACCTTAAAGCGTAAGAAAGCGGGAAAGGCAAGGATGGAAGACTGGGGGCAAGCAGAGGAATGGAGTGCTCAGGGCCAAAGCACACGAATGATGGCAAGGAAAGCCTTGGGGCTAATCTCTGCCTCCCCATTCGTCGATGAAATAATTGATGCGGAGCCTCCGGAGAAATTCCAAACTCCGAGGCTTAATCTCTACGATGGGAGAACTGACCCCCTGGCCCACTACCGTCATTACATGCAGGCCATGACGTTATGGAACAGTAACGACCACCTCATGTGCAAAGTATTCCCTTCTAGTTTGGGGGATACAGCGCTTCAGTGGTTCCATAAACTGCCCCCTGGCAGTATTCAGTGTTGGCAGCAACTGGCGGAGGAGTTCGTTACCCGGTTTCTGGCTAACACAAAACAGCCTAAAACCGCTGACGCTCTCCTCACAATGAAAAGAAAGTCCGGGGAATCATTGAGAGATTATTCCCGCCGTTACCTGGAGCTCTACAATGAGGTGGGAGAATGCTCGGAGCAATTGGCGGTCACCTCGTTCAAATTGGGGTTGCGGAAGGAGGATAGGCTGTGGCTCTCCTTGACCAAAAAGCCAGCAGCCAACATGTCGATCTTATGTGCCGAATCGAGAAGTACGCCAAGGTGGAGGACGAGACACAGCCGGCCGAGCAGAAAGAAGGAGATCCCAGGGCCAGACAAGAGAGAAAAGACGGGGAGACGGCCGCCGATTCATTGACGAGGGGAAGTCAGTCTTCGAAGCGGTTAATACGGTGTTCAAAGAGCCAATCTTCAAGATCCTTCCCCAAATAAAAAATAGGCCATATTTCAGATGGCCCGGAAAGCTGCCGGATTTCCCTGGAAAGGAGAATTCCAAAAACTACTGCGCGTATCATCAAGACAAGGGACATCGCACCGGAGCCTGCCGATCGCTACGACATCATCTGGAGGAATTGGTGCGCAGAGGCCACCTTAAAGAGTTCGTCGATGAGGGCAGAACCAGAGAAGCAGCCCCACAGGATAGAGAGCCAAGGAGGCAACGAGAAGAGACTGCCGAGGAGGAGGCAGCCGAAGAGGCACAACCCCCACCAAGGGCCAGGGCGCGCAGAGATGTCCCGAGACCTGCAGTCATCCACGTGATTCATATGGAACGACGACCCCAGAGTGTCATCAATCATGCCCCTAATCCACCAAGCAAAGAAATTTTGGGCGTCGCGGGTCAGCCGAGCAAGCGCCCAAGGACAGCCGCCATGGAGGAAATCACTTTTCATGAAGACGAGCATCCTGGTGTTCAGCTGCCGCACAATGATGCCCTAGTGGTCACTCTGGGCATGTTTAATTCAGAAGTAAGGAGAATCCTGGTAGATGCAGGAAGCTCAACAGAAGTTATGTTCCTGAGCTTATTTAAGAAGCTCGGACTAACTGAAGAAGATCTGGAACCGGCAGAATGCCCACTCATAGGATTCAATTCTGCTCCTGTCTGGCCTCTGGGCAGAGTCGTCATTCCTGTCCGCGTGGGTCCGGTGGAGCAAGAGGTTGAGTTCACCGTTGTGGATTCCCCCTCTTCCTACAATGCTATAGTAGGGAGATCGTGGATTCACGCTCTGAAGGCGATCCCCTCAACCTACCACCAAGTGCTGAAGTTCCCCTATTGCGGGGAAGTGATTTCTATTTTGGGGGATCAGAATACCTCCCAAAAGTGTTTCTCTGCAGCCTTAAAGTCCAAAATGATCCCCGAACAAGTCCAGCTGGCGGAACTACCCGAGGACACACCAAAGATCGATGATGTCGGTGGTGATCCGCAGATGAAAGCAACAGAGGGTTTGGAGAAATATCAAATTGGCCCGGTTGAGGATGATAAATTCTTCCTGATCGGCGCCAACCTGAGCGCCGAGGAAAAACTAGAGCTAACGGAGATGCTCTTGAAGAATATCGGAACGTTCGCCTGGACTCCACACGAAATGCCAGGCATTTCCCCCGAAGTCATGACTCATAAGTTGAATGTGAATCCGGAGGTAAAGCCTGTGGTACAAAAAGCAAGGCGATCAGCTTTGCAACACGCAGAAGCTGTCATTGAGGAGGTCGGCCGACTGTTAGAGGCGGAGGCCATTCGGGAGGTCTCATACCCGGAGTGGTTAGCTAATACGGTCGTGGTCAAGAAGAAGAATGGGAAGTGGAGAGTCTGCGTAGACTACACAGACCTGAACAAGGCCTGCCCTAAGGATCCATTCCCTCTGCCAAAGATCGACCAACTCGTTGATTCTACTGCTGGATGTTCCAGGATGTCGTTCCTGGACGCCTATAGGGGATATCACCAAATCCCTATGTTCGGCCCTGATGAGGAAAAAACTTCTTTCATAACCCCGCGAGGCATATACTGTTATAGAGTTATGCCATTCGGGCTGAAGAACGCTGGAGCCACCTATCAACGGCTGGTTACAAAATATTCAAAAAAGACCTCGGGCAGACGATGGAGGTCTACATTGATGATATGGTGGTAAAAAGCAAGGAGCCGAACACACACCTCCAACATCTCCAACATGTTTTCTCTACCCTTGATCGGTATGGGTTAAAATTAAATGCTGCCAAGTGTGCCTTCGGAGTTGGCTCGGGTAAATTTTTGGGCCACTTGGTGAGCAGAAGGGGAATTGAGGCTGATCCCGAGCAAATACGTGCCATCCAATCTGTTTCGCCCCCGCGCACAAAAAAGGAGGTACAGAAGCTCACAGGGATGGTGGCGGCACTCAACCGGTTTATTAGCAGATCATCCGACAAGTGCCGGCCATTCTTTAGGCTGCTCAAAGGGGCCAATAAGATGCAATGGGATGCTGAGGCGGATGCGGCACTGGAAAAGCTTAAAGAATACCTAACAACTGTCCCAATATTGTCAACACCGCAGCCGGGGGATATTTTGCAGCTATATCTGGCAGTCTCAGAGCATGCAGTCAGTGCCGTCTTGCTGAGAGAGCAACAAGGGAAGCAGCATCCTATTTACTATGTGAGCAAAACAATGCAAGGAGCAGAGACCAGATATCTGCCCCTAGAGAAGTTGACCCTGGCACTAATAATGGCATCCAGGAAGCTAGCCCATTATTTCCATGCACACACCATTCAAGTTGTCACCGATCAGCCAATTGGCCATGTTTTAAAGAGGGCTGATGTATCGGGCCGACTAGCAAAGTGGGCAGTTTCCCTTGGCGCATTCGACATAAAGTTCATCCCAAGAACCGCGATAAAGGCTCAAGGTCCTGGCCGATTTTGTAGCGGAATTTTCCACACCAGCCTGTGGTCAGACAAAAGAAGTATGGCATGTTGAAATAAAGTCTGCCCCGGCCGAACATAATGAGGCCGAACAAACTTGGCAAATCGAGGTTGATGGGTCTTCGACTAGAAAAGGAGGCGGCGTAGGCATAGTTCTGACTACACCAGAAGGGGTCTCAATAGAATATGCAATAAAACTCGAGTTCGAAGTCACTAATAATGAGGCGGAGTATGAAGCTCTCCTGGCTGGACTCGACATTGCTCGGCGCCTGATGGCAGATGATATCGTAGTAAGGACTGACTCTCAGTTGGTTGCTAACCAGCTAAAGGGTGAGTATGTGGCTAGAAGCGAAAAGATGGCAGAGTATCTAGAAGCAGCAAAGAAGAGAATCGAAGGCTTCAATAAAGCTAGCGTGGAGCTCATTGGCAGGGATCATAACGCTCATGCTGATGCACTTGCAACGCTAGCTGCCTCTTCTCGAATAAGGCTAACTGACCAGGTCTTTATGGAAGTCATAAAAAGGCCGAGCATAACGAAAGACGTAGAGGTAATGTGTGCTGACCCAGCCCCATCTTGGATGGATCCAATCATTACTTACTTGAAGGACGGAACACTTCCCGAAGACAAAACAGAAGCAAAGAAGCTAAGAATAAAAGCCACCAGGTTTTGGCTCTCTCCCGATCTAGAAGTTATACAAAAAGTCATTCACAGGACCCTATCTCCTTTGTGTTCATCCCGATAAAGTGCAAGACTTTCTTTACGAGCTTCATGAAGGTGTCTGTGGAGCACATACTGGGGGCAGATCACTGGCGCACCGAGCAATTACTCAAGGGTATTGGTGGCCGAAGATGGGATATGACGCTCAGGCCTATGTTCGGAAATGCAAGAAATGTCAGAAGTTCGCTCCCATTCCTCATCAGCCGGCCCAGGAACTCAGCCCGCTTACCAGCCCTTGGCCGTTCGCTCAATGGGGACTTGATATTGTGGGGCCTCTGCCTTCCGCTTCGGGAAATAGAAAGTTCTTAGTGGTCGGCACCGACTACTTTACTAAGTGGGTGGAAGCAGAACCCCTAGCTCACATCAAAGATGCTGATACCATTCGATTTATTTGGAAGAACATCATTACCAGGTATGGCATCCCTAGGACACTTATTTCCGACAATGGGACGCAATTTGACAGTGCCCAGTTTAGGGAATATTGTTCTAGGTATGGAATCAAGAATGTTTACTCTACACCTGCTTACCCCCAAAGCAATGGTCAAGCTGAAGCTACAAACAAAGTCATTCTCAATGGGATTAAGAAAAGACTGGAAGCGGCAAAAGGAAGATGGGTGGATGAATTGCCATCAGTACTGTGGACCTACCGAACTAACCCCTAGAAGATCAACCGGAGAATCTCCCTTCTCTCTGGCTTACGGTGTCGAAGCCGTCATACCCTTAGAAGTTGGCCTCCCGAGCATCAGAACTCTATCATTTGACAGAGGGGAGAATGATCAAGCTATGGGAATAAGCCTGGATCTAATTGATGAAAGAAGGGAACTGGCAGCACTAAGGTTAGCCAACTACCAGCAAGAGACAAGGAAGAAATTCAATAAAGGGGTCAGACGTAGAGAATTCCGTACTGGCGATTGGGTGCTGAGAAAATTGATGGGAAGCAGGAAAGATCAAACTGAAGGAAAGCTAGGAGCTAATTGGGAAGGACCATTCACCGTCTCTGAGGTGCTCGGCAATGGCGCCTACAAGTTAATTGACATGGAGGGAAAGCCAATCAAAAGGCCGTGGAATATAGCCCATCTAAAGTTGTACTATCATTAATTTTTTCTTCACATTTGTTGACTAAAGACTTTGTATGTATATTGAAAAGCAATCCTTTTTTCAAAGCAAAAGCAAACTCAAAAGCTTGAAGATCACTTTCTGCTCAACAAAAAGACGTCACATCACTTTGGGTGGTGGCATGGAAAAAGCCAGGCTCGGCTTCCCGAGCATTGATACGGGAAGAACGCCCCATCTCCATCGACGTTGACACAATCCTGGTTTGTTTATTGACCAGGAAATGCTCTTTAGACTGAGATTCAATTCCTCGGTCTTCTGAAAAGAATTATCAAAAGAAACCACGCTCGGCTTGCCCAGCGTTGGTACAATCTTGGTTTGTTTATTGACCAGGAAATGCTCTTTAGACTGAGATTCAATTCCTCGGTCTTCTGAAAAGAATTATCAAAAGAAACCACGCTCGGCTTGCCCAGCGTTGGTACAATCTTGGTTTGTTTATTGACCAGGAAATGCTCTTTAGACTGAGATTCAATTCCTCGGTCTTCTGAAAAGAATTATCAAAAGAAACCACGCTCGGCTTGCCCAGCGTTGGTACAATCTTGGTTTGTTTATTGACCAGGAAATGCTCTTTAGACTGAGATTCAATTCCTCGGTCTTCTGAAAAGAATTATCAAAAGAAACCACGCTCGGCTTGCCCAGCGTTGGTACAATCTTGGTTTGTTTATTGACCAGGAAATGCTCTTTAGACTGAGATTCAATTCCTCGGTCTTCTGAAAAGAATTATCAAAAGAAACCACGCTCGGCTTGCCCAGCGTTGGTACAATCTTGGTTTGTTTATTGACCAGGAAATGCTCTTTAGATTGAGATTCAACTCCTCAGTCCCCTGAAAAGAATTATCAAAAGAAATCCATGCTCGGTTTGCCGACCATTGGTACAAAGAGAACCCACATCATTTCTGATGGTGGCCCAATCTTGATTCATTCATCTACTAGAAACGATTTTTTCTAAAAAATCAAGATTCGATTCCTTGGTTTGTTAATTGGAAGCAAAAGAAGCATGTTCTAAAGAGCACAACGCCAGTATCAACATAATGGTACACATTTCGCGATGCTCGGCATGAGACTAAAAAGCGAAGATTTGTCAGAAGATAGTTACCCCCGTTATTATGAGAAAGAGGACAGCCGAACTTATCGAGGTATGTGAGATTTATTAAAGTTATGCCTCTTTAACAAGAACTTGAAGTTATTTTACGACAAGCAAATTACTACATAAGCTTGTTACCTCTGAAGGGTTTACTATTTAAAGTATTTTTGCTAGAAGTTGTGGTTGCTCGGCAAAGTGGTACAAATGCAGACACCATACATACTTCAATATAAAGCATAAAATATACAAATGGAAAGACAGATTGTTAAAAGGAAACAATTCAAAAGCTTTCATTACATGCCTTAGAGTTCGATTACAATACATTTTACATAACTGTTAATCAAAGAAGATATCCTAAATCTAAGATGAGACATTAACATTTGTTGTAAGGGTTTGTAGCTATTTCGTGGGAGAAAACGTCTAGGTACTCCTGGGCTGCGCTCCTTATAATTCTGTCAGCAAACCAGTTAAGGCATTCTTCAATCAATTCATCGGCAGTTCTAAAGAAACAAAGACAGAGAAAAATAAAACAAAATTAGACAGAAGTCAAACTGCTTTCATTCACTTGAAGTTAAAAGTCTTATATTACATCCAAAAAAAAAACAAATAATAATAAAAATTTATACAAGAAGGCTCACTTCTCTCCTCCCTTAGTGGGATCTCTCTCCACTACTAGATCAATCTGTCCAGGCGCCTGCGAGATGTCCTTCTGGGCATTGTCCACCTCAACCTCTCCCTCCTCAATTGTTTCTTCGGCAGTATGAATTGAGGGAGTTTGAGGTGGACGCTCAAAGCTGAACTGGGGAATTGGGCGTTCGGGATCAGGATAAGGGACCTCCTTGTATATGGGATTGGTGGGATCAACGTTGTTCTTCTTCATTGCAGCCTCCCAACCCTCAAGAAAGAAGTCGTTGTGAGCATCCCTCATCTGATCCACGCAATCGTTAATCTGGGCTTCCACCTTCAGCTTTGGCTTTGTCCTCGGCTTCTTGGAGGGCAGCTTCCTTCTCTGCCAGGGCTCGAGTCTTCAGTGCAAGTTCTGCCCGAAGTTTGACAAGCTCCTGCTTTGATCTCTCTTGCTCGGCCCTGGAAGCCTCCAACTCCTTGATGAGTAACTCCTGCCCAGTCTTCATGGAGGACAACTCAATCTCGGCCGTGGAAAGTTTGCCCTTGACCATTAAAAGCTCCTCGTCTTTATGATTTAGGATCTTATCCATTGACTGCACACGAGCTATGCTTCCAGCAACTTGGCCAAGGGCAGTGTTGAGTTGATGCTCAATCTCTTTATTTTCGTCCTGAAGCTGACTCCTCTCTTTTGCCAGAGCGTCATTGCTGGATTGGAGATTCTTATTCTCCTTCTCCAAGGACCTCACGCTTGATTTCAACTCCCTTATTTCTGTTTTATCCAGCTCGGCTCTGGTTTCGAATGTTCGGCTCCTGGCAATCAACTCCATTGTGTGGAGAGAAGTCTGCAGAAAGAACAGAAAGTTAGGAAAAACTATAATAAGGAAAGGATTCACATAAAGGAATATTATAGTACTTACAGAGATGATGTTCTTCATCAGAGTTTTGTGGATCTCCTCCGTCCTATTCTTCCTCGTATTAAGAACGTCCCGAGGAGGGAGGATACCCTTGAGATACTCCTCAGCGTGGTTGAAGGCAGTGTCTTGGATAGTGAAGGGACGGCCTTGAGGATGTTCGAGACTGGGAATGAGGATTTCTGGAATGAACGGAGGGGAGTGTCGAACCGGATTGGCCGGATATTCGATGGCTAGAGGCACGGGCCCAACGGGTTGAGCAGGTAACGGCTCGGAGGTTCTCGGTGGTGCGTCTTTCGTGGGTGGCACGACCTTGGGAGGTGCTGGCCCCCTCGCGGCGTCCTCCTTCGATAGCTTCGCCTGCTCGGCCGTTGGAGCCGCGTCCGTAGATTGTGTCCTGGCCCTCTTCTGCTCAGGAGGGCCAGATGGCCTCTTTTGAGCTGCCTCCTGCTCCTTCCCCTTCTCCATTTTGACCTTCGTTATTTGCTCGGCATTAGAAGGAGCAGGGGCACTCCCCTCACCAGTCTTCCTCTTCCCAACGGCCTTTTGCTCGTCCGCCTTCTTTTTCTGGGCCTCTCCGGCCCTTTGCCCTTTTGCCTTAGCCATGGCGAGCTTCTTGTAATCGATCTTTGGGGCCATCACTTCTTCTTCTTCCCCTTCTGAATCTGAAAAGTAATCGAAGGCAGGGGGTATCTCAACTTCTTCCTCTTCCTCTTCCTCCTCGTCCAAAAGAACAAAATGTCGCTTCCTCGGCTGTTCAGAAGGCTCAGGAACTGCAGCTCGAGGGGTTTGAGCTTGCTCGGCAACAAGTGGGATGGCGAATGGAGGGGGGCGAGTCCACCCTGGATGCCTTAAGGCGTAATAGTTCTCTTTCTCTTCAGCAGAAGCTCGAAACCACCACTGAAGACGCCTAATAGCCTCCGAAGTTGCGAAACCTTGAGGAGGGGCAATGAATGTCTGGTGAGAAGGGGTGAAGTTGAACAAAATCGGAACTGCTCTGGCAAAGGGATAGAGATCTGGACCCCCGAGGAATTTGAACACCTCCTTCAAGTGGTCCTTGTCAGCACGAATGCCAGTAGCCCAGAACTTCTTTAGCTGAACACCTGCACAGATATTAAATCAAACAGTTAGTATGCTTAGAAATGAGGGTAAAGAAGAATAAGAACTGGTAGGATTTGAAATCAACCAACCTGGGCCCAAAGAAACCCGAGGGACGATTGGAAAACGATCTTCGTCTGGATCGTGTGTCCAGTGACCTGTGACGACGCACAGGTCACTTTCTGACTTAATCGTATCAGGCAGCATGTGGACCAAGGCCTTTTCTGGTCGGGATTTCAGGTACCACCTGTTCTCATCCTTCCTCACCTTCTGGATTGAGTAACAGTAAAGAAGATCGTACTCGGATATGTGGAATCCGTATCGCCTGTTTATTTCTATCACCCCATTAACGATTCTATAAAAGTTATGGGTGAGGTTCCTAGGGCCAAGGTCCAGAATGCTCATCATAGAGCGAAGAAAGGGGTGCAGGGGGAACCTAAGGCCACCTTCGGTGATTGCCACTATGGGGAATTCCCCTGTTTCACGCTCGCCTTGTTCGGCGAGCCTAATACCTACGTTCTGAGGAATCTGGTATTTTTCCTTAAAAATCCTAACCTTTTCCTCAGAACTTAGCTCGTTCGCGAGTCTACCCATAACGGAAAACTTGAAGAAAAAAGAGGATTAACTCACTGGAAATGAAGGACGACGGGAAGGGTGAAAGCTTGCGAAGACGAAAGTTCAGAGGAAAAAAAGGCAAGAGAAATCTGTAGACTCAAATCGCAGAAAAGAGGTAAGAGAAAATTAATCAGGTATATATGTATATGTGTATGTATCTCTGAGGGAAATCGAAACGTTTCCAATGAAAAGGCAATGGGCGGTAAAAATGGCATTTATTACCGCCCCAATTTTCAAATTTCTGACCATTCACGTTTTAACACCTCGTATCTGGGAAACCGCGTAAGCGGCGCAGCAGATGAAAAGCTGAAAGGGCACTGCGCGTGTCGTCACGAGGAGAGAGAAAAGTCCAATCAGATTTGATACGCGTCAGGGACAAACTAAACGACAAACTGCGTAGGAGGGTTGAAGGATCAGGGAGGTAAGGTTATTCTGCTCTGCTACTCTGCTCGGAAAATATCTTTTCTCGACCAGAGTGGGGGCAAAATGTTGGGCATAATAATACTAAAGCTATACTCTTGCCGAACAGGTTTAGTCCGGTGCCACGTGGCGTGGTGCCGAGCAAATTCACATAAGCCACTTAGCCACTTGCCGAACACGTTCCGTTTGGACACGTGGCATCTTGCCGAACAACTGATTATTGGCACGAGGGTTCCACGTGAGTGATGTACGTGAGTACACGATTTAGAGTTAGTGCTCCAAAGAGTACCCTGAATCTTGACATCAATAAACAATGTATAACCACGTGGCTATAGCCGAGGAATCTAGTTTGCTCGGCATATACGTCGATGGCCAGTAAATGTCAAACTTAGGGCCCACAGCCTTTAAAGAAGGCTCATGACCATAAATGCATTTTAGTTAGGATTGAACTAGGTACTTGTCTCTGGAGATGTAAGGTACTTGTCTCTGGAAATGTAACTAAATCGGTCTATCTCGTTACGATTCGGTGGCTGATGCGACAAGAAGACAGTATGACCCTGAAATTCAGGATGTAATGCCGTGTTAAACCACCAGAAGCATTAAATGAAAGGCACGGTGTATTTATGAGGGGTCTGAGACATTAAATGAAGGGGAAGGGCATTTAAAGCAAGAGTGTAAAAGAGGAACACGGCAGTGTGCGTAGTGTCGAGTCATAGGTATGCTGTAATCATTACTCAGACCACTATATATGGGTATACAACTGAATCACGGAGGTAAGCTGACTATTGCCAACTTAAACTTTGACTCCTTTATTTCCAGAAAACTTCTTTTGAGCGACTTGCTGACTTAATCATCGGAGGGTTTTCCGGCCTGAGACCTCCTCTCCGGCCGTCATCTTTCTTTCTGTCTTTGTTCGGCAGGTCGGCGATTGCATTTCCGGTTGGCGTGATCAGCAATTCCGGTGGTAATTTCTGCTGCCGAACAGATATTATTTTTGTAAGTCTACGATTATATTCACACATTTTTTTATGTTAAAAAATATGAATATATTTGAACTATTCTATCTCTATGAGTCTCATATAACTGACATTGAAATTGATGTCGGGCTTTCTTTCTTTTTTTTTTTTTTTATTTTGAAAGTGCAAGTTGCTGGATATTTAACTGCAATAATGTATGACAAGTTGGTCGAGTTTTACAAATTTATTGGGCAAGGGTTGGAGACAGAGCTTTCCAAGTGAATAGTTTAAAGTTTTCTGCTTGCATTTTTTGCGCTGCTATACAAAAATTATAATGATATCTTTGTTAGAATGATTTCATTGATTGTATCGTTATGTAATTTTTATTATAAAAAATGTTATTGTCATATTATTTTTGTACAAAATTCGGTAAAAAAAATAATGATAACGGAATATGGGTAACCATAACGGAATATTTCTTTGTTTTTGGTTTATTATTATTATTAGTTTTGGAAGAGTATTGTTGTTGCGTGTACAGTCGGTAAAGCGAATCGAATTTTATTACGGTTGGTGCATATTTTGTCCAACCATTCTCGCTTTTTTTTATTCGAAACTTTAGCGAGCAGGTGGGGAGAGGACAAAAAGCACCTACCAAAATGATTATTAAAGTAACCTAAGCGCTCACGCCACGCGAAACACGGACTGAGAATTTGTACAAATTGTTTTGAAACATTTTAGCAACAACTGTCCTTAATTAGAGGGTGAGTTTGGCAGACAATTTTTATTTTATAATTTTAAAAATAAAAAAATAACTTAAAACGTGTTTGATTATTTGAGTTTTTAAAACTTATTTTAAAAAATAAAAAATAAATTTACACATAAAATATAAAATAGTAAAAAATCATTTTGAGCATTTTTAACTAAAAATAAAAAAAATCTTAAAACACGCAAAATAAAAAATATCAAATCAAATACGTTTTTTTTGCCTTTTTTTTGTATGTATATAATAACTAAAGACAAATAAATAATTAAAATTTTAAATTAACGTATATAAATTTAAATATATCTTTAAAAATAAAAATAATTAAAAATAATTATATTTTTATTTATCTTTAATATAAATTTAATTATTTTGTAAAAAATAAAAATAATTAAAATTTTACTATATCTTTATTTATATTTAGTTATTATCTTTATTTATGTTTAGTTTTTCTTTTTTCTCTTTTCTCTTTCATCATTTAAAATTTTCTCTTTCTTTCTTTCAATTCATTTAATATTTTTTCAATTGACTATTTTATCCCTCTTTAAAGGTGAAAGATGAATTTTGAAATTGAAAAGTTAGATTAAACTTGTATTAATTTAGTGGTTAAGATTTAACTTTAAATATATGAAGTTTAAAAACTACTTCAGACCCCCAATCCTCCATTGTGACCTGAATTCGTCTCGACGGTTTTCTTGTTCGCGTTTGGGCAAGGGGGCGGGGTTCTGTTCGAAGTCGTGCCGTCGTGCAACAACTTTGCGTTTGGACGACTTCGTTCCATGCTTGCGTCTGTGTCAGAGCAGCCAGCTTTTAAAAGGTTGAGCAGGGGTTCACAGGCGGGCTTGGGACTTCTTGACCGAGAATAATGCGTCCAAACGGTCCGGCCAAACTCGTCTGGACGGTCTTCAGAACTTTGTAGAGTGCTGTCAGGGAGCGTCCAACTCCGCACCTAGGTCATAAAAAGAAAAACTGCTGGGGCAAAGGCTCTGGTGCCAGTCTCTGTGGGAGTGGTAAATTTCAGTTTCGTCACTCTCGTCATTCCCTTCAATATATATGCGTACACCTATATGTATCTAACGATCTAGAGATATTTATCGCACAGCTCTCGTGGCTTCAGCTGCGAATGTTGATCTTCGTTCTCTGTGTTGAGGTTTTGGCATGACCTTCGAGATGGACGTGGAGGCTAAAGAAATTGAACTTCGTAAATGGTCGTTCATATGAACACAGTTCGATTCTAGGTAAGAAGTTGCGCTTCCTTTCAGCTTCCCTACGTTTTTCTCTTCTCTTGTGTTTGTCTACCGAGAAAATTGTTGAATAGGAGGGGAAGGAACTTGATTTTGACTTTCGTGCTGTTCTCGTTTCCGAAAAGTGAAAGGAGTTCCGTTTGCCTAAGCGACGTGTAGTTGGGTTTGGTCAAATATTGTGATTTTCCTAACCTTCTCTTTCTCGGGGACCAAACAGGAGGTTTTATTTGAAGTAAGAAACCAACATTTGGTTTAAATCTAGTTGCTGTTTTCGTTTGACTTGTGTTTGGTTGCCGAGCATATTGTAGAATAGAAGGAAAAAAAAAAAAAAAAAACAACTGGATTCGGATTGGTCTGCACAGCTGCCATGAATGATACTAACCTGTGAAACCGTCCAGCGTCGGACGGGAATCCACTGTTTCTCACTCAAAAAAAAAAAAAAAAAAAAATAACTTGAAAGGTATATATTAAAAATTTCTCAAATCATATTTTCTGTTTTTCTGTTTTTTAACGTCAAACGCACCTTGGGATATTTTTCGTTTTCCTGTTTTGTAACGTCAAACGCACCTTGGGATTCCATTTTAAGAGGTGACCTTTTTTTAATGTTTTAATAATTAAAGTCATAAATTTTTAATTAACATTATTTTTTCTGTGACTATTTTGTCCTACCATTCTTACTATTTTTTATTCAAAGTTTTGGGGAGTTGGTGTGGGGAGGACAATGAGCACCCGTCTGCTTGCCAAGACCTAACAAAATGATTATTTAAGCGCTGACTCCGTACGGAAGCAACAGCCATGGCCCTTGCTATGGCCAATTGGCGACTTGACAAATTTCACCACCAGACGACGGACATATTAGAAGTTGTACAAATTGTTTTGAAACATTTTGGCAACAAATGTCCTTAATTATTTTTGCAGGGAATATTGTACAATTAAAATTTTCAATTGGAACTATTTGGTAAAACATAATAATAATAATAATAATAATAATAATAATAATAAGTATGTTAAAATATTTTTTTATTACAAAATGTCATTTATTATAACATTTTAAATATATATTGTGTAAAATATATATATATACACATTAGATTAGCATTTTTCTTATTTTAATACCATCTTTTAGAATAGTTTAATTGTGTTGTGATTAAGCCTATCGGTGGTTGGATTTAGTCTAGATTCTAGCCGGACTTGATTCAGCAGTATTATACTAGATCTATTCAATTGAATTTATGATCTAACGGATCTAAATTCGTTGGGTTCAAGAACTAATAGATTTAGATTTAGTCGATTCATCAGATCTATTATTTTTAAAAATAAAATATTTAAAAATAAAAAAATTTCATAAAATAAAATCAATCATTGACTATTTTAATCTATACACACACGCACACATACACGAAACATACATGAAACGCTATACTAAATTTACATATTAATCATGTGAGATTATTTATCTCATTTATTTTTAATATATCTTCACTGTAATTAAATTAAAAATAATTTCTTAAAATATAATAATTATAAGAAAATTTTATTTAAATTATTATATCATAAAAGAATTTATTTTTAAGAATAAAAATATATATAGAGAGAGAGAGCATGTGCTCGCTACATACTTCAGTTTTCTCAATGTATCTTATTTGTAATTTATATCTTTTCAACTTTTTTTTTTTTTAAGAAACTAAAGGTGAATAGTTGATGAAAACCAAATTATACATGTAAAGTTGATTGGTTAATTCCCTAAGTATTAGCGTTTATAATTATGTACAAATGAATAAAATATATTTTTATGTTATATAATATTGAATAAAATATAAAATATATATATTTTTATTTTTATAAAATGATGATTTAAAAATTATTTTAATTATATTATTTATTAAAAATTTAATTAAATAGAAATAAAATACATTAAATATAAGTTAATTATGTTATTTATTAAAGATAATTTAATAAAATATATTTGATATTAAATCGATTAATTAAATCAATCACTAAATTATGTAATTATATTATTTACTAAAAATAATTTAATAAAATATATTCCATATTAATTTACTAAATTAATTTAAGGAATAATTAATTAAATTATACTATTCATTAAAATTAGCTTTAGTTTAATAAAATATTTAAATAAAATAATTCATTTTAATATGATGCAACAAAAATAAACAATATATTTACAGCCAAAAAAGAGTGTAAACACTTTTTTTGTTTATATTTTTTTAAGTTTTTATTTTATTGTAAACAAAATAATAAAAATAAATTTAACAAATACGTTTTTGTTGTCAGTTTTTAAAAATCTATAAATATAAATAAAAAAAATATTAAATATAAACTTTACCAAATGAGACTTAGGACTTTGAAAATGTATGCAAAATAGATCTAGTCATATTAAATTCTTAATCCTGTTAATCATGATTTATCAAGATTTTCTTTACTTTGCTTACACATATATAAAATATAATGGGGGCATTTGGAGGCACAAATTTTCATAATTTTTGGAACTTTTACCAAAAGTTGTTCATTGTAATTTTTAATGTGTTTGATGAAACAAGTGACAATCTTTTGGCAATTTTTAGTAACTTTTGTAACTTTTAAGTATTTGGTAAAATTTTTAGTAATTTTTGACAATTTTTAACAACTTTTAAGTTGAGCAGTTACTGTAGCAGAGTAAAAAAATGATAAAAGTTAGTAGTTTACCAAATACTCAAAAATTAAAAGTTGATACTTTTTACTAAAAATTTCATTGTCAAACGCCCTCATATATTTTGAATGCTTGCTTGTACAAACATAAAATATATATATATTTTGAACAAAATATATTTTTTATTTTTATGAAATGATGATTTAAAAAAATTTATTTTTTTAAAAAGAGTTGGATCTGGGTATATAAATTTGGATTGAATATTGTAAATTGAATCCATTATTATTGCTATATATCAAAATCTTGCAAATAACAATGGAGGTTCGGTGGTTAAAATGGTATGGCTTTTTCTTTTCTTATTATTATTTTTTGTTGATTGATTGAGAGAGGTAACTAATTGCTTTGGCCTACGTGTGTGCGTTTTTGGGTTTGAGTAAAAAAATTTATAAATAAAAATAATTAATTTTTTATTTGATTAAGTTTGGAAGATAAAATAAAATAAAAAATATTTTTAATATTATTAAGTAATATTTGAAAACTTTTAAGTTTGTAGTAAAATAAATAAAAATAAAAATAATTAATTTTTAATATATTTGTTAAAAATATAAATATAAATAAATTTTATTTTAATTTCTAACATATTCTCTTGTACCAAAATAAGCTTAAGTAATTTTGTCAAATTTTGTAAAAGTTTGTTTATAAAAAAATAATTATGTCTATTCAAATTATATATAAGAATATAAAGAGAGGAATTTGCAGTTTTATTCAGGCCCGTTTGAAGATTAATAAAAAATAAAAAATACAAACTTTTGTTATCTTTTAAGTGTTTGGTAAAATATAAAAAATTGTCAATAATCTTATTTAACAAGTTGTCAACATGTTAATTTTTTTTACTGAGTTGGTGAGAACTATAATGATTGTTCCACTTCAACTCAATTTAAAAGTTAGCAAAACATTGATGTGTTGACAAACCATCACATAGAATTATTGACAAATTTTTGTATCTTACCAAACATCTAACGCATCAAAAGTTTTAAATGTTTTATTAACAAGCATATTAAAAATTAATTATTTATAAAAATCAATTATTTTTATTTTTATTTACTTTACTACACAAGCAAAAGTTGTCTTAAGTTACTTAATAATATTAAAAATATTTTTTATTTTATTTTATCTTCTAACTAAGTTAAATAAAAAATTAATTATTTTTATTTATAAACTCTTTTTACTCAAACCCAGAACGCACGCAAGCTAAAGCCATCAGTTGCCTGCCTCAATCAATCAAAAAAAAAAGCAATCAGACGATGGCGTTTAACTGCAAAATGATTGCGTTTCGCCCAACTTCAACCCCCTCTTTGGGAAATGGTGGGCTGGCGGTGAGCTATTTGTGGCTTGTGAGTAGCTGGTGTCTGACAGATTACAAATTATTTATCAATTTTTATGTATTTATTGGGGTGGAAGGCAAGCTAGCCAAATAAACTCGGTCTTTCTATCAGCTTATTTTTTCCTTGTTGTTCATCAAACTTGGTTGCAATAATCCATTTGTCTCTTGCAGTTACTATTTTTTTTTTTCTTCACAGAGAAGGAAGAAAATAGGATGGCAGAGAGTGTAGTGACCTTTCTGATCCAAAAGCTCTCTGGCTTGGTGGAAGGAGAGTTGCACCTATTAGGTGGGGTTAAAGGAGACGTTGTTTTCCTCAAAGAGGAGCTTGAGAGCATAAGGGCCTTCCTAGAGGGTGCTGATGCCATGGAAGAAGCTGATCCAGAGCTCCAAATATGGGTTAAGCAAGTCAGAGATGTCAGTCATGAGATCGAGGACTCTCTTGATAAATTTATGATGCTTTACCAGCCGGCTCGTCTTCATCATCATCAGTGTAGCTTCTACGGATATCTCCGTAAAATTTACCATCAAATTAGAAGCATGAAAGCTCGGCATGAATTTGCTTCTGAGGTGCAGTTTTTCCAAAACAGAGTCACTGAGATTGCAAGGAGACGTAAGAGATATGCTACTCCTACTGCTTGTAGACAACACGGCAGTGCAAGTAGCAGCCGTGCCTGGTACGATCAACGAGGTGATGCACTTCTACTAGAAGAATCTGAACTTGTTGGCATCCAAAAGCCCAAACAAGACCTTATTCATTTGCTAATCGATGGTGGTGATTCTCGTCTCAAGGTGATCTCCATTGTGGGAATGGGTGGATTAGGCAAAACCACTCTTGCTAAGAAAGTTTATGATGATGTGAAAGGACATTTTCAATTCCATGCTTGGGTCACTGTTTCTCAATCACTCAGCATCAAAGAGCTTCTCGTAGACTTGATTCATCGTCTCTTTAAGGAAGCAAGACAACCACATCCTCAGAGTATGGAAGCCATGGACATTAACCAACTCAAAGCCCTTCTCAAGGAATTCCTCCAAAAAGGAAGGTATGTGCTTGTTCTAGATGATATTTGGGATATAGAGGAATGGAATGCTATCAAATATGCATTGCCAGATCGAGATTGTGGCAGTCGCATACTGATCACAACACGAAAGGTTGATATTGCTCGTACCTCCTGCCAAGAATATTGCGGAGGCATCTATAAAATGAAGCCTCTATCTTCGGAAGAGTCTTGGACTCTGTTCTGTAAGAAGGCATTCCAAGAGAAAGAGTGCCCTTCACATTTACAACTTATTTCAAAGAGTATTTTAAGAAAATGTGAGGGCTTGCCACTAGCAATTGTGGCCATTGGTGGTGTCTTGGCTTCAAAGACCCAAGAAAGAATGGATGAGTGGGAGACAGTGAATCGCAGACTTGGTCCTGAAGTAGAAGGCAGCCTGAAGAAGATATTGTTACTTAGTTATAATGATTTACCTTGCTACTTGAAGTCATGTTTCCTCTACTTGAGCGGTTTTCCGGAGGATTATTTTATTGAAGGGGCTACACTGATCCGGCTATGGACTGCAGAAGAATTTGTGGAAAGTAAAGAAGGAAAGACACTAGAGGAAGTTGCAGAGGCTTACCTCATGGAGCTCGTTCACAGAAGCTTGGTTCAAGTGGCAGAGAGAACCATCGATGGCCGACCCAAATCTTTCCGCTTGCATGATATTGTGCGTGGAATTTTTCTTTCAAAGTCAAGAGATGAGAATTTTCTACAAGTAGATGGAGATCAAGCAAATGCGAGTTGGGCAGAAAAAGTTAGACGCATATCAATCCATAATGCTTTGCAAAACATATCACAAGGTAATTGTTTGTTCTCTCGGTTGCGTTCTTTGCTTGTGTTTAATGTCCAAGGTCCCCCGGTTGAGGTATGGATGCCTTTGTTGTTCAATGGAGGTGGTCTACAGTTGCTGAAAACTTTAGAGTTGAGAGACACTACTTTGGAAATAATTCCAGATGAATTATTCTCTCTATTCCATCTCAGGTATCTTGGTCTTAGACGAACAAAAGTGAAAACGCTTCCAAAGTGTATTAGGAAGCTTAAGAACCTAGAGACATTGGATTTGAAAAATACCTATGTGACTGAGCTGCCTGTTGAAATTTTGAAGTTAAAACAATTGCGCCATCTCTTGGTGTATCGTTACATGTCTGGACCTTATCTGACTTTTCAAGGCACATGTGGTTCCAAGGCTCCTTCTGAGCTAGAAGGCTTGCAGTCCCTACAAAAGTTGTGCCACATTGAGGCAAATACCATCTTAGTAAAACAGATAGAAAAGTTCACTCAACTAAGGAGGTTAGGCATTATAAGATTGAGACGAGAAGATGGGGTGGCTCTTTGCTCCTCCATTAAGAAGCTCACCAATCTTCATTCGTTATATTTATATTCATCAGGAGAGGATGAGATCCTCGACCTCCAATCTTTACCTCGAGGAGCTAATCGACTTCTCCGGACACTACGGTTGAGAGGGCGGTTGGAGAGGCTGCCGCACTGGATAACTTCTCTCCACAACCTTGCCAACATAGGCTTGCAATGGAGCAAGCTAAGGGATGATCCGCTACAATCCTTGCAAGATTTGCCCAATTTGGTTGAGCTTGACTTGACTTATGCATATGAAGGGGAGGAATTGCATTTCAGGGCTGGTGGGTTTCAAAAGCTAAAAAGGTTGTTTATTGTTAAATTAGGAGCATTGAGAAGGGTGATTGTAGAGGATGGCGCAATGTCTAATCTTGAAGAGCTCATCATTCAAGGCTGTAAATTAATGGAGGAGTTACCTTTGGGGGTCGAACTTCTAACCAATCTTAAATGCCTTGAATTAGGTGATATGCCTGATGCATTGATTTCAAAGCTGAATCGAGATGCCCCATGTGAGGATTACTCAAAAATTGCACGCATCCCTAATGTTTGGATTGGAGACACAAAGCAAGGGCAGTTGAGTGGAAATTTTTTATCTTGATAAATGAGTTGGTTATGATTTGATCAGCTTGGATTACCACAGTACTACCAATGGAAAATTTATCTAATTTTTCGAGGACATATACAAAATTTATTTGCTTTACTAATAAATTTTTTATATGAGTGTAGCTTGTTACATTCTATGTGTTAAATGAACAATGAAAGAGAATAAATGTTCTAGGAAGATTAGATAATTTCTGATACTACCATTTTCTTTTTTTGTAGCCTTATTATTATTTTTTTTTTAATATTGTGATTTAATTTTTTTCATTTGGTCTCTTTCTATTTGTCACTTTATCTGCATATATTTTGATCGGTTACAATTTTTTACATATATTTTGATGGGTTACATTTTTAAAATGTGATGCAGAAAATTAGTTTTATAATACGGGTAATTACATTTATAAACACTTGCGATTAAAAATCGAAAAACAAATCCAATCAATGTTTGGATAAAAGTGTAAAATGAGTAGTATTGCTAAATTTAACAAGCATGTGACACGTTTTATGGGTTGGTTTGTTGCGTTTATTTTTCATTAAAAAATGGCTATTAAAAAAATTAACAAAGCGTTAAATGACATGGGAGTAGTATTTCCGTATTAAACCTAATAAATATTATGTATTTAACACTTTAATACAAACTTTGAGGGGGTTATGGGTTTATTTTTCAACCACTTTTATCATGCATTTTTTGTTTAACTGTGAGGAGATAAAAGTATAATTACACTTGATAATAATTGGATTCAACTAGTACTTAATAGAATCTTATATGAATTAAATCAACATCTACCACGTGATAGAAGAAAAACAGATTTCGCCCTTAATTTCCTTTACGTTTAGAGGATGATGAAATATAAACCCAATTGAGTGTAATATATTACATTTTCCAGACAGTTATGGAGTCCCCATTTCTTTCAAAAATGGGATGGCTCAACTAGTAAAGAAGCCAACTTGTTGATTAGCAGGAATTCTGCCCCAGGCGACAAACAATACTTGATTGCTTCACGTCAATTTTTAGATCCGTGGGAGGACCTTTGTGGTAAAATTGATCATAGAAGTTACACTAGATTAAATTAATATGAGGCTGTTGGGTTTTGGATTGAATTGAAACCACAAAACTCTAATTTTATTGCAAATATTTGATTTACAAAATTTAAAGAGAATTTTGCTCACTTTTTTCTCTCACTCTGTAACCTCTATATTTTTCTCTGAGATGACCATATTTTAACCTGATTATAAGACTTCTATTTATAGCCAAAACTAATGTTAAAAAATCTTGTCAAATATCAACAATGGTGGCTGAAACGGTAGATTTGGTGACTGTAATGAAGTTGTTGGTGACTTGTTAGCTGTTGATCTTTACTTTCGAGGATTGCAAATTATCTTCCAGGAGCGTTGATCATGGGCAAATTCTATAGGCAAATGCTAATATCTCCCAAAGAATAGAAGTGCAAATCAGTATAGTCAGCAAAGAATTCTATAAGATTTGAGAGCCAGCTAGGTCCTTGTCAATCAGCCCAACATATAAACTACATGCACAACAATTAAATTTCTACATAAACAGAGGCTTAAGATATGGTAGTCGTGCACAACATATACCATACAGATAGCAAATTACTGTCAATCAATTTCTAAATAGAAACTCAACGAGCTTTCTAATATCACAATCTGGATTTTAATACAAGTCATGCTTGGAACTTAAATAAAAATAAAATATATTAAGTGGTCGAGACTATCATTTCATACTAAAGGTCGATATTCTGTGAAATTGCACAGCCGGAATCCGTATATAATACTAGACAATAAAGTTTGTAAATGAAATTTGTGAAAGTATGTGATATGACTTTTGTGCTGTGATCTTCCACCCCATGCAGTCCGCGGTCACACCGTACTTTGCTAATTGGGAATTTGATCCACAAGTTTCGTCATAACGTCACACCCTCTCTTCCGTGCGCATGGTAAATTTTCTATGTGAATTTTGGCTCTTTTCCGACTATGACGAATTGAGATGTGATATGTACTGATTTGATTGTGAGTTATTTTATATGATTAAGATATAACATTGGGTTGGGTATTGATATTGGTTATTGACTTTTGGTTGAGAGATATTGAAAAATAATGAGTATATCTGTATATGTGTATTCATGGGTTAAAAGTTTCTAGCATGGAAATTTGATTATTGTTCTAATAGACTAATAACTTACAAAACGACCTCAACCCACGGTCTCCTGCTCAAGGCATTGATGTCATTGTTGTTCAATGGAGGTGGTCTAAAGCTGCTAAAAACTCTAGACTTGAGAGACACTACCTTGGAAGTAATTCTAGATAAACTGTTCTCTCTATTCCATCTTCCAAAGTAAATCAGGAAGCTTGAGAACCTAGGGACATTAGATTTGAAAGATACTGATGTGACTGAGCTATCTGTTGAAATCTTGAAGTTGAAGCAATTTCGCCATCGCTTGGTATATTGTCACATGTTTGCATATATTTATCCGACTTTTCAGAGCATATATTGCTCCAAGGCTCCTCCTCCTAGGCTAGGAGCCTTGCAGTCCCTGCAAAAGCTGTGCATCATTAAGGCAAACTAAGTCAGTGAAAATACCATCCCAGTGAAAGAGATAGAAAAGCTCGCTCAACTGAGAAGGCTAGGCATTATGAGATTGAGAGGAGAAGATGGGGTGACTCTTTGCTCCTCCATTGAGAAGCACACCAACCTTCGCTCGTCGAATCTAATTTCGACACAAGAGGATGAGATCCTCGATCTCTCCAATCTCTGCCTTGGGGAGCTGCTCCTCTTCTCCAGTAGCTGTTCTTGAGAGGACGTTTAGAGAAGTTGCCAAACACTTCTCTCCACGGCCTCGTCAAAATAAGCTTGCAATAGAGCAAACTAAGGGATGATCCGCTGCAATCCATCCAAGATTTGTCCAATTTGGTTCGGCTTGACTTTACTTGTAATGCATATGAATCCAGTGAAATTTGAACTCAATGTTCTTTTTGTTGAGATTGTATGCTTCACCACTTGGTGATTTCCCGAGTTAAGTCTTGCAGTCTTCAACTTCTTTCAACGCATCTTTCACCAGACCAAATACGGGCGTGTAGTCACCAAGTTCAAAGGGCTCTTGGGCCTGTCTAAAATACCTTATTGCGCCGTCGCAATTTTTGGAGCATGATTTGTATTTGTCCTTCGTCTTAGAATCAGTGGTTTTGTTGCTACAAAATGAGTTAAAATCTCTGCAAATACTTTCAGCCTCAAACATACTCTGTCGGTTGCCATCACAAAAGGATGGCAAATTTTAGCATTCTTATTATTATTATTACTATTTTTTTTTTTTGTAAGTATTATTACTATTACTATTACTACTACTATTATTTGGATTTTCAGATGTTGTGAAATTTATGCACAAAGGATGATTTATAGTCTTAGAACGAATGTTCGTGAGCTTGATTTGTTTCTCTAATTTTGCAAATGAAGGGCTAATGAAGATGAATGCAAATGCAAATGCAAGAGAGATCACCATTGAATAGGCAGCCAAAGAAGATACAATTTTGATCACTATTTCTTGTTTGATTTGATCTCTTCCTTTGCTTTTGCTTGGGAAGGAAAGTACGAGAGACTCTTATTGTCTTATATATAATAGTAGATTTTAAGGAGAAATGTAGTGTGATGTAATTTGCTTAGGAATGTTTTAACGTTGTATTCACTCTTTTGTAACGTCTAATTAATTTTTCTCGAGAACAATTAACCCTCTCTCTCTATCTCTCTCAGTGCTCGTGGACAATTTACTTTGAGAGTTGACTGTAATTTTATATTTGTTAGTGCATGTGTTACCAGCCTTGAATTTAAAATCATACAAATAATATATATATATAATTAATAGATTTAACCATCTCACTCTTCCATTCACCTGTCCTACCTTGTTTGTCTTGATCGGGTGATTGTCTGTGAACTCTTGTTTACTATTCTGCTAAAAAAATAAATTAAATTTTAATTTGCCCTCGTGAATTTTACTTAAAGATTTTGTTTAACAAATTTAACAAGTAAAAGTTTGAATTTTTGATTTGTTGAATCTGTGGGAGTGTATAGGGGCAAAATAGCAACTAAAGAGTGCGGTTGCAACTAATTAACAGCCCATTTCAATGGAGAGAAAAGAAAAGATTTTAAAACTTAACTATTGTTTGTGAGTTTTTTGGAAAAGAAAAGAAAAGAAATGGGAAGAAATGTGAAAAAAAAAAAAAAGTTAATGGTTAGTTTTTAAAAATTTTATCCTTCCAAAAATGGAAAGAAATGAAGAGAAAAGAAAAGTTGTTTAATGAATTTTTAAAATGATACCTTTACCCATGAAATAAGGGATAAGGAAAAAAAATTATAAATATGTTTTAGTACAAATTAAACTCTTTTAACTTCATCATTTTGATAATACTTTTCTTCATTGCTTTCTAGGTTTCACTGCATAGGTAAGTTTTTTTTTTTTCCCAATAACATTCTAGTCTTTGTTTTTCCTTTTTTTTTTTTTTTTTGTTCAATCACGTTTCAAGACTATAGTTTGTTCGTCTTTATTTTCTTTTCCTTTTTTTTTTTTAGTTTCAATCATGTTTCAAGGCTCTAATTTCATCTTCTTTATATGTATGTGTATATGTATTTCAACCGTTTCAATATACATGTTTTTTGTTTTTGTTTTTTTTAATAACAGCGTCCTTCATTGAAATTTTTTTTCAATATTATTATTTATATTTTCATGCAGTATTTCTCAATTTATTTGTTCTCTTGCTTGATGTATTAATACTTTATTTGCTAATAACTAGCTGTAATGTACGTGCGTTGCACGTGTATGCTATTTCTTTTATATATTTAAATTAAAAAATAATTAAAATTTTAAAATTTAAATTAATTTTAATAAATAAATCTATATCAGTGTGTGCTATTTTTATACATTTAAATTAAAAATAATAAAAAGTTAAAATTTAAAATAATTTTAATAAATAAATCTATATCAGTGTATGTATTTCTTTCATTTATTTAAATTAAAAATAATAAAAATTTAAAATTTAAAATAATTTTAACAAATAAATCTATGACAATATCTTTATATCCTTTTTATATTAAATTATTTTTTAATTTCATTTACATCTTTAGACCGCATTTAAAAGATAATTTCAACTTGAAAAACGAACTCTTTGCTGATTTAGTGAAAAAATCGAACCTGAAATGAAATTTCATATAATGTATGTCCATAATATTTACATTATTACATTTTACCAGCCGGTTTACAAAATAAGAAAAATAACAATATATTTTTATTTTGTATTGTAAAATTAATTATGCCACCATAATGATTTCTACTTGCAATTTTTGAAAATTTTGTAAAGAATAATTTTTATAATCTAATCACTGCTAGATTTTCCCTTAAAACTAATTCATTTTCGTAACATAATCAAAATATACAATAATGAGTTTGATTTGCCTTTAAAACATATTGGACCAAAATTCATTCAAAAACAGGAATTATGCCTCAAAAAATAAAAGTTTTACATACAACTTCAAACCTATTGTTTATTGGTATTCAAAATGCATGTTTTCAAGAATGACATGCAATGTAATTAACTAAATTTAATATATTTCAATCATAAAAATTCAGTATATTTCAGTCATAAATAATGCGTTGACTCCTCGGTAAATAAAATCAAACAACCTCACTGCCCAAAAAAAAAAGTAGTTCATTAGATTAATTATTTTTTAATGTTGAGTTTAATTTGAGGCAAAAGTGAAGAGAAAGAAAAGTAGAGAAATAATTTCTTTCTCATTTATCATTCTCGATCCAACTTTTGACGGAAAGAAGAGAGGGGAAATTAAAAAGTGGATGCCATCAATTTTTTAAATATTTTTATACAATAATTAAATTATATTTTTTCCTTCATTGATTTTATTTTTTTTATTAATTTTTTGTTAGGACTCATGCTCTGTTAGTTATATAAAAGTTTGATTGTGAGACTAGTCAGACCTACAACTTAAATTTACTTTGGTTACAAGAAATTTAGTTTTTTTAAAATAATTTTTAGGTATGTTATTCGTATTCATAAAAAATATTATAGGAAAAATAAAAAAATAAAAAAAATACTGTAAGTCACTACTAGTGAAAATTAGATGCTAAAAAAAAGCTATTCAATAAATTTTTAACAACAAAACACACATTATGCATCACATATGGTTTTCACAAAACAATTAATCAAAGTTTGGGTCTTTAAGGATAACACCAAGAATTAAAACTTCGAATAGAATAAAAATCAAAAGTAACGAACAACCTTTTTACTTCTATCTAGTGTGATCGTCTTCTTCAATTTATATATTGACTGGTTTATTCTCTATTTTTCAGTCACTCCACTTCTAATGGTTCTATTATCTACTTTCCGGTCATTCCACTTTTGGTGAAAGTTTTATCGTGAATTGAAATGAGATAAAAATTCGACAATGACGGTGTAGGAGAATTGTGGTTCGAGAGCATAGAGATATAAAAGTAATTTTTTCTTCTCAGGTTACGAAATGAGTGATTTGGAAGAGAAAACAAGGGCAATTTTAAAAGTAAATGAAGATGGATGGTCTTCAATAAATCACAGGTACGAATATGAGAGTAATCATCAATTAGGGAATATAATTGGATATAATTTGATTTACATGAAAATCGATTATGAATATGAAAATAACTATTATTGATTAAGGTATATAATTAAAATTGCACGAGAATAAAATGATATCATTGATTAAGGAATATAATTTAGTTTGCATAAAAATCGATTACGAATATAAGAGTAATTATTATCAATCAGGGAATATCATTAGATATAATTAAAATTGCATGAAAAATTAAAGGATATAAGTGCCCAATAAAAGTCTTTCAATCATTCATACTTTCTGTAGTAGTATAAATATAGATATAGGGATGTTTATTTATTGATAATATATAGGTATAATAGTAAAATAACAACAGACACTTTATTTTATTTTCATTTCTTGTCTACTTACAAACAAGAGGAAAAAAAAAGTAACTATATTTTCTCTCCCAAACTCTCGAACAAATTAAAAAAAAAACTATTAACGTATCTCTTCTTTTTTTCTTCTTTCCTAATTAATTTTTTTTTCTTCTCTCTCACAAACTCACAAACAAAGCATAAATGCTCATACCCTTTAGGAGGGGGTCAGTAATAGAGAGTAATGGATTAAAATAAAACCTTAGACAACGTTATCTTGTAATTAATTATAATAAATATTATAAAATAATTTATTTAATCAAACTAAAAATAATTAATTATTAAATTATTTTATTTAAATAATATTTAATAAATAACAATTTATTATTAAAATGATTTATTTTATTTTATTAAATAAAAACTATCAAAATATTAATTTGTGACTAAGTTATTTATTTTCTCAAATTAAAACAATTTTAATAAATAATAATCACTTATTAAAATGTTTTATTAAATAAAAATTTTATATCATAAATAATAATTTATTAGATTATATATTGTATTAATATATGTTACAGAAATTAATAATTTATTTAAATAAGCTAAAATTAGTTGTTTTATTAAATTATTTTATCAAAATAAAATTAATTTTTATCAAGCAATTACTATTGAAATATTAATCTATAATAAAATTATTTTTATAATTAATATTTTTATTTAAAATTATATATTTAATATTATATATTTTATTAAAATTAATTACTATTAAAATAAAATTTATTTTGATGATTTATTTTATTATAATAGTGTACGAAAATCAAACATCAACTTTTACCCACTAATCAAATTTCAAACACAGTTAATTTTACCTTTTCAAAATTCTTAAGCTATTACTAAAAAATATTTGCTCTCATAATCCAAAAATAATTATTATGAACTTTTTACCCCATTAACTGTTACTATAGTAATAATTACTCATATAATCTTTCATCCTCAAAATTTTCGCCTCGTATCCAACATTTCCTTAATTATTTTTTTTTTTTTAAATTAAGTCCTAAAATGAAATTTTGAGTAGCATAAGGAGACAAAGTGAAATTGTCTTTAAAAATAGAGTAAAACTGACACATATTACCTTTGATGTCACTTTAATCTCTCACATTTTAATTATAACAATCAAATCTTCACAATTTTGGTCAAGTAACAATTGAATCCTTCTATTAACAGTCCTTTATAAAAAGTCGTTAGAGTGAAGACAATTTTACCAATTTACATTCATCTTCCCCAACATCTTTCATATTCCCACGCTTTCTACAGAGACCTTGCGATGTGATTGAGAGAATGATAGTCCTCCATGACATCTATCTTTCAAGCCTGCAAGATTTTAATTTTATTATTTATTATTTTATTTTTCTCTCTAAAACTAAATATTATTTTTTAATTTTATTAATTTTAATTTTCTAAACTTTATTGCATTTTTCAATTCATTTTCCATCTAAACAAAAGAAAGAATTTTGAATCCCTATCATTTTCCTCTTCGTTTGATAAATTCTTAACCCAAATTCAGACGAAAAAAATGAGAGAATATTTTGTACCAATGGAACATTTACTATAACTACAAAGACTTGACTTCAGAAGAACAATGGCAAATTAAATTAGTACAGAACTCTTACAACGTGATTGAGACACTTGAGAGTCCTCCATGCCATCAATCTTTCAAGCCTGCAAGTAGGTTATGTGAAAATATCATTTTTCCCCCAATTTTTTTACCACCCAAAAACCGATTAGAAAGCATCACATAGGCAGCAGGATATGATCAAAAGGGACTAGAAAGCCCAAAAAAATGTCCACAAGCAGCCCACTAACGCCAGCAACATTGCAACAGTAACGAAAAATGATTCAGCCAAATCACCTTTTATTGACATGATATGCCCTATCTTTCGTTTCCTACTTTAGTACCAGTGGAATATGAACAATATTTGGATAATATCAAAAAATATAATGAACAAATAAATTAAGTGTGCAAACAATACAAAAGGAATTTAACTACACACCGCAGTAAAGCCTACTTCATTGGAAAAGGGAGATATTCTATTATTTTTAGTTCACCAAATGCAGTGTATAATTGAAAACTAAGAATCTTTGTCTATTATAAGATAACACCAAATCAAAAGAATCCATTCATATAATTTCAAAAATATCTTCCCTAATATGATAATGATTTTATGTTAAATAATAAGCCAACTCAATCTTGTATTTTTAACATAATAATAATAATAATAATAATAATAAACTATTTTATACGAGACCAGGGAATAGTTCAAGTCACAAGAGTTCATCCAACAAAGTTGATTGTGGATTCGAGTCTCATGAGGTAGGGCAGGGTTTTAGGTTATGAAATTATAATTTAATTATAATTTAATGTTGAATACTTCTCAAAAAATAAACTGTTTCAAAGTTGATCTCACTGCATACAAAATTGTAGTGATAAGTATAGCAACGACAATACCCACAAACACATTAATAATGTAATGAAAGTGTTTCGTACTGCTTGTCGTAATTTAATATGTGGTTGTTTTGATTAGCAAACTGGAGTGTATAAAAAAACACTGAAGAAGTTATAACCATTTATAGAGTTTACCACAAACTATGGGGAGGAAAAAAAAAAATCTATAATGGGTACAGCCAAGGGGTCAATGCTTTTCTTTTTTTTTTTCCTTTTTTTTTTTTTTTTTTTGAAGGGGGGATGGCTCTATCCTTCCTTGATAATACAAATCAAATCATAGATCATGCCAATGCAACGAGTGACAATAGATCCCAGCGTATAGGCAAATAAATGTCTCAAAGTTCGCTTAAAATAAGTTGCATTTGTCTGCATACCTCTATAAGGATGAAAGTAGTGATCACCAAATTTCTGTAAACGATCCAGAATGGACCTAGTATAGGAGGACATTCTGCTCTTCATATCAGACAAATCTACTCCTTTATCATCAGAATCTTTATGCTCAAAGCTAGAAAACCTTCCACTCGCTTTCTTTTGTAATTCAGAGATACATGGTCCAATGTTGATCCAATCATTTCCCCCAACATTTCTCACTTTAAGTAGACCACTGGATCGAGCAAACCCCAATGCACCGCTTCTTGTAGCCACAAAAGCTGGAGAGAGACTGACAGAGTCAATCAACTTTAAACACAAGACTACCGTTGAACACTTAAAAAAGTACACACAAATTTTGACATCAGCAAGCATGGAAAATATATAGCCGAGCTACAATATACCGACATTACTTTTTTCATTATTCATGTTGCCTAGTTTAATAGGAGTATAAAAGATAATTTCACAGCTATGCAATAGAGAATTGTATGAAAACAAAACTAGAAAAATGATGAGAGTACCATTATAAGGAACTTGAAAGACATAATTTGCAGGAAGACCAATGCCAAAACCAGCAAGAGTGATGCCAACACAAAATCCAATGCCACAGCCAGCTCCAACATAACCAATCACCTCAGGACCAAACCCAGGACCCCATCCAACGCCACAACCAATGCCTACTCCCATGCCCCAAAAGGCTCCAGATGTCGGATGCACTGGATTCCATCTTTGATATCTCCTGAACAAACCTTTTATGATCATTAGTACCTACAATCAGTGAAGAAAAATATTTATTAGTTCATAAGAAATAAATCTTATTGTGCCTCACGCACTACAGCAGCCAAGTGATTTACTTAAAGACAAGTTGTTTAAAATCAAGATTTTACCTAAAATTGGTGAAGAGTCCAAAAAATTGAATCATAAAATTGTAAGATTTTACCTATTGCCTATCAGATGAAAACTTAGCTTATTATACCACAATTTCTTCATTTAGACCTTCCATTTTGTTTTCATAAATAAAGAATTTTATTAATAGGAGGAAAGCAAAAATAGAAATCAAGGAAATGTCACACACAAAAATTCACCCGTTTCAACAAAATAAACCCTAACAAAACTCACAATAGATCCTATCTCCGGCGGTTCTATACCCCCTTTACCCAACTTTATGTGTTTGGTGCGACCAATGCAATTGGCATTAACACATTAACTTTATTTTAACTTAATTTTGTTGGATTAGAAATCTATTTGTAACATTTTATAATAAGTCTCTTAGTTTCCATTCTAGCTATTTTATTTATTTTATAATAGTTGATTTGGTAGAATAATGCACACAATCGTCAACTACTATGGGGAAAAGAAGTAGTTATATCAGAAAATTCTACTAGAAAAAGTAACAAGTGAAAAACTTGCGGTCCATCACCTGAGAGAAAATATATATATATATATATATAATGTATTTTAATTAAAACCAATAAAAGACTTATTTATCAATAAATAATAAACTACAAAAGTCTATTTCGTTTGACAAAATTACACAAAAACACCTTGATTTTTTAAATCAATAAAATTACCTATAAAATCGAGATTTTACCTATTTTAATTTCCAAAATCATGATTTTACCTATTTATCCCCATTAAGTTTTTTTATGTGATTCGACAAGTTTTCCCACCTTAACATCGTAAAATCATAAGATTAATACTTAAATCGAGATTTTAACAACCTTCCTTAAAGAGATCCAACAAAATTGCACTCCTATTTTCCATTCACGTTAAGTATTTAAGCTATTTGAACAATATCAATACATGTATACTGATGCCTAGAATAATTTTCTATTATAAAAAGAGGATTCAGCATTTACTTGTCCTCAATTTTAAAACAAAAAATGGTTGTAACTCTTTGAAGCTCCATTTCCTCAACAAGGAGTCAAGCACTAATGAAAGCATTTTGATGCTTGTCTTAGAAAAGAAAACCAGATAAATTTGGATTTCTTGTGAAACTGCAGGGGCTAGGTTGTTGCATCGATAGACTAATCGGAGATGCAACTGAAAGGACATGACTAGTTTTACCTCAAAGTCCAATTCAAAGTAGATAAGAAGCCAGAGAAAGAGAGAGAGTCCTAAGGGGAAAAAGAAACCAGAGATATGTGGATATTCCACCCTCATACTAAAAGACATGCAACAGAACAGTAAACATCTTTGTAAGTTTTAAGTTTATTATCTTCATTCTTCCATTATATACAGGTGACTATGTAGAATAGGTTGGAACTCTCTTAACTGATACAGGAAGACCAGTGGACCAAAAATCAGCTCCAGTAAATAGTAATGGATCCTAATTTCAGTTTATGACTTGTATGGAAAAAATTAGCCAAGTGTAAATCATCATCTAAACGAATCCATATTATTGACTTACTAAATATTAATGAGAATGTAGAACTACACAAGCAATGTGGGCAATAGAAGCCACAATGACTGCAGAGATTGTCAGGCATTCCTCTTTGGGTGGTACCAAACACATAATGTATCATTGTCTTTGTTTGGGACTGTCTTCTTGTGGAAATCCCTTTTTCTCTCAGACTGGTTGAGGTGTAGTGTAGGTCCTTTGCAAGAGTAGGATGAACACCTCAACAAATCCTTAACTCTAGCTGCCAAACCACAAGACCTCAAAAATCGTGTGTAAGGGCCATGAGATTCATGGCACCTCAAGACCACAGCGCCAAACCCAAGAGAATTCTGGCCCTACTTTTAACCTAGGATAGCATGGGAGTATCAAAGTTCCATTAGAGAACAAGTGTATGCCACATGAGGAGTCTGTTCAAATGAAGAACCACTAGACCAAGATAAAGGAAGTTCAAACACATTGGTTTGAGTAGAGAACAGCAGACTCAAAGTTCACTCAACAGAGGAGGGAAGACCAAGCGCACCAGAGATCTTTGGCCCTTGCCTTGGTTGGTACCTTATCCTAAGCTCAAGGGTTAGGAACACTGTCCATTATACTTGGGTGGTACTGTTGTCCGTGGTCAAGTCCTGTCATGGAGGGAGAATTAATGCCTGGTGAGATGTCATTGACCCATGTCACCTCACAAGGCTGATAAGTGGACCTAAGATTGATGGACTAGATGACAAGGTGCCAACATGGCTTACTACATGAGTCAACAAACCTATGGTTATATGGTAAACCAAAAGCCAAAAAGAAAGGGGGGAAAATTGTGACTCTTGAACTTCTTAAAACAAATATTTGTCACTTAAAAAGTAATTGCTTGAGACATCCAGGTCAATAATACATAGAATTATTGGAAGGCTTTACATAACTACAAGATAGAATTGTAGAACTACATAGAACCACAAGGTGATGGACCAGAAAGAGGCAACTAAGTCAATTTGTTAATGCATGACAAGAACCAATACCACACCTGTAATTGTTCAACAATAAGGCATTACAAGGATACATAATTTAAAATAAAGAACACGAAGGATATGTGTGATCTTCAGAAAAATACTTGGTTCCTTCAATTTTATAGTAGCTATCACTATGGACTGCATATGAAGAGAAGTCATTAAACCAAAATTTGAGGTCCCAGCAGCTCGCCTCAATACTCTCTTTTGTAACAGCCCGGTTTTCAAAATTCACCAAGTCATACATTGAAAAAGAAAAGAAGTTGATTTAAGAATCAAAATTTAGCAAAATATAAAATAGGATTGCATCCATTAACGTTGCCCTATGCATTTGAAGGAAGATACATACACAACAAACTTCTTGTGTCCAAAATTCTAATGGAACAAGCAGTCGGTCTTGGATGCCACTTTCCCAATGGAATCAAGATCCATTTCTCATTAACTAACTGCAACATAACAATCCACTCCATGTGCAGAATTGCACAAGAACCACTTGAGAACAATATGTAGGTCCTTAACAAGAAGTTCCCATGCGGCAATTCCCATGCCACATCATTTACAATATCAACTAGCATGCTATTGGATTATGCCCCCCCTGGGGGGTGCACTCCTAGTGCTTTCTGATTAAATATATATATATATATATATAGAGTCTACCAGCAACAAGAATCTAACTGATAAAAATTTGGTCTAAATGACCAATCAATTTAATGCAACTATTTGGTTCTACCTTTAAGCACACATTATCTACTCAATTTTTTTTATCAATTTGTGACACCACCATGGACATTCAAAGATTGACAAATGGACATGTAATCATGCCCTAGCACCATAGGCAGAACCAGCCTTCTTTGTCACTAAGTGAGAAAATTACATATAGTCTTGGGAGAAAGTAAGAATATTTTTATGATAAAATTATGATATAATAAAATTTGATAGAATAATTTAAAAAAATTAAAATTATTTTAACAAAATTGGTCAATTTTGTAATTTTTGCATGAATTAGCCTTGTACATGTGAGCCGAGCTGGATAATTGACAATTACAAGTGGACAACGGGGGAGGGGGCAAATTAGCAAAACTATATGTGAGGGTGAATTAGCAAGATTGTATAGGGTGGTACAAAACTAACAATATGCAATAAATAAAACAAAAAATTTCAATACGGTCGAGTGCCCCCACACCACAAGATGTGGTCCCGCCCACACACAGCACTTAATGAGAATTTATGGCCACTTCATTGGGATACAAAAGATGGTTTTTTTCTTTTTTCTCTTTTTTTATTATTTTTTTTCCCTTACCACAATATGGGTATTGTTAGGGGATGAGAAAGACCAAAACTAAGATCCATTAGAGGAACTAAATAAAGCAATGACACTGTGGTTAACTAGAATGATAGCCTTGGATGCAGTGAAATGCTGAAGCATGATTCATAGAGGACTTAAAATGGTCAACACAAACCTTAGTTGATTCAAATTGAGTGTCTGTATTATGAAAAGGATACTAAAGCATCAGTTGAAACACTCTATAATCATAGATGGTTAGATTTTACAGTGCGTTCTTTATCACCTTTACTAAATCAGCATTGAAATTCCTTGCCTAATATCAAACCACACAAATGACCAGACACAAGTACATAAAAGTAATATGGAAAACCCTTGTTAACAAAAGGGCAAAAAACCACGAGCCCTAAACGAAGGAACGAAGGACCAACCGAACTTCTTCCACTAGAATAAAGATGGTTACGAGTTTCAACCACAAATTACACAATCGCGGTCATGATCCCTTGTGAAGAACACTTGTTCATGTCCACGTTTCAACAAGTCAAGCAAACGACCAACTAAACTTGTATAAAGAATTCGTTAGCTAAATGTTGAGAGAACTCTCTTAAAGCACAATAAATATAGAATAATGTATTAGTTCCCAAGAAACACTAAGAAAAGGCTTCTTAAATAGTATAGGCCCAATCCAACTCTTTACAGGATTGCAAAAACTGCAAGTTTCTAATTGTGTTGTCCGCTAGAGCGAGTTAACCAATGAAGCTAGGCTGCCTTTTATATTTAGAAAATTTTATTCAATTTACCAAAAAGCACCTTGGAACATTTCTCAGCGAGCCATCTAACAAAGCCAATGATTTACAGTTTGAAAAAAAACTCGCAATATTTTCCATCCTGCCAGCTAAATTTGAAAATTTTAGCTTAATCAATTCTGAATTAATCTAACTTATTCCACATTCGCAAAACCTTTCCTCAAACACCTTACCCTAATGCCTAATAATAAAACCTTGAAATCATTATTTTGTTTACACCTTGCCAATTACAAACAATAAAAAGCTAAATATCATGGAACAATTTTGTGTTTGGTAGGAAGCAGCGACGAAGGCAGCTGGGGCCCAAGGCCCCTCTAAGTTCAAGAAAATGCCATTCGTACATTTAAATTTTTAGACTAAAAAATTTTTATGCTATGATTCAGCCCCTCTAAAATTTTAAAAAATATGTAACAAACTTTAGTCCAGAAAAATACCACTAGAACATATAAAATTTTTGGGTCAGAAACCTTTCATGCTATAGTCTGTTAAGAAAACACCACTAGTACATATAAATTTTTAAGTCAATAAAATTTGACAACCCCACTAATTCTCCTAGCTAAGTATCTATACATAACCCCGTCCATTCACTTATTGTTAACGGCTCATAAATTTAAGCATATAAAAATATTCCTGGCAAATTATCAATATTAAATAATATTTAAGAAACTAAAAAATAAAATAAAGAAGAAAAATCAAAAGGCACAAGGTTAGTTCATGCAAAATTAAAAAAATGTCAATTTCTGCTACAACTACAGAGCATACATTCTTAACAACAAGTTTTGTTAAATATTTTAGGCATATTTGCTAATTACAGAGCGTGCATTTTTGGCCCCCAACAAAATTTGCTGGCTTCATCCACGAGGAAGGAACAGAAATTCATGCCTTGGATTTCAAATTAGACAGAACCTTAAAACAAATCGACAAAAAATATAACGGGACTCCAATTAATTCCAAGGCATGGATTCCACACTGCCAAACATACTCTAATTGAGCCCATACACAATTGAAACATTTCAATGAAACTTGTTTTCGTATTACATGTCAGCGGTTTAATCTGCAACCCTCCCTCTTCCCAATTAAAACAGTTTACTCTGTCTGGATGCTGGGAAAAGAGAGGAAAAGGAGTAAGGCAACGAGTTGGAAAACAAATAAACAGCAATCGGCAGGCATTATCGTTGGCTAAATTTTATTTTCCTCTTTTTTCTCAGCAACCACACAGACTATAAATACAAGAAGGAAATGCCTAACCTATGTCCAACAAAATTCAAAGAATCAATCAGAATTTACTCACTCAAATATGGAGAGGGACTGTGCTCATCACATTACCGTCAAAGTGCACTTCGAATCGAAGCTTCTCGTTCTCTTGATGTTTTCTCTTCTCCCGAACTGTTCGTCCGAGTGAGGGACAACAAAGCTTGGAAAATTGAAATGGATTAAGCAGCATGAAACTGCAATGCGCCAAGTGCAGAGGATTGGACATCAGGTGGGGCTCCGATTTGGTTTTCGGGTTGGGCGGGTGGTGCTTGGCAGCTGGAGGACCCAATATGAGGCCCAATATTGCACATGAATTTTGTATGCTATTCATGTGTTGAATGCTAGAGGAGAAAATAATATAATTTACTAGTAGCTTTTTTAATTGTGTTCATTTTTTATTTCATGTTGAATTTATTTTTATTAATTTTGAAAAATATATATAAATGCACGTCGCGAATGGTAATTAGTTCAATTTTTCATTTTTGTTTCTGTGTAGAAAAAAGAAAGTAAAAAAAAAAGGGGGGGGCAAAAATATAGTGTATGCTCAATTCTAATTTGTATAGTGGGCTTCATGGCCTAGCTAGTAATTCATATTATTTCACTTTCGCAATTTCTTCAAATATATATATAAACATGACATATATATAAACTTGAAATTATATATATATATATATATATAAAATTCACGTTTCTACCCCTATACTAAGGCAAAAATAATTAACACTTTATAAATTTTAAAAATTCACATTTTATACTATTTATACTTGAAATTTTAAAATAAGTAATGAACAGTATTAAATTCTGAAATAAAAAATTAAAAATAATTATTAAAAGTCAAATAAAATTAAAAATCATAAGTGCAAGTAATATAAAGTACAGTGAGAGTTAATCTATTTTTTAAAATTACTAAGAGGTAAAATTATTATTTTTGATAATTTTTTATTTTAATACCAAATAAAAGGATTGTAAAAAATTTTAAAGTTTAAAAGTATTTATAGTTTTTACTTTTAGTGGGTGGCTACGAAGACAATTAAAAATAAATAAATAAATAATATAAATGGGTAAAAAGACTAAGCCTTCTTTCTTATCACATACCTTTTTTTATCAAGTTTTTTTTTTTTTTTTTTTATAACCCGGAACCTGGGTTGGGCAAAACCCTTCGGACTCACCCCGACTTATCAAATTGGGGGGAGAGCGGCCCGACCCAAGGCATCCCACCGTTTAAGTCGCAGTAGTACATCTGGAGCGATTCGAACCCCCACACTCTAATATGTAAACTCTAGAAGGAGTTTACCTCGACCACCAAGTTAGACCGCGAGGTCTTTTTTTATCAAGTTAGAATGCTTAATGTTAGAAGTTTTGAGCTGTGCCAGCTATCGTCAAAAAATATTTTCCTAAAAGTCAAATACTTATTTATTGGGAGGACCAAAAGATAAAGTGTATGTCCATGGTACAAATATGGTTATTACAAGTATATTATAATATATGTATCGTGCAGGTAAAATTTTCACAAAAATGTTAAATGTACGTCACTTTCTACTCTTTATATTTAAAATATATATATATATTTATTGCAAAAGAAACGAAATATGAGAAACAAAAAATATAGTAGATTTAGCATTTCTCAATTTTCATTATTTGTCTAATGAAAATAATAAATGGTTCTTGGTTTGTCAAAAAAAAAAAAAAGAAAATTTGGTATAAAAATAGCACTGACAATGGAAAAAAATTAAAGAAGATTAGTAAAAATTAACGTTTACTTTGGGTATTTTTTGAGAATACAAAATAGCAATTTTGAAATAATGTTCTAAATTGAAATGAGCAAATATATATATTAATGGTATGTAAGGTATATGATAAAGCAAATTTAAAATTTTGAATTTGAGATATTTTCAACCATTAGATATATTTAATAGTTAGGATTATATTTTTTTCTCTGCACTTTGATTATTTTTTTGATCACTTCACACGAAAACACACTTTTTTACTCGTCCCATATTTTTTTTAATACTTTTTTATAAAAGTTTTTAAATTAACATTTGTAAAAATGTTATAATATTTATAATAAATAACAAATTGTATGAATACTTTAGTTTCTTTTGATTAGTAATTTTTATTTTTGTAAATTATTTTTATAATTTTTCATATAGATTTGTTTTACAAATTTACATTCAACTCTTAACAAGTCAAATTATATTTTTGTACGTTTAAGTTTAGGTAATTCCTAGTAATTATATAGCATCAAAAAGTAAGGTCAATAATATAACTTTTAAAAATGATATTAACTTTTCAATTCTAATTTTTTATACTCGAAAAATATTATTTATTATGAGAGGAAATAAAACGCAAGAGACTAAATTTAAAATGGTAATAATTTTTCTATGGCATGAGTTAAAAATTAAGGGGACAAATATTTTGGGAATAACGGTTAACTTTTGATTTTCACAACTTTTTTTCTCTTTTATTGCTCAATAAAAAATTTAACAGTTATTATCTTAAGATGCGGAAGTATTAATTTATTTAAATCTTCATGAAGTTAAGCAATTATAATTAATAGATGCAAAATATTATAAGAGAAACACTATCCCGTTTTAGTAGCATACAAACCAACTCTAAATCTAAAAAAAAATTATATTGAGGGCAAAAGGGGGTTAAGTTTAAAAAATATGTACCAAATTATAAAAAATAAAAATTTTGAATAACCATGAGTAAATATGGGAATTTGTAGAAGATAAATTGACCATGTGCATTTGCACAACTCTTAGGGGTGTGTTTATATTAAAGATTTGTGCATGAAAAAGGAAGAAAAATGAAATAAAAAAATAAATTATTTATATATACTTATTTTCAATGACCAGTTGAATAAAAAAGTAAATTTTTTTGGTCAGAAATTTATTTATTTTCTTTTTATTTTTCTAAGAGTATAAAAAAATAACAAATTTAATTTTTATTTTATTACATTTCCCTTCTATTTCTCTTTTCCCTACATAAATTTTTGTTCTAAATATGACCTTAGTATTGTGTTGATTCTATTAAAACGAGGCATAACCATTTTTTTTTTATTTTTTGGATAATTTAGAAAGGAAAAAGGGTAAAGTAATATGACATTAATTTTGAAATAATAGTTTCTATAGTTTATACATAAAAAGAAGGAAGTCACGGAATCCATATCCTTTGAGGAGCTCCAATCTTCTGGTACGTGGAAGTCCGCAGCCGCTACCCCGTACTGGGGTGCGCACAGGGCGAAGCACGCTCCAGGACCCGAGCCGGCAACGGCCCCTGGAGAGTTAACCAGCCTAGGCAAGCCCTGGCTGACCGGCACGACCGAGAGGAGGCCTTTAGGCTCCCGCCATTACAGCGGTAACCCACCCCCCGTGGGGGAGTCGAACCCAGAACCTCGAGAGGCCCAAGCTCTTAAGGCAAGCCCGACTTCCACTCGGCCACCCCCGAAGAGGCTTGAGGAGCTCCAATCTTTTTCTTTACAGAGGTGGTGAAAGTGAGACCGATAAGAATTAGCGCACCTCCGCGCAAAGGAAAAACAAAATTGTGCATCGAAGAGTCGGTTTAATAAAATTATCAGTTTTTAATTTCTATGTTCAATTTTAAATTTTTGTATTCAGTTTTAGTTTTTAATTTTCATTTTCATGGTAAAAAAAATAAAAACTTAAAAATGTATTTGGTAACAATAATTGTTGATTAATAGTTATAGTGTTGGGATATTCACTGGTGGTAGTTAGTAGCGGCTAATAGAGATGGTCAGGGGAAGAGAGGTGATTGGAGGTGGGTGATGGTTGTCAGTGATGATGGCATTGGTGGTTGTGGAGAAAAATAAAAACTTGAGAGAATACATTTTTTATAATTTTTTAAAATTTTAAGAATAATTTTCTTTTTTTTTTTTTTGTAAATTGAGAATAAAACAAATTTACTAAATAAGTTTTCATGCTAAGTTTTTAGAAAAATGCAAACGACAATTAGAAACTGAACGTTTTATTCAAACGAGTCCTACAATTTCGACATTGATGATGTGATTAGAATGAAAATTTGAGCGGGAGAGAAAATAAAAAAGAAAGAGGTAGGAAAAAATGATAGAAATATAAAATTTTAAAATATAAAAAAAAAAATTGTTCAAATGAACTAAAAATATAAAAAATAAAAAACATTTTTCAATATTTTCATTTTTAAGTTTATATTTTTAATTTTATTTTTGATCAAAATCTAAATAAAAGAGAAAATTTTGAATTTTTTCCTTTATATCACAAACCTTTAACCCAAACCACCACCTGAAAGAATCTTCGTTTGAAATTCTTTCCTTAAAACTTGTTCAAAAGTACAGCAAACTTGAAAATATCCTGTGCTATTAAAAATTGGAATAGTTAATTACTAACCCTTTTAAGATCACTAGCTGGGCTTTACCTTAAGCTGCTTACATACTAAGAAACCTGTGGGGACATCAACGTCACTAAATTGTCTAAAATATAGTTAAAACTTGCTCCAATCTTTTAACCAGGGGTATGCTTAATTTTTATAAAGATGCAAATTAAATATTACTAAAGTCGAAGCTTGTAATGGACGTTAAAGTACTCTTGTTACGGTAGAATTTATGATTATTATTAGAATAAAAATTATTTATACGTTTGTTATTTTAATAAATTAACCCATCGACATGTTTTTTTTATTATAAAAAAAATTATAAGTTTTATTATTTTAAACATTACAAATTTTGGTAAAAAAAATGTGAGCTTGACATCCCCAAACTTATTTCAGATAAATTGTCTCGTTGGAACAGTTTCTTCGTCTTATATGATTTGGTGTTTCAAAAAAATAAAAAAAAATCAAAAATTGATGTTAAAATTACATAAAAGTAACAAATAATAAATTTTAATTGGAGAAAATTGAAATTTTTTAAAAAAATTTAGAGCTCCAAACACTCAACTTTTTTATGAAAAGAACATAATAATAATTTTTTTTTTATTTGATAACTTTTCGGCATGTTGTTTGTATTTCTAAAAAATTTTAAAAATATACTTAAAATTTACAAAATCCAGGTTGGCATTTTTTTTAGAATTTGTTTTAAGAATGTGAAATGCGCCAAAAAGATATCAAATGAAAAAAAAAAAAAAAAGAAGTCATATAAAACTAAAAAGTGGCCAAATTAAATTATTTTTTAGGTATTGTTTGAGAAGCAAGCATAAAATTATATTTTTTATAAAATTATCAAAATTACTGCCATAAAATTTATAAAAGAAAAAATTTCAAATGAACCAAAAAAAAAAAAACTACTTAATGCAAAAAAAAAAAAAAGAAGCTAACTTTTTAAATTCTTGCTTGAAATAAATTTAACTTGCAAAAAATTATTTTTTATAAAATTATCAAAATTACCCTCATAAAATTTATAAAGGATAAATATATCAAATAAACCAAAAAATTTAAAAAAAAAAAACTATCCAATGCGAAAAAAGAAACCAACTTTTTAAATTCTTTTTTTTAACTTCTTAAGTTCTTACTTAAAATAAATTTAACTTCTTGTTCTCAAACCATACCTTTAGAATTAATGATGTAAATAGGTTAGCTCCTGGTCAAATCGAATCGGGTCAGAAAAATCTAATCTCAACCCGTCCTAACTTACTATTTAATGTTATTTTAATATCTTAACGGGTTGGGCGACGGGTTGCAAGACGAGACAAAATGATACAGGCTTAATTTGGGATGCTTGAATCAAGTCAGGTCTAGACTGTACAGACAATTAACAGAAACAGATAACAGGTTGCAAGATGGGACAAAATGATAAAGGCTTAATCCGGAATGCTTAAATCAAACCAAGCTTAAACTGTTCAGATAATTAACAGAGGCGAGCCAGATCGGCTCCGACCCCGTTTGCATCACTAGTTAGAATGCCAAATAGACGAATTTGTTCATTTCCCTAAAAGTAAATCAAACATTGGTACCTTTCAAAAAAAAAGAATCAAACATTGGAAATGGGGAAAGACTTGGGGGGATTGAGATTGAGATCTACCTTTGTTTCGTAGATGGACATTGATTTGATGGCTTTATAATCCCTTTTCAATTCTAACTAGCGTTGGCTTGAATAATCGAACATTCCTAACGTTTGAACAAAGTCTAATCTAATCTCCCTCTATATTACTTTTCATGTTCCCCAAACTTTACACATACATGCACTAACTTTCTTTACGAGAACGAGAGAGATTTCATGGTCGTTGCTTTCTTTTATTCGAAATATTCTTTCGGGGAAGTGTTAGCAAATGAAACGCGGGCGGACCCACAAGAACAATTATTTCACCGATCTACAAAATTATACTAAAATTTTATTTATCGTATTATTTTTTTAAATTATTTTTTTCATTCTTTTTTGATAATTGTTGTAATTTAAATTAATGAAGAAACTTTTACATGATATATATTTTTTCCATTGTTATTAACCTTTGCCTCTACTATACTATGCTTTTACTCTTACTTACTTGAAAAATATAATTTTCCCCTCACTAATAAATTTTGGACCCACTCTTACTTCTGATACAGTGAAGTCCGCAAGCCGCTACCCTGTACTGAGGTGCGCACAGGGCGAAGCACGCTCCTAGGACTCTAGCCGGTAAAGATCCCTGGAGAGTTAATCAGCCTAGACAAGCTCTGGCTGACTGACACGACCGAGAGGAGGCCATTAGGCACCCGCAATTACAGTGGTAACTCACCCCCCGTGGGGGAGTCGAACTCGGAACCTCGAGAGGCCCAAGCTCTAAGGCGAGCCCGACTTCCTACTCGGCCACCCCCGAAGGGGTGGACCCACTCTTACTTCAAAATATATGTCATGGTTTATTTTATTTTTAAGTAAAATACAGTATATTCAAATATGTATCTAAAAATTTTAATAAGAGACATAATTAAGGGTAAATCTATGATTTGACACTAGGGTGAGGTTAAAAAATTATATATATTAGGATTATTAAGATTTTTGAAGAAACAAAAAAATAAAGGAGTCGAGCATTTACTAATTAAAAAGGAATATTTAAAATTTTTATTAAATCTACATTAGACTATTAAATATTTTCGAAACTATCCAACATTGAAGTAGGCTAATAAAATACAAGATGAAGGGTAGTAATAATATGTTTGTAAAAAGAATATCTAGCATGAAATATGAAAATACAAAGCGTAAGTTAACCGGGTCTATCATTTTCTTCTTGACTAATAATTTTTGAAATACAATTTTTTTCTAAATTTCTTCTTCTACTTCTTATTCCTTTTTTTTTTTTCTCGCTTAAAAACTTAAGGCCCATTTGGAGAAAAAAAAAGAAGATAAAACGTGATTTTGGGTAAATTTTGGTATTTGGTATTTTTTTTCAAATTGCGTTTTTTGGAGATGAACTAGTAGTAAACCGTTAGAATAGTTTTCCAAATTTGTTTTAACGGATTCAAAAAAATCTTTGCACACCTGATAGTTCTTCTCTCTCTCCTCCTCTCCCTCCCCCAAATTATTTTTTTTGAGATGAATAGTGGTAGTAAAACGTTAGAACAATTTTTTCAAATCCGTTCTATCATTCTAACGGATTCAAATAATCTCTGCACACCTAATAATTTTTTTCTCACTCTCTCTCTCTCTCTATCTCTAAATCACTGTTTTTGAAGATGAACAGTGATAAACTATTATAACGATTTTTCTAAATCCTGTTATAACGGATTCAAAAAATTTCGAGAGCACAAGTTACAATAGTACTCATTCGAAAACTTTTGACTAAGGAAATATGAATGCCAAAAAACTTTTCGCTGTCGATTAACCTCCTTCCGAATTTTCTATTTTTTTAACGAAATATTGAACTTTTTTTAAATTAGTAAAGGTCAGAATGTGTAAAAGTGTAATAGAGAATTTTAGTGAATTTTTAGAGATTGTTGGAGTTTTATTTTGTTTTTTAGCACACCTAATGGTGCCTTCATCTTCTAAAAAAATAAATAAATTTTAGCGAAAAAAATCATATAAAACAAAATAAAAAGTTACAAAAAATCATAACTAACTTTTTCATACCCAAACTAAGCATTTCGCACCCAAATGAAACCTAATGCTAAGTTTGGCTACAAAGAAGCATTTTACCCCCTTTTTTTTTAGCTTTTTTTTTTCTAGGTCTTATATATTTTTCACCAAAATTTAATTTTTCTTTTTAGAAACTCTAGTTTTTTTGGCATGTTAATAGCATTTATGAAATAGTAATAATAATAATAATTAAAAAAATTCATATCCGTTTGAGTAAAAATTAAAAAAATAAAAAAATCAACTTTTTTAGTTGTCTTTTTACTTAAATGGATAACTTTTACTTAAATGAACCTGAATTTTTAATTTTTTTTATAAATATGATTAATATACCTAAAAATTATAAGTTATAAGAAAAATTAAATTCTGAAAAAAATTTATTTAAGATTAAAAAAATCTAAAATTAATTTTTCCGTAGTCAACCCATTCCAAAGTGAAGAACCAAAAAGTGATCACTCAGAAGCTAAGCTATGTTATTTGATGGAATGATTAATCTCTGTTTTCAAATTATTGGCTTGCTCAGCTTTTGCAATATGCGTGGACAGTACAGTAGACATATATGTTTGTAATAAGTGAGAAAAAAATTTAAAAGTTCTCTTACCAAAGTGCAAGATTTTGATCACTTTGCTTCCAAATAAACGAGAGAGACAAAGAAGGAAGCTTGCTTTGGACCTTGACCATGCTTTTCTTGCCGAGTGAGAAGTTCTCTCTTTAAAGAAGAGAGGGTTTTGTGCTGTGTTTGTGTTGCATTGTCTCATTATTTTAAGCATTTTTCTTTGCCTAAAGAGAGGTTAGCTCCCCAAAGGAATAAAGCTAAGTGACAGAACAGCAACAGTGAATTAAAGTTAAAGCAAAATTGCCCACAATACCAAAGCAAGCAAGCAAGCAAACTAGCTGGCTAATTTAGCAGTACTGCTGACACAACCGACCACTGGCAGCAGCAGGTTAACACCTCTCTCTGCGGGAAACTTATTAAAAAAGCAGCCTGCCAAACAAGACCAAACACCCACCAGTCATATCCGGTAGTCAGTGGGCAAATATACTGCCTTGCGAACTCTACGGTGCATGGCTCTCCATGCACGTATATATAAATAGATACAGGGAGATATGTATGTATATATAGGCCTTGACTATATTTACATAGCTAGCTAGCTTAATAAGACAAAACACGGATTGAAAGGATTTGAGTTCATGGGGGGTTGCTGAACTTAGAATCTTTTAGTTGTGATTTGACCAGAGGGAAGATCTTCCTACGTTCCAATTAGGATTTGTTTGTGTGCCTGATTCTCTCTTTCTCATCTCCCCGGGGGTGAGGACTAGTTCAAAAATTGCATTTTGATTGGACTTTATGATCTTTCGAATCGATCTGATAGTTGCTAGTTCCCATGATACTTTTTTTTTTTAAGCATTATTTCTTTTCGAATTTCTTTTCCTAGATCGGTCACGTAGCATCGTCGAAATTATAAGAATTAGTATATAAAAGTTATACTTTTGTAATTTATAATGTGTTTGGAATTGTATAAAATTTATAAAATTGTAAAAATAAATGTCTCGTAATTCGTATAATAAGTGAAAAATTTAAATTTTATTATCTCGTAATTCATATTTATAGAGATTTGTAGAATTTTATTTTATTTTAAGAATTCTAAACGGAAACTTATGTAATGAGTAAAAAATTTTAATTTTATAAAAAGCTATAAAAATATATACACACATATATATATTTCTATAACTACGATCATTCATGGTCATCGCTTGCGTAAATATTTTTAGTCATCATACATTCTAAATCGAAGGTATTTCTCTAATAAAATGTGTCATAAATTCATAATAAAGCTATATAGCTAACCGAATATCCAAAATTAAATCAAACATAACTATTATTTCTGACAAAATATTTAAAATCACACCAATCATGATTATCAAGCCATTACTAATAATCACAACGCAATAATATTCATATAACCAAATCAATTCAAATTCAAAATAATTGGTTGACTCTGGTTTGAATTGTGATAAAATAATAAGCAATGCTATTCGATCTGCCCCCAAAATAAAAATTATCAAAGTTAATTAGCTGATAGAATAATATAAAAAGTTGTGTATTTATCATTTTAAATTAAAGTTTAGATAAAAAGTACACACTGAGATACATTCCTATTATAAATTTTTTATTAGCATATTATTCTGACATTTTGTATCAAGAATTTTAGATAACATTTAGTTTACTCTTCTGATTTTTATTTTATTTTATATTTTAAAAATCTTCAAAATAGGGAAATAAAAAATGTTCTGTTTTTATTATTTTGAAATTTTTTTATTTTGGGTTAAAAACGCTCAAAATAACTTTTCGTCATTTTTTATTTTATATGTAAACTCATTTTTTGTTTTCTAAAATAAATGTTAAAAATATAAGTGACCAAATACGTTCTAAACTGTTTTTTTTTTATTTTCAAAAGTGTAAAATGAAAAATAAGTCTAAAATAAAAATAGAAAATAAAAACAAAAAATAAAAAAATAAATCAAATGAACCCTTACCTTTTTAAATCAAATAAATTAACAAATTTGATCTATTTATATTCTATAACTATATACATACATTTATCCCATGCGCCTTTTATCTGAAATCTTAGATCATATTTTTTTTTAAACTTTTTAATGTATAATTCTTAATTTTTTGAATATGAAAGATTTTACGCACTAACTATCATTAGTTTCAAAATAATACGAACAATATTGGTCACTCGTTAAAGTTTTAATTAATAAAAGAAATAATATTTGATAAGAAAATTAATTTTTTATCGTTAGAAAAAAATTTTATTTTTGACATCTGAAATAATATTTAATTAGTAATCATTAAATATAAAGGCAAAACAAAAATTATCATTAGGTTCAAAATTTAAATGTAAAAGTCTTTCTTAAAGGCTAATAATCTAATTGATACCCCCTTTAAAAGTTCAAATATATATATATATATATATAGTTTTCTTAAAGACTTGAATGTTTTTTAAATAGCAATTTTTACTATTAAAAAAATTAAAGATTTACACATTACAACAGATAAAATCGTAATAAATGAGTACAAAGCCTCTAAATTAAATAAAAAATTCGTTAAGAAGAAATAATAAATTATCATTTATTGTCTTTTAATTCTGATCATAGCGCACGGCTGCTAGAGTCAGCCAATTAGCTTTCCTCCCATTTTCCCCATGTGTTTTAGGAAGTTATTTATAGTCCTACATTGGCGATGACGTTGTTGTTGTTGTGGTTGATGTTATTGGGTTTGTTTGGAGTAAAAAAAAATGAGATAAATTGAGATAAATTGTGATTTGGGGGGAGTTTGTAATGCGTACAGTGAGAGAAAAAAGTTGATGTGATATAAAGTTAACAGAGATTTATAGAGATTTTTAGAGATTTTCAACAAATTTTTGCAAGCCAAACGAACCCATTGTTGTTGTTGTTGGTGGTGGTGGTGGTGGATAGTAAAAGTTTAGCTAAAAAATATAATAAAAAAATATAAAGATTTAGGGTGTGTTTGGAGTGATAAAAAGTAAAATAAAATGTGATTTGTGAAATTTTTTACATTTGTTGCACACATCTCAAACTGCATTTTTTTGAGATGAACAGTAAGATTACTGTTCTAACGGATTCAAAAATTTGTATAAGTCATGACCTCCTTGCAAATCAAACCAAACTCGAAACGGTTTCTACAATTCGTTTGGATGGAAGTTGGCTGTACGAATCCGTCAGAACGATTTTTACAACCATAGAAAAAATAGTTACAGTGGGTGCCATTCAGTACCTTGGGAGTCCATAGTGAGAATAGTAAAAAAATTTTTGCTATTTGATTAATTGAATTTCAGTTATCGACCTTTTTTTAGAAGGTATTTAACTTTTTTCGAATTTCGAGAAAATAAGAATGTGTACAAATATAATAGATATTTTTAAAAATTTTCAGAAAATTTCACCAAAATTTAGTGCTCAAAACACACTTTTAATGTAAAAGTGATATGTAATAAAATTAATTTTAAAAAATACAAAAAAATTGATAAAAAATTAGTAAATTTTGGTTGATTTTATCCAACCCAACACCCCCTACAATTGTTGGATTTTTACTATTAATTTTTATATATTTTTTTATAAGTCTAGATGAATGATTAAGATTTTGTAGCTGACTATATAGCACATTTTATTACAATAATTAATCTAATGGCATAACCAAAAATCTTAACTACCCTCCTATCATATTGTAGGTAAATACGTTAAATTAATATATAAAGATCAATGAATTGATAAATAAAATTTTAAATAAAAGTATAAAACAATTTATTCATAATATGAAGCGAAGTAGTAACATTGTATTTGAATTAGTAATTTAATAATAAAAGAAAAGAATAACCGATACATGACTTCATTTTGAAATTTTAAATTTTTTTAAAAATATTTAAAAGTTAAAAATTTTTTTAATCAAATTTTGAGACGTATTATTTTTACATCACTTTAACACTAATTTTTTATTTTTTTAAATTTTTTGAAATTCTAAAAACATCATATAGTAAATTTATTTTTAAAAATATATTAAAAAATTAATCTATATTTTCCTTGAAAAAAAAAATTAATTTATCCAAACAATTTGATTTTGGTGGTTCCCATCATCCAAACGTAACCAGAAGAGGTGGCCTACTTCCTACACACCCATTCGCCTCACAGGACAGCTGGGCCCCCACATGTCCGACTTGGTAGAGGCCATTTCGTTACTAAACTTAATGTTCTGTCTATGCATACAAACTTACCCATACCGCCCTTAACGACGTGCATCCCCAGCACAGCCATCCCCCGTTTTACACGCTCACACTTTTCCCGTTTTCTAACGGCGGACGTTGACGGCGGCATAAAACCCCCCTCTCTCTCTCTCTCTCTCTCTCTCTATGGAGATTTATTATATATATATTTGTATATCACAGCCTCGAGATGTTCTCTTCCCTTGTCTCTATTGCTCGTCTCTTCCTATATATATAGGCATATGTATATATAGCTGTGGTAACGTAAAGCCTGGAGCCAAGTATCCAAAACTTTCCGTTTTCGTGCTCTCTTCTGTGTCTTCCAATCAAATCGCGAAACCCGCCGCAGTACCGCCGGCATTCTTCAGCGGCGGAGATCCTCCTTTCTGGAACTCTGATTATTCTTTCACAGTGACTCTGCAGTGGAAGGTCTTTTATCTGTGAATCTTGAAGGAGTGATGATATCTTAGCTTATTATGTCAAGCTTAATTCAAGGGATCTTCGAGAGATTTGGCTGCTTTCTGCGATGATCTAGGGCTTTTTTCTGTTCTCGGCTTGAAGCTAGAAAGAGGATTGAAAGAGTCTATAGAGATATTTGAAACGCCGTCGAAGAGCTTGACTGATTTTGAACTTGTTTTGGAGGCAATCCGTTGAGAGGGCGTATAGTTTGCTTTTAAGGTAAAATGTCTGTATCGATATATATAAACTCTCTCTATATTTATTTACACAGGCACAATCCAATCTCGCCGATCTCTGTTTCAGTTTTCGTTCTAGATTTAATCGGTTTGACTGTTTGAGTGACTTTGATTTGAAAAACTTTCCGAATCACTGAAGTTTTTAGTTAGACATTAAAGGCCTTCTAATATCACAATTTCTCCATTTCCTCAATTCTCCTAATCGATTTTGCATTCTTCTTCTCTTTCTGTGTCAAAAATTGGTTGAAATCGTGGTCTGTTTCTGCGTTTTTTCCTAATATCAATTGGTTCTGGAACGTAAGGTTGGTCAAAGAGAAGGAACAGAAGATAACCTTAAGCGACAGTTCTGAATATTTGTCTTTGAGTGCTTTTTCCGAAAGAGTACAAAGGGAGAAATAGTGGAGGAAGGAGAGGGGGTGGTTCTTTGGTTTGGTGAGTTCCTTTTTCAGAAATAATAATAAGAGTAATAATGTGCAGATGGCTCTGCAAAAGACTGGTGTGTAAGTGTGATTTTCACTTCTTATGTGTCCTTTTCTGTTCACCAAAACGCCTTCAAGTGTTAACTCTGCAGAGAGACACACATTGCACCTTCATGTCTATGTAAAAAGTGAGGGGTTTTAAAAAGTGATGGGTTTGCCTCCATTTCCATCTGCGAGAAAGGAGATTCTACTCTGTTTCCTATTCTCTCTCTCTCTCTCTCTCTCTCTCTCTCTGTGTCCAGGCCTTACCTATGTATTATTATTACAATGACTAGCTTTTGCATATAGGTGGTTGTGATACAGACAAAAGAGAGAATCGATTTATTATTATTAATTTTATGCGTCGGAAACTTCGGCTCACACAAGTCCCATTCTTTATTCTTCTCGGTGTTCGGTCTCTGCAAATTAAAAAAGCACCCACAGAGCACACTCATTCGACCCACCACTTTTTTTTTTTAACTATTTATTCCGTTATTTTGCCATTTTCTCGATCCCAAGCTCTATATCTCTTTTCTTTTTATTTATTTATTTTCCACAAAGCGATTAAATTGATTTAAATTTTGAATTATTAAAGTATTGTGTGCATCTTTAATTTTATGCTATCAGCCAAGCAGCAGCCAACAGGACATACTTATTCGGGAGTAAAATGTTCAGCTTGGAACAGACAACCGGTTTTTTATTTTTCTTTTTTACTTCATTTTATATAGTTTTCTTAATCAAAATTTAATTTTTTCGTGTTAGATATTTTTAGATTTGTTATTCACATTAATATTATTTGATGAATTTAAATAAGACGCTTATTTGTTGATAAAAATAAATTAAAATTTAATAAAAAAAGTTCTGAAAAAAAAAAAAAGACTAATCGGAGTGTCGTTGCTTCTGTTTTTTGTGCTATATTACAAAAATACCCTTTGGGAACCTTGCTCTGTGGAGGGTTTTGACTCTTTGAAAATCATTTCAAATGGGTTAAATATTGTTTTTATTGGATGCATTTATTTTTCTTCCTCTACGTATATTTTTGTTACACGTGTGTATTTATTTTTTATGTTTTGTGTGTGTTTTCAGTTAAATATACAAAGAAATAAACAAGAGAAGGCTTGGTGAAAAAATCGAGACAATGCTGACGTGCATTACGTGCTCCAAGCAAAGGGTGGAAGAGGAGGAAGGGGCGCGTGCGACGCCAAGTACAAAAGAAGCCGTCAAAAGCCTGACGGCGCAGGTTCTGATACTTTTTTACCCTCCCTCACCTCTATATATTATTGTTGCTTTTTTGCCACTCTTATTTCCTCTCTTTCCTCGTTTGCGAAAACAAACAAAAGTATACCGCTCACAACGCCATATATTTCTCGCTGGATTTGACATGTAGGGACCCACTTTTCCTGTTATATATGGGTCATGGAGCTAACTGTACCTTGAAGGTTATTCATCATACTTGTGAAATGGGGTTTCTATCATATATATATATATATACACACATATATGATATACTTTCGGTTAGACATTGTGGTTGTGGACTTCGGGGGCCGTTTGGTTTGGATGCACTATTTTTAATAATTTTTGGTTTTTTTAATCAAAAATTACTAGTTATAATTTTTTATTATATTTGGTGAGCAAGTAGTAATTTTAGCAAATTTTGGGTATTTGGTAATTTTTTAATAATTTTTGTCATTTTTAACAATTTTTGATAACTTTTAATAAATTTTAGCAATTTTTAACAATTTTAGTAACTTTCGAGTTGAAAAGTTATTGTAACAGAGTAGAAATATGGTAAAAGCTGGTGGTTTGCCAAACACTCAAAAATCAAAAATTAGTAATTTTCACTAAAAAGTTTGCTATCAAACGCCCCTTTCCTCGCTCATGAAGTCAAAATATATAATATATTATTTCCTTTCAAATATCCCTCATGATGGGTATGTTTAGAGTTATATAAAATTATATAAAATTATAAAAGTAAATGTCTTGTATTTTGTGTACTGAGTAGAGAATTTAAATTTTATTATTTTGCAATTCGTATTTGTAGAGACTTATAGAATTTTGTATTATTTTGTTTAACTCCAAACATTGCTGATATTTGATTTGAGGTTAGTAATGCAAAATAATGAACAGGAACGCTAGTAACGGCCCCAGTTAATATAGAACACGACATCCACTTCTGTTCATCCGATAAAGTGTGAATTTCGGCTGCAATTTATATGCTAATTATAGCATTTAAAAATGAATTACTCAGGTGCTGTTTGATTTGTATTTGTATTTTTCGTTTTCTATTTTCTGTTTTATGTGTTTTATATTTTGAAAATTCCAAAATAAAAAAAATTTAAAAACGCATTTGATTTGATATTTTCTATTTTTCATATTTTGAAATTTTTTTATTTTAGGTTGAAACGCTCAAAATGACTTTTTGTCATTTCGTTTTATGTATAGACTCATTTTTTATTTTTAAAATAGATTTTAAAAATACAAGTGACTAAATGTATTTTGAGATATTTTTCTTCCTTTTAAAATTACAAAATAAAAAATGAGCTCAAAACAGTTATATCAAATAACATCTTAGTGATTAAAATTATATATGCATGCGTGTCTCTAGCAAAATTACATGGCAAAGCGACTGCACTGAATATATTTTCATATGAGAAGATAGCAATTACTAATTATACCATTTTATGTAAATTATGTAGATGAGTTTATTGCTTGATTAGTTATGTCTACCATGAAGGAAGTAAGGACCTTATTGATGCGTTGACAGCTGTAGGTTGGCCTAGAAGCAGCTGAAGTAGTAGACTAGCAATAGGATCCGACAGTATATAAATACCATCTTGAATAGGCAAGGGAAAATGTCTGTGTTGCACAGCTTGCACTGTAGAATTTATGAGGATGAAAGTTTTGCTTTTAATTGGTCATGTGAAGGGCCAACATGTCAGATTTCACAGGTTGTAAAGCTTCCCTGTGGGACACACGCCAACCGAGACCGGTGGCCTGGTTGACGGAGACATACTTCAAGTTCCCGATTAATGCCTCTGGCCTCCCTCTTAGCTTTCGGTCCATTTTGATCTTTGTGTTGGTCTTTCATCTTGCCAATATGAATTTAGTTTTTAATTGATCAATCACATTTGAAATATATCCTCCTAATGGCATTACCATGTTAGTGAAAATTGAGAACTTCTATTCAAGAATGAAGTTTCAATTATTATTATTTTTTCAATCCTAGTAATTTAAAACTCTTGAGCTCTAGTTCGATGTCAATTTGACATCAAATTATTTTAAAATACACGAATGGTAGTTGATTACTTTCTATAAGCTTAAGATTTAGTAAACTAAGGTGATGTTTGTATTATGCTGATTAAATTCGTACCTAGGTTAAGTTATATTTAAACCATTATTCTTTAACAAATAGCACAAATTCTCTAGATTTCAAATTCGTAAATACAAGCATAACCTTATTTTACTGAAAGTGGAGATGATGGAATGCAATTTGAAGCATTAAGGATATAGGTAAATTGTTTTCAACATGGTAAAAGAAGTTAGAGCGGTCATAGAGTCCCATGTGGGTTTAGTGCAAACTGACCGAGTTCTTGAAATTTTTCGTGTTTGAAGTTATTTTCACTTGTTCAAGCTACTTAATTTGAGCTGTTTAATTGGTTATGATTCTAACTGAATAATTAATGGTTTTTAAAGAACAAAGAATATTTAATTACATGTTGCGCAAACAAATATTTTGGCATGGGATACTAATTTTGTGGGAAGCATAAATTTATTACATTCAATGGGATTTTAATATGGCCAACAAGGCTAAATTTATGTTCACATGCTAACTCTGTTGTGGGTGCTTGTATGCATGATGGTTTGTAAATATTATTTGTAGTTCACCAATAATATTCTATGATCTTTTGTAACACTCTGATCAGAATGTAATAGTTCAGATCACTATATGGCAATCTATGTGTGTTTGTGACAGTGAAAGGGACAACTTGTCCCTTGGGAAGACAGAACTTCGGCTGGATTGCTGATATAAGTTTTCTCCTATGAGGTAGTGACACCAACATGAGTCCCATTGTGAATGTAGTTTGTAGTCTTATGTTACTTATTTTACTTCCTAGGGGTATTCTAGACTTTATATGTTGTAGGGTTAATTAGGGTTTTGAAGATATCTCAAATACAAAGATTACAATTAAATAAATAACACCTAAACCCTAATTAACCCTACAACATATAAAGTCTAATACCCCTAGGAAGTAAAATAAATAACATAAGACTACAAATTACATTCACCCCATAAGTCTTGTTATTCAAATTGAGCTCTGTCAGGAAGAGTGGAACAGAGATTGACCATAAGTCAGCAGAATGCTTCCAACCGATGATGGAACTTTGTAGCAGTAGTTGTTGACCTCTATCCAATAGTCTTTTTGCTTTTGGGTGGCCATTTCCAGAAATGGTTGAATGCTGCACAAATTTCCCCAAAATTGTCTTCAATTATTGAAAATTTCCCCAAAATTGTCGTCAATTATTGACACAGAGTCCTTGCAAGTGCACAAGAAAAACTAAATCCACTCGTTCTCAAGACATAATCATTCTTTAATTCCCCCAACTAAAGGTTTTAGCTAACGTGGTGGAAAATAAGTGAAAATGGCATGTTAAGTAGTGACAAAGTATGCAATATCCTAGTGGGAATCCTGGAAAAAGAGAAGGCGTGTACTGAGGAAAGAAACAACCCTAGTGTCCTTCTTATGACCCACCATGGAATTCTTGTCGATGCGCTGTTTGCAAAAGTATTCAGATTTTCCTAATAAGAAATGCTAGCCTATTTAGTTTCTATACCCGACTAAATGAATTAAAGGCAGCCAACCAAAGCTCATTTTGCAGCGGAAAAAGTTAATGGCATTTCAAACTTTGTTAAACAATCAGCTTTGGCCCCGGTTCATCCTAATTGGTACGTAGGAGCATTTTAATATGTGACGGAGTTATATATGCAGATGACAGTCAAAATAGACAGTAGTTCATGATTGACACTTCGGTGCTATATGCTATTTCTCTGTCTACTTACCTGAAAAGGTGTTGGGATGTTCCAGCCTTTGGATTTCCTATTTCTTTTTAGTTTTTTAAATTTGAATCATTTTTAAACATAAGGTGCAATTGGCACTTTTATTCTTATTATGCACTGATGTAGCCCTTATAAACAGCAAACTGTCACCAAAGAACCACTTGGAAAGGTGTGAGTGCATGTGGTAGGGCATCTGAAATTTGTTTTACATCCCATCATATTTGATAGTCTTTATGCTTCGATCCACCGTCCCTGGGCTGAACATGTGAGGTGGAGAGGTTTCTCAAAAAATTGAAAGCCTAAAAGAAATATTTTGACTTCGACAAAAAAGTTTCCCGTCATTAATTTGATGATATGCTTGGATTTGAATTCTCACTGCTTCCAAACAGTTAGCATAATTACAAGCCCAATGAAGGTCACTTCCTACCTCAAATGCCTGGAGGATTTCTTCTTTGACCAATTTTAAAAGGCTGAGAATATTGTAGATGTTTTAACTTCAAAAACTCTTACCAAGTTTCATGGCAAATTTGTGAAATCCTAGGGTGCTTGCTGTGATCCATTGCTACACGGTTGTTTTCAATTCCACAAACCAATTACATTATAACTATGAACAAAATTGATTGACTAACATGATTAATATGCTGCTAATGTAGCTGCTTGTTGAGTATTTGACAGAAACCGGTTAGGGAGATATCAAATAGTCGAAGCATATGCTTATGCATCAAAAGCTAAAATTTGAAAATCAGTGTTTGGAGGAGAAGTTTGAGAGAGATCCCTAACTCTAATGTTGGTACAGTAAAGATGCTAAGAAAGATTTGCTGTTCCAACTATTAATGTACTTGCAATCAGTTTAAACATGTCATAAAGAAAGCAACCTTAATTGTGTGTTGCTCATGATTCGTGCTTTTCTTTTTTCACATTTTTCCTTGCTATCCTCTTAATGAACTTGCTATTAACACATTCATACTCTGCAAATAAAATGCCAAATTACTCTTGAAAGCTCCTAGAATGCCTATGAAGTTCCAATCAATAATTCAAAGAATTGGTCACAAAAATCCCTTGCCATACAACCCCGTGTGATGTTCAATTTATGCATACAACTTCAAATCAGGTACACAGAAAATTGGCTAAAATCTTTCAGTTTATAATTATTATCCTTTATTTCAACAATATGCAGATCAAGGATGTGGCATTGAAAATGTCAGGACAATGCAAGCCCTGTACAGGCTCCAGCAGCTACAAGAAAGGACAGCGACCTTTCCCTGATTTTGATACAATTTCAGAAAGGGTTTCTTACCCCTACTTGCAACCAGGAAGCTTGAATTCAACACCTGCATGGGATTTCACTTCCACAGGTTGCCCGTCTGGCAGATCTGATTCAAGGTTCACGAGAACATTTGGTGGCGACCAGACCCCTGGAAGATTAGAGTCTTTCTCTGCCCAGTCTGGGGAAGTGGTGCTAGAGAATGAGGATGAGCCCAAGGAATGGATGGCACAGGTAGAGCCAGGCGTTCAAATTACTTTTGTGTCTCTTCCTAATGGTGGGAATGACCTAAAACGAATCCGCTTCAGGTACAATTATGTTCTATACAATTTGGCATGGCCAAGGTTTCAGCTTGTAGTTCAAGTACCATAATCTAGATAAATCCAAATTGAAGAACTAGCTCTGAATCTCTTCCTTGCATTTCTTATGATTTTGAAGGCATTGAATATTCATCAGACTAAGCTGGCTTACCCTAGGGTAATTAGGTGCCTACTAAATTGTTTGATATGTTACCGGGCAGCCTTTCTGGTGACCCCATTCAATCGAATTGTCATTAAAACAGTTTCTTTATATTTGATTGATGGGGTCCCATGTAAAGGAACCAAGTTGAAGCATGATCCGGGCATAGATGTTGTAGATCACATATTTTGGAACCAACCATTGCATGGACTAGACCTATCACATGCGCTGATGTAATGAATGAGAAAGCTTGTCTGGATAATGGACCTATGTGATCAATCAAATTATGGATCTTTTTTGTGGACACCAAATTTCTTGGTGTATCTTCATTTTTCTCATCTTTTTTTTTTTTAAATGAATCCTAATTTGTTTCTAAGATTTATTACTGAAATTACTTGGACATTTACATTTTGAAGCCGAGAGATGTTCAATAAATGGCAAGCTCAGCGATGGTGGGGTGAGAACTACGATCGTATCATGGAGCTTTATAATGTTCAAAGATTCAACCGGCAAGCTCTTAACACTCCCCCAAGGTCCGAGGATGAGGTAAACCACCTTTGATTTCTACATTTTCATGTCACTTCTTTGCTATAACTTAAAATGAATGTACAAGTTGTCCTAAATCACAAACTGGTCCACTTAAAAAATAAACATTGCTTACTTTGGCTTCTTTTGGTAACCCAAAGGAAACTTTCTCGTCATATATTACTCTTTTTCAACTAAAATGCGCTTTTCTTTTATTTTTGCTTAATACTTTTAGACATGCTTTCACATTTTTTTAAAAAAAATATATTTAAAATTGGGAATATTCATATGCAGGTAAAAAAAAAACAATTTAATTTATTAAACATTTTTTCATCCCTATGTGGTTTTTTTTTTTTTTTTTTTTTTTAAGGCATGTTATTTGAATTTAAAAAAAGATAAAATTGAAATTTGGGGAAAAAAGGGTAATACAATACATAAGTTTCTGATAATGTGGAGTTTATATAAGACATATCCGATCAGTTTATGATGGCTGTACCCAAATAGAATAACAAAATAAGCCCGTGCTTAAAGTCGTTAACTTAAATCCACGTGAAAGAATATATATATACATATATATGTATCCCTACTTTTTTTTTTTAAGCAAAAAGTCATGATTTGTTTATAAGAAAACCATTCACCGATAATAATGGACATTGTTTGTTCTGATCATTCCGAATCAAAGTCATGGTATCATATCTAATAGTCATTTTAGTAAAACTCACAGGTGGTGCATGGCTGTCGTCAGCTTGTGCCATAAGGTGTTGGGTTAAGTCCCACAACGAGTGCAACCCTAAAAAAAATTTGTGGTAAAGACAAGATACACTTAGACCAGAAAAACCCATACTCGAGGAAAAAAAAAAAAAAAAAAAAAACTCAACTAATTGAAAATAGCTCTGAAATCTGAAAACGGCAGGGGCATTGGAGGACTAAATTCATTCCTCCATGGTAGATAGTTGATCTATTATTTTCCTTTGGAGCTCAAAACATTTGGACGACCTATTTAGTGATATTTGTTCCGTACTTTACACAATCCTGCAGAGAGATTGTTCATACTCAAGACTGGGATCAGCCAGGGAAAGCCCTATGACTTCGTCACTAAACAGAGAATGGACACCAAGAAACCATTATAAACCTTCCGGAGGTAAAGGGTACTTTCCTCCCGAGCCTCCTGATCAAGGAGGCAGCCACCACTACACTGCGGGGTTGGGTACTTACGGAACTGGCGGCCCAAGGGCTGAGCCACCGGCAATGGATGCATCGCGAACAACGACTTCCTCCAGAGACGAGGCTTCAGTTTCAATTAGCAATGCCAGCGATGTGGAGTCTGAATGGGTCGAGCAAGATGAACCTGGGGTGTACATTACCATCAGACAATTAGCCGATGGCACTAGGGAGCTGCGGCGTGTCAGATTCAGGTAATGAAATTTAATCCATTCAATTTGGATGGCCAAAAGTTACAAAAAGTTTCAAATTTTACAGACTTTTGACCATTTTCTTTTTTTTTCGTGTGTTTATTTTAAAATTCTAAATTTTACAAACTTTTTGCAACTTTTGTTAATTTTTTGACAACTTTTCTAATCAAAATCATTCAAATAGAGTGCATCGAATGGATTGTGTCAAAAAATTTAAGTTGGTCTTTTAAACGTCAAAAAATGATTGTCATATTATACTTTTTTTACCTTTTTGTCTCAAAAATGCCCCGTAGTTTTCAAAACAAAATTGAAAACTTAGGATCAAAGTTAGTCTTTTTAAACTGATGATACACTTGTGCTAATGATCTCTATGTTTCTCTCCCCTTTTGTTGACAGCCGGGAAAGGTTTGGAGAGGTGCACGCAAAGATCTGGTGGGAGGAGAACAGGGAGAGGATACAAACACGATATCTTTGAATTTTGCGTAAAATTAACAAGGAGTAATGCAGTTGGAGCAGCAGACATTCACTGGAAATGGAATCATTACGTTTTTTCTACTTGGATCAGGGAGTTCCCCGAAATTGAATACGACTTTAGGCCCTTAAAATTGCATCTCAACCTCTGAATACGTGCCCGTAAATTGCATCTCGACCTTTGAATACGTGTAAAAATTCATCTCATATTGGGTCTCCTCCGCATACTTTTAAGGGCTGAGATGTAAGTTTTAAGACTATAAATTCACATTTCAACTTTGCGCCTCCTTGTCCGCTTGCTTCTGAGCATTTGATGGATGGTGTAGCCACTAAAAACGGCTGAACGGAGTCAGTTCAGCCGCATATTGGAATATATCACCCACAGTATAGATGAGGAGGCTTGAAATGGCATAAATTGTAGAGTTGGTAACGATCGTTGTTACGCACTTGGGATGATAATTAACTATGTAAGCGGACCCTATCCTTAGTAGCTAGCCAATGCCATGTAGAAAAGCAGTAATGGTCTTATTTCTGGAGGCCCTCTAATTTTTCTTACATTTGTGTGTGTTTTTTTCCTGTCGTTTTATGTTATTTCACATATTACGACTTTTTGGCTGTTTGATTGGAGATAGAATGATAGAAATAAATAATATCATTGGGGTGTAAAATTAATTTTTTGTGTGAGATTATTGATGAAATATAAAATGGAATAAGAAAAGTAATTTGATAAGAGATTTAATTGAAAATAATATGGAGATGAGACGGAGAGTAATATAGAGATAGATAAACTTATAAAGAAAGATAAACTTTTAAATTTGATGGATAGTAATTAATATGGAGATGGACAAGAGTAACTAAAAGCGGAAATATATGTATGGACTTAAATATGGCAATTTTTATGAGGATATGGGGGAAAAAATGGCTTTAAATTTTTTTGTTAGTTATATATATATATATATATATATGACTAGTTCATTTATGACAAATATTGTAATATAAAAAAAAATATTGATGCAAAATGGTTGAGTTGCGTCGAGTCAAGCTTGGTTTAAAAAAAATTGATCTTGATCGCCTCAATTCACTTTTATATAGTTTTTAATATTTTAATGAGTGGGCGACTGCCACAGAAGGGGCAAGGGATGGGACAACAGGTTTGATCGTAAACTACGATCAAGGCAAGGGTGAAGCGAGCGACTTGTTCCATTTACATCACTAAGAGAAGATAATAAAATGTAAAATATAAAAGTTAACTATTCAAGTTTAAGTTTATCTTAGATATGTGTTTGAAAAATAATAAAATAATTAGATACACATTTACCGTATTTGATATATATTTTGGATTGTTGAAAGAGTATGTCTAATGTGTATCGAATGCAGATATGAATATACTTCATAAAAATTTAAAGTTATGACAGTTTTTCACAATGCTCTTATTTTCTATAATTCTCTATATTTAAATTTAATGGAACACCTCATTAGTTAATATTAGTTTAAGAGATATGATTTGTTCTCAACCTCTCAACCACCATTTAAAGATAAATATGTTTACCTCAAATGCAACTATTTTAAAAATAAGATGCTTATTTCAAATATATCACTTTAAGAATATAAATATCAAATAAAGAAAAATACACCCCCAAAAAAAAAAGTCTTATGCAACCCCTCTGTTTTTTATTTTAAACTTTTAACAACAAGATAAATGTAAAACATTATTAAAATAGAAATATCAAATTAAAGCAAAATATAAAAAATCTATACATGTCAAATTTCTAAACTTTTAACAATAAAGATAAAAAAAAAAAAAAAAAACACACTGGGAGACAAACAGCGAGGGGCGAGATAGTTGAATTGAGCCAAAATTTGGAAGGTCGTGGCGACTCTCAAAATTGAAGAACTTTCTTCGTATGATGTGCGTTAAGAGCGAGTATTCTCATTGAAGAACTTTTTTCGTATGATGTGCGTTAAGGTCGAGTATTCTCAGTGTCAAAGATGAGTAGTGTGATGTGTGTTGACGGTGATTAGTCTGAGCGTTAAGGGCTCGGTGCTAAAATTTTAAGGGAATAAATTTTAGATGGGTTATAAGATAAGAAGATGTATTATTTTTAGAGGGTTGGCCCACATTGATATGATATTTATAGAGGGTGAGAACTTTTGACTTGATTTGGATGTTGTATAAATAAGAGGGGGTGAATGATGAAAAAGTAGTCAAATGACTTTTTTACCCTTGTGGTGTCCTAAACTTTGTTAACCGTTAAATTAAATATGAAATTGTAAAACCCACTCTATTTAATTATTTTGGACAATTTGAAATTATATTATTATTTAATTAAAAATTTAATTTTTTATAAATTTATTTAAAGAACTTTTTTTTAATTATCCAATGTACTTTTGAATGGTTGGTTGTTATTTAATTTTTTTAATTATATTTATTTGACTTGTTGGCCTATTTATTATTTTTTTACTAGCATTATATTTGTTTTGATCAAGTTAACAATACTATTAACGAGAACTAAAAACGTCAAAAATAAGCTAAGAGAGAGTGAAAATTTTTTGTTAGTCCCAACCTTACCCAAAAGTTATATGCGGAGGGGGGGAAATGTGGACCCATGGCAACAAATAAACGGAGAGGGAGGAAAAAGTGTGAGCTGTTTGGAGTTGCTAAACGTGTGAGACCCACGGGTATTAGTTTTGGGAGGGGTTATAACTGCATCCAAGCAAGGCCTAAGGATGAGTATTCTCACCTTAAAGACATGCCGGCGTTCATGGATACTCAGTATGCAAGTGCCAAGAGAAAACTGTCAATCATATATCCATTTGGATTTGATTTTGTGGTAGAATTTCGCACGAGAGACCAAGAGTTTCTGTTTTTGTCGAGTTAAGGCCCGTTTGGAGACTCAAAAATTAGTAAAAAAGTACCAAATTTTGTATTTTGTAACTTTTGATACATTTGTTAGAACCATAATTTTTTTTTTTTGATTTGCTATAGTAAAAAATAAAAAAAAAGTTATTATTTTTATTTGTTACAGTAAAAACATACCAAATACACAAAAAATTACTACTTTTTTTATTTGCTACAATAAAAAATTTACCAAACACCTAAAAATTGTAAAAAAATGTTAAAAAATACACTTTGTTCCACCAAACACAAAAAAATATAACTAAAAAAACATAAAAAACTACCAAAAATTTCACTTTTTTTTCTTGTTTTGACCCTCCAAACGACCTCTTAATCACGTCATTTTTTCCTTCTAGATCCTATGTAGAGAGAGATAGAATAACCTTTCAAGGATTGAGATGCCGAATCCCAGAATCAAAAGTCAAAATTTTGCTCAAAGTCCTGTTTGTACAATTGGCTGACAGGAGGGATAAAACCCGGTTTACATTCTTTTTTTAACTTTGTTGAGTATTGCGTTGTTGTTAGGTGCGAGGCTTATGAAATTTTGAGTAGCATTTTCTTAATGCCCTCACAATTTTCATTAACAAAATTCTTTTATTCCTCGAGAGAGGGGAGGGGGGGGGGGAAGAAAAAGAAAAAGGCCAGCTGCAAATCTTAACCAGGAAGTGGATTTCATTGAAACAGCCATTTCTCACAAAACACACAATATTTATATGAGAGCATCTCTCATGAAACTACCCCTCAAAACAGGAACCTAGCAAAACTTACCATCCAAATGGTTAAAACACTTGAAAACTATCAAGCAATCATATCCTTCATAACAGTTCTTTGTAGCTTCCAATTGTCACAGACTAAACAAACCGACTGGGAAAACCCACACAAGACAATTATTTAGTTAGGCAGAAGACCCATATCAATAAATTCATTACTGCATCTCAATAACGCCTTTCTTCATCCCGCAGCCTTCCTGATGAATGTTCTTCCGCGCTGAACAGCTCTAGATTGCTCAAGAAACAAGTCAGATTGTGTGTGCCATCCCCCAGCCTTCATGGGTGCAGGAAAAGACCGCCTTGCAGACAATCTAGCAGAACCCAGAGTCTCATTTGTGAGCTTGTCGGCTGTCTCAGAAACTCCACATGCAATCTTGCCATTGTAAATCGAGGCTGTCAAAATTGTATTTCATCATCAGTATAAAATAAACAATTATTATGCAAAAACAAATACTACATAAATTATATATGTGCTCATTTCCCAACTACTCGACAAAAATGAATAGGAACAAACAAGACTTCAAGAAAAAATGTACCAATAAAACCATAAAAGGTGATAGCAATTAATTTGTGCGCAAGTGATTCAAGTGACACAAGGAGCAGTCCAATAGGAAGCACACAATCACAGAGCCACAAAAGAATAAATGCAAGTATGAATACATATTACCCGGCAAACAGCACAAGCACATTCAAACTATATTCCTTAATACAGTATCATAAATCTATTTCAGAAGCCAATCTGCAATTCCTCGTGCATGTAAGGTCAGCCTGGTGCACGAAACTCCTGCCTTACGCGGAGTCCGGGAAGGGTCAAATCACGAGGGTCTACTGTACGCAGCCTTACTCTGCATTTGCAAGAGACTGTTTCCACGACTAGAACCCGTGACCTCAGGTCATACGGCGGCAACTCTTACCGTTGAGCCAAGGCTCCCCTTCTCCTCGTGCATGTAAGGAGGAAATTAATAAAATATTCATGCAACTAGTTATTGCTCCCTTCTCTTCATTTTTTCTTTTTAACTTTTCTTCCATCTTCTTCTGTTCCCATATTTATTTTCACTCTCTTTTCTTGATAATCCTTTGAGAGGGAACACTACATGGTCAGGAGCATGTCAAAGCATACATCAGAATTTGCACAACAAACAAATCAAGAACTACATAGTTCAATCGTCATCAGAACCTAAAGCGACAGAAACAGGTCAAAACACTAGCAACTCATAGCAAACTAGTGAGACAGATTAAAAAAATAGTCACAGCAAGGAATTAATCAAGGGTCTCAAAACTAGATCAAGCATATGAAAACTATATGCAAGGTTCTTGAAAACTAGATCAACATTATGGAAACTACAGAAAACTGAACAGGCTAGTAAAAAAACACTTACATGGACTATTCCCTGCAGGCAAACAGTAACGTGGTTGCTGTTTGGCAGCAATCCTCGAAAATTTATCCTGGACATGCAGGGAATGGGAATAAATAGAAGGAAAAAATCAACCATAAATAGCATCAATAAAGTGCAAAAAAGTCAACCATCAGCACAATCAGTAAACAAACAGAGTTATTCGCTGCCCTTACCTGATTATTCATTTCCAGCTTACATACACCTGTAACAATCATTAGAAATGGTTAAGAATCAAATAAGCGTACTAAGTTGCACATAACTTGTGAACGGGGTATGTATTATCTAAAAATGTGTTCATCTGTGCACTTTTGACATTTAGTAAATCAAAATACAAATAAGATTGTAATTACTCCTGGGCTCAAAGAGGGAATAGTACTAGAAACTTAAATGAGTGACAACAGCTATATTAATAGCAAATGAATTTCATTAATAAAAAAATCCTAATATCACTAGCTCCAATAAAGCTCGGAAATCAACACCACAATGCAAACATAAGAAATCATTCAAATGGTTTCTTTCAGCAATGGATCTTGATCCATTGAACTAAATTGATTGAAATCCCCACTAGATACATCAACCAGAAGTTACTAAAGCAGTAGGTAGAATTTACAGTATCAAATTATCAGAACATTATATACCCGTAGGTAGAGACACATGAGATTTGGCAGGCGGAAAGTTGCCAGCTGGCTTTGAATTAGACAGAGTCCCATTGTACTTCCTGACAGACTTCTGCTCTGAAACACCTCTTGTTCTAGCTGCAACATGCATAACAAATTAGGGTCCAGCAATACTTCACTCATTGTGAAAGTTAGACAAACTGAATACGGAGGGCCAAACCAGATGGAGGTGTTCTAGTGACAGCGGCTTTGGAGTGAAGAGATGGTGGAACGTAAAAGCAACTCTGCCACATGAAAAGAATGCAATTTAATTGTAAGACCACTAAAGGCACAAATTAGAAGCAATATAAAAATGCACATTTCAACTTCTTGAAATAATAAATAAATTCCATAGATGGAAAATTTTGTCACCTGAAAGAATGGATGCTGTAGGGCCTCCAAGGCTGTTGGCCTCCTGAAAGGATCCCACGAACAAAGCAACTAAAAATTCAGATAGGAAATAAGAAAGAACACAAGGTAAGGTGGATATCAAATAAAAACTAATCTTCAAAACACAACCAGTTAAAAGTTTTTATAGACATTAACAAATTTTCCACTTCTGAAAATCACAAGTTCAAAGAAAATGAGGAAAAGAAAGCAGAAAGTTAGTTGCAACTCAAGTTACAAAAGATCAGTACTTACTGTAATAAGACTGATTGCATCCTTGCTAGCAGATGGAATCAGTACAGAAAGATGGACACCAGTGAGCTGTCATGCAAAATCAAGGGGCATATTTTATGGCCTTAGTCATATTTACTAAAATGAAGAAAAAGAATCAATACAAATTAATCTTTATCGAACTGCCAAATGATATGAAATCCATTGTTAATGCATATGAAAGGATATAATCAAGTAGCCAAAAAGTCAATTCTTACACACATAGGACCACAAAAGAATTCTGATCATTCATAGACACGAAAGGAAGTAGAATGCATGCAATGACTAACATTTTTTTGTAGGTCTCAAAAAGAATATCCCAGAAAAAATAGCAAGAAAATCTAAACTACGATAAAGAAAGGGTCAGATCAAAATATCACTTGCATTGTTACAAAAGCTTCAAATATTTCTTTAGAAACTATAGCACACTAACGAAAATTAGAACATCACATAAAACAGCACCTCAGAATACACAAGAATTTGCACAATACTTGAAAACATAAAACCATGACAAACTGACCCGAGGGAACTGGTAATTAATGGCACTTGCAAGTTTAAGCCCTTCAGCCCACTCACTCGCAGTTGGGGTGCCTATTACGCTGCATATTTTGTAGATCTCATCTGCTTCACTGCGATGAATACATTAAAACAGAGAACTTAGATCACTGCTGCAAAAGGGGACAGTAAGAGAGCTAAACAAACAAAATTCTTACAAATGTAACCAAATCAGGAAGCAAATTGATGTTAAAAGCATTAAAAAACAAAACAAAACAAAACAAAACAGAAGTGTCTAGTAACTAAATCATGTCTTGCTTCACCAGCAAGATAGACATGACGGGAAAGCACCTCTCTAGAAGGCAAACTTAACCAAAACCATAATCTAGTATCTCCATTCGCTGTCATGTTAAGAACTAGTAACAGCAAATGCAAGGGATTCAAAAGGACAAGCCATGCACCTTGAGCCCGGAAAAAGAGGACGGAGAGTTAACAGTTCAGCCATGATCGCACCCATTGCCCACATATCTGGTGGAAAGAAGGAAGAAAACCAATCAGAAACTTAAAGTCGCAGTTAATAAAGATGTTCTGAACATATTTTCTTTCATCATTGACTCACTCACCAACAGCAGAATCATATATTGGAGACTGAAGCAGAACTTCAGGGGCACGATACCTGCAAAGTCCATACTAACTTCAATTACACAAGAAAAATTAAGGATGCATTTAACAACACAGATATCAAAATGAGAGAAAGGGCGAAACCACCACATACCAGCGCGTTGAGACATAATCTGTATACGGTGGTTGAGAATTGAGCTCACGGGCAAGACCAAAATCAGCAATTTTTATTACTTCCTTTGAAACCAGCAAGTTCTCTGCATGGTATCAAGGTTAAAAATAAATAAATAAATAAATAATATTGGGACACAACACAGCAAAACTTAAAAGAGGAGGAAACAACAAGAGAGTTCAAATGTTTAAACATTTATCATATCATAATAGGCCATTCAGAAGGGTCGAGGAAAAAAATCATGTGGCCCTGCATGTGGGACAAAGTACTAGGAGCATTTGAACAGAGACTCGTTAATAAAAAGTAATACAAAAAACTACAGACTCACAATACCTAAATCAACTCAAATTAGAAAAGCAAGTGCAAGCTTTATATATAATCAACACAAAAACCTTGTTCCAGGAAAATCATCAAACGCAGGTGTAATAATTATACTACATACGAAGGTATTAATTTGACGTTGAGGACATTTTTTAGTTAGGAGAAAATGGAAAGAACGGTCAAAACCATTATAATACAAGAGCCAACAAATGGTTAAATCCATTATTGTACAAGTGGCAGAATGGCACACTAATTTTGTGTACTTATATATATATATATATATATTTATACAAAACAAAATTTTCATTAATGAAAATGAAAATTTGAGAGCTCATAATTCAGAATGTTCTCTATCAATCAGATTGTGAGAAAAATTTTAATTGATATTGCCCACCCTCTAACAACCCAATTGCAAAATGGGTAAACATCAAAAAAACATCTGGAAATACTCTTCCAAGGATTCCTCAGTATGCCTCTCACCACCGCTCTATAACGCCAATCATTGTTCAATAAACCATATTTACTCTTGAAAATCAAGAACTACCAAGAATTTTGTTCAAGAGAGTCTCCAAAGCCATTTTGCTAATAAAGCATCATTTCCAGCAGCAATATTACCCACCCCTAAACCACCTTTGAACTTTGGAAGAGATACTTTTTTCCGATTTAAAAGATGATTCCTATTCCCTTCCTCCCAACCCTCCCAAAAGAAATTTCTAATCAAAGATTCAACATTGAGACTAGCTTTTGCTAGCATTTTAAAAATAGACATAAAATAATAGGCATATTTGATAACACTGACTGGACTAGAGTGAGTCTCCCACCAATTGACAGAAAACACTTCTTCCATCCATGAAGCCTCTTCTTAATTCTATCCACCACAGAATCCCAAAACTTGCATGATGAAGGAATGCCTCCTAATGGAAGTCCCAACTTGCCTGCTTATCTTGTCTATTGACAGTTTTTCCATAATAATTCCAGTTAAGGAAGACTCATACAAATTGATCCTAAGACCCGAGGCTATCTCAAAAATTTTGAGGATGTTGACCAAAGCCAGAAAACTCTCCTCCCTATTAGAAGAGAAAAATACAGTATCATCTGGAAAATGTAAATGAGAAACCAATCCCTATCCCTTCCTGTACACTCTCAACAATTCCATTATCAACAGCTTTATCGACCATTCTACTTAAGACATCAATCACAAGGGTAAAAAAAGAAAGGAGATAAAGGGTCTCCTTGCCTAAGACCTCTAGATGCAAAAAATGGTTGCTAGGTTTCCATTTCATAATAACTGAAAAATTAGAGGATAAACATCCATTAATCCACTTTCTCCATTTAGTTCCAAGACCTTTTTGATTCAACACATAATCCAGAAAATCCCACTCCACATGGTCATAAACCTTTTCAAAATCAACCTTGAACACAGTGCCTTTCTTGCCCCTAACTCTGTATGCTTCCAGAACTTCATTTGCAATTAGAACCCCCATCTAAGATTTGTCTACCTTCTGAAAATGAACTTTGGGTTATGGAAATTGTCTCACTGAGAACAAATATCAGGCGTCTAGCTAACACCTTAGCAATGATCTTACCAAGGGAAGACACTAGACTTGTTGGACGAAAATCCTTCAGTTTCATCGACTGATTTTTCTTAAGGATTAGGCATATAGAAGTAGCATTTATACATGCATTCACTACACCAATCTGATAAAACTTCTCAAGGACACTCATTAAATCATACTTGATCACATCCCAACCATCTTGAAACGCCGCCATTGTAAAACCATCTAGTCCAGGAGACCTCTCTCTACCACTCTCAAAAATAGCATTCTTAAGTTCCTCTATTTCAAATGGCCTCTCGAGCAAAATACTTCTATCACTGCTTACAGAGTTAAGATTTAAACCTTCCAACTCAAAACTATCATTCTCCCTTGAGGTGTAAAACTAACTGAAAAATTAATAAATTTGCTCATTGATCAAATCCTCTTTACCCACCACTTCACGAACCCTTACCTCCAACAATTTGATGAAATTTTTTAAACTTCTACCATTGGCTACCTTGTGAAATAACTTCAAATTATTGTCCCCATCTTTGAGCCAACTGAATTGTGACTGGATGATATCTCTCTTAAGGTAAATCTTTCCACCCTAATAAGGACATCATTCAAACCTTCACCGAGCTCAATTTTATCTAATTCCATATATCCACATATGCATATTGCAGAGAAACAATGATATTATGGGCGTATAGGGCTGTCTACTCATCCAGCCAAAAAAGGTATGAATTGTGACTGGATCAGCATGCTTTACAGCAATACCATCTTCTTATCCTTTTCTTTCCCTTTTTTTTTTAGGGTGGGGTTTCAGAGGATTAGGGGACTGGGGAAGCCTTTATTTTTACTAATTAATTTAGCAAATGGTGAAATTAAAAGTAGAAGATTAATTTGGATAATTTCCATGAACCAATGAATCACAGACGTGAAGATGATTATTTCTCATTCCAGCATAATTGCTAGATTTGATGCCAGTGCAAAGCTCAGCAACAAGTTGGCATTATACTGAAAAGCCCACTTCAAAGGCAGGCTTAAAAAATGTAAATAAGAATAAAGGATTGAGACCATTCATAACCACACTGTGAAGCATATTGCCCTTACTGTTAAAATAAGTATTCAAACTTCAGTAAAACATTGATTCAGAACTTAAAACATAATTACTTTTCGAACTTTCTATTTCCAACATATCTGACGCATAGACAGATCTTAAATCTTAAACAGGTCTCCTATTTAAAAGTAGTGTCAACTAGACACACTAAGGTCCTGGGACATCAATCAGAAGTACAACTATAATAATGTCATCACCGGCAATATATACCTGGCTTAAGGTCACGATGAAAATATCCTCGCTGATGCATGTATGCAATTCCCTGAAACACTTGGAAGCACCAATTTCTGACTTCAGATTCTGAGAAAAGCTTTACCCTGTCTTTCATAAGTTGATATAGGTTGCATTCCTTAAACATGAGGTAAAAATGGCATTACACACACCTGATAGTCTGTAATTAATAAGGACAAAGAAAGGACAAGGGAGAGGCAAGTACCATGTATTCGAACACAAAATATAGAATATCATTTTCCCTGATGACTTCCTGCAGCTTCACAATATTAGGATGGTTCATTTTCCGCAATGACTGCCATAAACAAACACATCTAACGTCAACACAGATACAAGGATAAACTAGATGCAGCACAGTGAAACAGTAAATTATGTTACCTTAACTTCCCTCAAATTTACGCATTCCTCCCAAGAATAATATTTTCTCTTCATTTTCTTAATCGCAACCTGTTAAAACAATGATTAACGTAAAAAAGCAGACTGATAATTTTCTTGACTCAGCTTTAAGTTTTGCAAGAAACATAAATGAACTTACAACTTGACCAGTGTGCTTATTTATAGCTCGCCACACACTCCCAAATGTTCCATCACCAACCACTTTGATTATCTTGTACCTGTATGAATCACAACTGTAACACACACAAATAAAAAATAAAAAGTTACTAGTATTATCATACAGTACTACATAAACTAACCGCACCTATCCATTCTTGTCATTTCAACAGCTCGTGCTGCTTCTTCCATGCAAGAAAATGATAGAGCGCACAGAAAATCTATAATGTTTGTCTGCTGTAGAGACTTTGTAAGAACTGCTAAACGTAAACTAAGTGCCTGGCCAATATAGCTGAATCCACCATCAATTTCTAGGTGCACCAAGCCCACACATGAAACAAGTTTGTTTCTGATGGACAGGCTTCACAGCATTATCCATAAAACATAACAGAACAAATGCTCTGAGACAACAGTAAGGTTGCTATAGGAGGAAAACTTGAGTGCTGCAGAACATCTTGACACCAGTCTGAGAACTGATTGAACCAGAACATCGCTTTAACAAAAAAATTGTGGATCCTTAGCACAGGACAAAGTCACCACATGCTATAACAAACTTGATAACAGCTACCTCAGCTATTCTACAAAATATCTCTTGCAGAATCTTTGTAACTGATAATGTCATTACTCACTCTAACCAGTAGCCATCAGTGTTGAAGACGAAATATAGCTAGGAACTACAAACTCTGCACATATTAAGAGCAACAGGCTTATCTAAAATAAACTACAAAGAAAAAAATATTTTTTTTTCTTTTTTGCAGACTTCAACCCTGTGATTCAAAAAACAAAAACAAAAACAAAAACAAAAACAATACAAAACAAATGTTAGCACCATCTCGTGAAATTTTAAACGCAAGTGAATTAATTGGTATGCAGCCAAGAAAGACTGAAATTAAAGCCTTACTCCAGAAGATAGTTTCCCCAGGATCATGACTGGATGTTGTATCAACAATGCACTACAAGCATGAAATTTGTCAGGAAACACTACTATATAATCCCTAGTTTAGAAATAATTGAATAGGAGCTTACTCATAGATGTGCACTAAAGATCCAACACCTATCTTAGAAAACATTTGCATTGGGCCTTCCGTATTGCTTATTCAAGAGAAAATGTTCACTATGTGCAATTGACAAAGGAAACAAGGAGGAAATTGCCAAGGATGAAATACCGCCAGTCAAGCACTTGCTGGGATGGGAAAACCAGAAACTGGTAGCAACCCAACCAGAGGCACACTTTCTCCATGACTTAACAGCGGAAATTACACCTTCAAAATCGAAGTCCAATGCAACCTAACAGCACAAAGAAAGAACAGCCATACAGCCATCAAAGTCACAATTCTACAAGGATACAACTTCTTCATAAACATTAAAACTTAAAATGGAGATCCTTTTGATATATCAACCACTAAGATAATGAATTCTACCAGGTGCACTTGAATAATCTGAGAACCAAAATAAACAATAACAACGAAATTCCAAATTGTCACTATGAACATAAATTTCCAACAATCAGCACCCAAAAAAAAAAAAGAAAAAAAACTAACACCCACAACCAATTAGCTGGTCTCCAATGCACTCCCAGAAACAAATGTTGTGACAAACTCTGTAATTGAGAATTTAAATATGGTCATGAAGTAGGAAAAATAATTATGGGCAAGAAATGAAGAATAATTGCAATACACAAAGGCATAACAAATTATGTGGTTCGGCGTAAAGCCTACATTCACGTGCGAAGACAGGAGAAGTATTTTTACTACCACAAAAGCAGAATAAAAAAATGAGAAAGACACAAAAAATTTCGGTACCAAAATTAAGACAAAAGTACCCGAAATATATCTCACCTTAAAAGACAAAGACTTAAACTTTTCTCTCACACCTCTCTACACAAAATTGAATTTCTTTATTATTTTTTTTTATTTCTTCTCTACTCTTTTCTTTTTTTTCTCTATGCACACTTTCCCATACACCCAATCTCTCTATTTATACTAAACATCCTAACTAAATCTGGCCAACCCACATTGGCTATATTTGTGAGCACCAAAATATGGACGGTGCTTAGCAGCTTAAGGAATTGAGAGGTGGAGACAAGGTCAATCCTTCCCATCATGAGTTACAACAAACACACAACTTCCACCCGCCCCAAAAACAAGCCTAGTACTCAGAAAAAAGAGGATCCAATTGGCATAGCTCAGTTGAAAAGAAACAAACCTGTAGTTCATCATAGATGAGCAAGTGTCTTGCTCAATTACAAAACACGAAAAAAGAAAGAGCTAAGCACTTGTTAATTTATTCTAGTCTCCCCGGTTATGGTTACCAAGGGCGACAGCCCGCACAATGAGCTCTTGCTGTTCTTCGAGCAGTGCCCTCTTCCTGTTTTCACCCATGATGGGAAGGATTGACCTTGTCTCCACCTCTCAATTCTTTAAGCTGCAAAACTCCGTCCATATTTTGGCGCTCACAAATATAGCCAATGGGGGTTGGCCAGATTTAGCTAGGATATTTGGTATAAATAGAGAGATTGGGTGTACCGGAAAGTGTGCACAGGAAAAAAAAAAAAGAAAAGAGTAGAGAAGAAATAAAAAATAATAATAAAGAAATTCAATTTTGTGTAGAGAGGTGTGAGAGAAAAGTTTAAGTCTTTGTCTTTTAAGGTGAGATATATTTCGGGTACTTTTGTCTTAATTTTGGTACCGAAATTTTTTGTGTCTTTCTCATTTTTGTATTCTGCTTTTGTGATAGTAAAAATACTTCTCCTATCTTTGCCCGTAGATGTAGGCATACGCTGAATCACGTAATTCGATATGCCTTTGTGTATTGCAATTATTTTTATTTCCTACCTATAATTATTTTTCCTACTTCATTACCGTATTTAAACTCTCAATTACAGAGTTTGTCACAACAACCAATCATCAAATCCCTCGAGATCATATCAGAGAATAGAAAGCAACCAAAATCAAATAATAATGCATCCATCAAAACAAAGAACAATAAATCCACAACCCAAATTAAACCTATATTCATATTCCCGAAGAGAACCCCAGATGCCCGCTGAACCCTAAACGTTAAGCAAGCGAAAGCGACACCAAGTTTATAATAAGGCAGCCGAAACCCTAATCCTATACCTCGTCAAACGAATTCAAAAACAACTTTGAAAATAATTAAAAAAAAAAACAATCCGCTTAGATCTCATTGGAATCCAATAAGCAATCACAAACACCCATAGAAACACAAAACTATACAGCATAGACAATGACGTATCGATATACAACATGATTACATATATATGGATATAGAGAGAGAATGAAGGTACCGATAACGGCATAACCTAAAGTCGCCACGGATAGGCAGAGATCGACTACCGAGGCCCCCGCCCTCTCTTTCGCTCTCTACAAAGCCTCCGAACCCACCAAATATTCTTTCACTGCGATTAACGGGAAACAAACAATGATTCTGACGACTAGGCATGTATGTGTAATATATATATGTGTGTGTGTGTGTGTGTGTGTCATAGGCTGCGATCGTGTATGCTATGGCTTACCCTTTGAAGTTACGGACGCCTTTTGATCAACCGGTTAGTGGATGGATGGAGACATCACGATTCATGACACAATGATGGAAGTTTTGGAATATAGTCTTTCTTTTGGCTAATTAAATTTTCCAATTTTTGTCCACGTGTTAAATTTTTCCTTAGCAATGAAAATTGAGTTTTACTAAATTAATTTTTTTTTAGTATTTACCAATTTTTGGGACTATTTCGCTTTCAAAAGTTACAAAAAAAAAATATCAACTTTAAATACTTTTTCTAATCATATTTCATCATATATTATTTTTACTTCAATTTTTTATATTTTTTCTATACTTTTTGATCAATCAAATAATCCCCTGAGTTAATATGTTTTATTATACCTTAAATTAATATGTTTCAATATACATAACAGGGCATAATAATTTTTTTAAAATATATATAAAAAATAAATTAGAATTATAAGTTATTTTTTATATTAATCATCGTTCTCATTTACTCCATATTTTAACTTTTATTTTAAGAAACAAAATCGTAAAATCTTGTTTGTTTCGTATTATACAAAAGAGATTGTTGACGCTATTTTTACTGTTGTTTTCAGTGTATTTCATGTTCTCTTCTCCCTCGTTTGATAAACTCTATCAATGTCAACTTGACACGCTTTCCTTTAGAAATTGCCAATCTGAGAGGCTTTTGTCTGGTGCAACCAACCAGCTAACTTGAGAAAGAGAAAATTATTTCTAAAGCGAATTAGGCCCCACATGGGAAGTCATAATTTTTGATAACTTTTTAGGAAGGGAAATTTTCGATGTTTTTTTGTAAAATAAGTGGAAATTTTTAGTAAGATTTGATAACTTTTAGGTATTTAATAAAAATTTTTAACAAATTTTATGTGTTTGATAAAACAATTTAATAACTTTGAGTTGGGTTAAAATAAAATGATTATTATATCTCTTGTCACATAAGTGAAAAGTGGTGGCAACCTGTCACAGGCAAAACACTAATATTTTTTTGCTAATTTTGCTCCTCCAAACATGGCCTTAATGTAATAACAATTTCTGTTTATGTAAATTTTAAAATCAATTTTTATGTTTCATCTTTATTTTAGAGTCATTGGTTTTTCTAAAACAACTTAGGCACCATTTGGCAACTTAATTTTTAGTGAAAATTTACGAAAAGTTGCTTACTGAATGTTTCGCAAAACATCAACTTTTGTCATTTTTCTACTCAGAGTGAGCTTGGAGTGATAAAAAAGTAAGATCAAATGAGATAAAATGTAGTTTGAGGAAACTTTTTGCATTTGGTGCACACACCTCAAATTACGTTTTTTGGAGATGAATAATAAGATTTTCATTCTAACAGATTAGATTTCCGTTTGAACGGATTCAAAATTTTGAGCAGTCATGGTTTCTTTGCACTTTAAGCCGTCCAAACAGATTATAGAAGCCGTTTGGACGAAAGTTGACCACACGAATCCGTCGGAACGATTTCTACAATCTGTTGGAACGGTTTTATGACCAAACAAAAAATAATCAAAATGGGTGTCATTCGGTAGCTTGAGAGTCTATAGTGAGAATAGTGAAAAAAATTTTGCTATTTGATTAACCGAATTCTAATTATCGACTTTTTTTTGAAAAGTATTAAACTTTTTTTGAATTTTGAGAAGACGAGAATGTATAAAAATGTATAGAGATTTTCAGATGTTTTTAGAGATTTTTAAAGATTTTCACCAAAATTTGGTGCGCCAAATGCACTCTCAATTACAGTAACTTATTTAATTCAAAAGTCACTAAAAGTTGCCAAAAGTTTTACTAAACATCCAAAAGTTATAAAAAATTGTTACTTGTTTCCCCAAATGTATCAAAAATTGCAACTTGCAGCTTTTGGCCAAAAAAATATTAAAAGTTACTAAATTTAGACTTTCGAATAGTACCTTAGCAACAATAAAGCAAATTGCAATTAAAATCAAAATATCAGCAAATCCTTTGGGGATGGTAATTTCAACCCACCCTAGCGAGTATCCGTCCGACCCAAACCAATAAGTATAGTTATTTTTAAATGTCATGAGTAATAGGGCGAGTTAGGATACAAAATAAATAGCAATAGGATACAAGTACGAGGATGGTAAATGTAGTGTACACGACGGGTATTATCCAAATCTTTTTTGATTATCCTAATTATAGGGTACCTAATAGGTATTACCTGTATCAATTACCTATTTATTGAATATCCAACTAGTGTTACCTAATTATTCATCTAAATTACTCAATTTTCAGCTTAAATTATCGGTACCCAAATTTATGCAAATAATACCATCAATTCGGATACTAAATTATATATATTGTGTTTAAAGAACGAAGTTTGTACAATTAATATCAAATAATTCAAGATTTTGATACCAAATAATTTATTTTAGACTTAGACACAGTTTTTTTTCACTAAATTATAGTAGAAATGTAAGATAAGATCAAATATGAGATTTTTTTTTAAATTTTATTTTTATAAAGTAATATAATAAATTTTAGTAAGTAAAAAAATATGTAAATATTTTTATCTAAAGATAATTTTTTTAATCTATTACGATGTAAAATTACTTATAAAGTTACTGTATTCAAATAATTATTTAATCCTTATTCTTAATTTAACAACCTCATATTTAAAAGTTATAGGTACCCAATTACGCAATGAGTATCCGATTACTCAATGGATTAGAAAATAGTAACTAGTTAAAAATACTCGTCAGGTATCTGCATAGTCTGGGTATTTTTTTTTTTTTTTTTTTACAGATAGACTTGAAGATAATATAGACAATAACTGATCCTAATCTAATCTGCTGTCATCCTTTATCCTCATCTATGGTAGCGTTTGGAATGGGAAAAAACAAGAAAAATATGATTTGAGATAACTTTTGTCGCTTGGTGTTTCTAACCCAAACCATATTTTTTAGAGAAGAACAATGTAATTTTTGAACTTTTGCAGTAACAAGTTAGAGAGAGAAACCGTGGGAACGGTTTTTTTAGTCTGTTCCCATGGATTTATGTTAGAATTTTTTTAAAACTTGTTAAACTTTTCAACTTCTACATGAAAAAAATTAGAGAGAGAAACCGTGGGAACAGTTTTTGGGTTCGTTCCAACGGGTTTATATCAGATTTATTGAAATTTGTTGAAAAGTTATTACGATTTTTGAAAAAAGTTATTGGAGTTTATACAAATTTGTTGAAATATGTAAATATATATAGAAATTTATAGGAATTTCACGAAATACGATGTGGTTAAAATATATTAAAGAACTTTAGAGATTTTTAGAGGTTTTCAAATATTTTTGTTAGCTGCCTAATTCTTCACTTCTTAGGGTGCATTTGAAGTGATAAAAGTGAGATAAGTTGTAAATTCGTAATTCGTGTAGTAAGATAAAAAGTGAATAACTTTTAAATTTTTTTAGTATTTTTTATCGTTTTTTAGAGTTTTATGTCACCAAAAATGGAAGTTTCCCAACAACAATGCACTTAGAAAAATAGCAACCCTTACATTCTAAAATGTTTGCGAATATAGAGCACCAATTAACATAGTAATTAATGTAGACTATCATCCAATGAAGAAGTGGTGAAGGCAAATTTGGTGGAGTCTTTGGCCTGTACCCATTATATGAAATATAAAATTGAATAAATAAATAAATAAATAAAAAGAAAAAATTAAAAAAAAAAACCATCATAAATTAAAACTCAGTAACTATAAATACATATAAACTTTTTGATAACTTGATCAATTAGAATTTAAATTCATTATCTTTTTAAAACACAATTACCTACTCAAAATTTATGAAAAGAAAAAATAAAAAAGAATAAAAGAAAATTTGAGAGACTCATAATCCAAACCCATAGATCATAGATACAGCTAGGGAATGACTAAACAAATAGTCAACTAAAACAACTGATTCATTCTGTGTAATCTATAAGTTATAATCTATTGTTCATCTTCTTTCTTTGGATCACAGCAATCTAATAAATTCAAAGTCTACATATGAAACAACATCAATAATCATCAAATTTAATATTATTTGAAAACAAATAGAAAGAATTTGGAAAAAAATGTGCCAAACCCATAAATAAATTTGAATATGAAAAAAAAAAAAAAGCTTTGCCTACCTTGCAAGTAAAATTGATTTTTAAGTTCAGCTAAATTTGAATAATATAGGGTTGAACTTGACTCATTTACACTCTCAAGCATGTTTATGAATTTATCTACAGAGAATGGCCCATGGTTTATTAAAACATCAAAATTACTTAAAAGGAGAACTTTATATGTAGATCGATAGATTATATTGTAGTGACTAAACAAAATTGAGTTAATAAGAGTAAATGAGTACAAACCATAAGTAGCTAAAGTTATTGAGGAGTACTTTTCATCACCTTATTTAGGAAATAATTAACAATATATATAACAAAAGGACTTGGTTATCAAGATTGTAATGGCACCCTCCAGTTGGCTACATCGACTTGGCTAAGCTGGATTTCTTGAGGAAGAAGATGATACTTGATGTTGAGGTTCTCAAAGATCTTCTTCAACTCAAGAAGGAGATCTGTCTTACGACTATTCTTTTCACCATAGTTTTGATGGTTCATTGTGTGTTGGACACACAGACACATTTTCATCTTGTTCATATTTTCAATCTCCTTTACTATCACCGAGTGTTTTGGATTCCAGTGCTTTGGCTTGCTCTCTAGATATCTACAAAATTGTCATGCATAAGTTACATGGAATTTAAGAATGGAAATGCTATTAAAAAATAACTATAATTTTTTTCAATCAGAATAATGTAGATGTTATATAAATCTATCACTTTAAAATACTTCATGCAAGTGGTCAAGAGAGGTTAACTTAGAATTGGTTAGAAGTGCGTACACTTTACCATTCAAGACATGCTAATTTTAACAATTGAGTAATGCTAAACTACTAGAAAATTTTGCTAGAGAAAAATTACCAAAAATAGGTAGATGCTTGTTGCTTATCACTTTAATTGAAAACACCCATTTATATGCATCTTAATTTTACAAATGTCGTTACAATATAATTCTAGCAACTCTTTTTGGTAAATTATTCTGTAGAGTCTTATTTTTCCTGACAATTATATACATAAATTGATATTTTTCCCAAATGTTAAAAAAATTTATTAAAGTGTTTAATGATTGCAAGATTACCACTACCACTGTGATTGTGGTTAAAAAGTTTGGTTGAATATTATTTCCAATTAATATTTTTCCAATTATTACCGCTACTGATTACTACTACTAAAAATTAGCTTACGTTTGAATAGCCTTTTTGAGGGATGTAATAGACTCAATGGATGTTGAGATATCTACTGTGAAATCAATTGCGTCAAACATATCTGGACTTCTATAAAAGTTGCTTATTGGCTTTGTGAGAAGAACTGAATTAGGGTAGTAAATCTTTTCCATATCATATCGAAGGAACACTGTGTTCAATATATTCATCTCTTCCACGATCATCTACAAAACCATAAAACAAACAAAAGAAAATAGAATGTCAATAAATATCATAAGATTCCAATTCAAATAAGGAACAGAATATATAAAGAGAGAAATCTATCCCACGAATATATTTTTGCTTTAAGAGCCCTTTTTATACCTATTTAGTAATGCATACAGACTTCTTTACGGAATTACTAGTTACTTTTATCATATAAGAGGCGAGAATTTCGAGGTAGGCATTTTCAAATGAAATAAATCTGTAAAGGAGCCTGCATACACCATTAGAATTACTCTAAAAACAGACAATATTTTCGTGTGATAGACCTCTTGCCCTACAAAGCAAACTAGAGATTATGATTAGTTTGTGTACCTGAACCCCATCAACGACGCAACGATCGCCTATATCAAAAGGATGCATTACGAAGACAAAGATAATGGACTCAAAAATAGTCTTGCAAGTGTTTTGGAACATAAACCCCAGAAGAACCAACTGGGTTATGACGAAAAAGATGACTTTAGTAGTTGCTAATCCCATCACTAGTAAAGAGACCACGATTATAATCACACTAACAATAGCACTTGCTAGCTTGTGAAGTTGTTGCACTGCTGTTTTTGTATCATTTAAGGAGTGTGCAAGAGCTTTTCGTTCAAAGTATGCATGAACCTGATAGTACAAGATAATTGGTAAGACAATATTTGGCAGAATAGAGTACTCAATGAAAAATTTTCCAAATGTAATTAGACTTACCACTTTTGAGTTTAGCCCAAAAAATATGACTCTTATTTAGTTAAAAGCCAATACATGTATAAATACTCTCATTTAATGTAGATTGAAGTAAAAAATTAACAGAAACTGTTAACTTTAATTGAATCTGTGCTTCACGTGTCAAATTTCTTGGAGGAAAAAATTTTACAAAAGTAGATAGATAAAAACACATTTTTACTTTTTTTTTTTAATTTTAAAGATACTTGATCTAAAGCCTATGGACAAATGTCTCTATTTTTCTAAATGATTCTATTTGCACAATTCCTAATAAAACTCCGTGGCACATAAGGAACAATTATGGTTAAATTTGACAAATTTCATTAATATTACCTATTAATCCAAATTCTAAGGGTTTATTTGTTGACTTATAAATTAGAAATGATTCAAATTATTATGTCACAGTAGTAAGATTTAGTAGCTATAAGTATACCACCCAATTTCTGAAGGCAGACTTGGTGATTCTTCCACTCTCAAGGGCTCCTTCAAATGAAGGGAAGATGGTGTATATCTCTTCCCTCTTTAGAAATCTCATTAGATCTTCCTCTTCAATGTACCTTTGACAACAAAAAAAATAGGTATTTCATTGAATATAGTAAATATTAATTATGTCACATATATTATACATGTTTCAAAAATTATGACTGAACAATAATGTTTGATAAGTTTATATAATTTCAAAATTTCGTGACTATTATGGTACTCAAAGGCAAATTTTTTGAGTTACGTATACATCAGGTGTGCTACTTTTCACTTGTTAAAATTTAACCAAAAACAATGGGGCAATATGCCAAAAGAATATTTAGATTCCTTATAGTTCTTGTCAAACTAGATTTATTCCAATCTTCTTATTGCCTAAAAAGAAAGTCAAGCACGATTTCTAATGTCAGTACTTTGCACCCAATTCTCAACTTAATTATTTTATATTTAGAATATCAAGAATCAACCTATTTTATATTTAGAATTTCAAGAATTCAATCATTTTCTATAGAAAGAGAGATTCTAAAGTGAATATATTTTTTTATTGTATTGATCTGATCATGTTACAAGTATACACACACACATATATATACAAAGTGAGTGCAACTGAAGGCTATCAATATGCCTTGAAAATATAGATACTAATAACAGAATAAATCTAGCAAATCTTCTAAGGATCAGATCTTCACCTCATAGCTACTAATAGAATAAATCTAACAAACTCATAGAGTTTAATTTTCAAAAGAGACCTATTTGACTAGGTCTTCTACATTTTCTTCTAATAAAAAGAAAGGTCATTCGACCTTTAATCCAACAGTCCGAGAAGGTTCATGAAATTAAAACATTAGCTATAATTATTTCCATGCAAGTTGTGTAACTAGGTCCCAAGGTGCACAACATATGAACATAGCTTTTGAGAGAGAGTAAAAGGGGGACCTCTGGAGTCTAATTAATGAGTGAAAGTGAATGGTCATCGTTTCATTTTAACATCACCTAGAACGGATAGAAGGATTATAGGATTTAACTTGTGCTTCAGTTAATAGTGACAGGAGTTCAAACTAGAGCTCTTTCACGAGCTAACATAACAGAGTTCAAACTAAAGTTTGTTACATGCCAACTGTTTTTTCTTTCAAATCATTTCGACTTGAAAGAAGTTCAAATATATAGTGTTAACAAGCTTGAATCAAGTTCAATTTGTAATTCATTTAGAATTAAGCTTAAACGTGAATATAAGAGTGTTTCAATTAAAAAGTTCATAAGTAGGATCGATAAAATAATATATTTTATAATATTAATTTACTATATTTTAGATCAAAATAATACAATTTTAATTTGTTCGAGGCTACATGTGAGCCGATCTTAAACCCATTTCTATTTTAGCAAATATTTCTAATCTTATACTCTTTCAAAAACTCATTTCTATTTTAGCAATTTTCTTCTCCTATCATCTCTTACTTTTAGGGAACGCTTAAACAGTCAGCTATTTTTTTTTAATTTTTGTTTTTCTTTTTGTTTAATATTTTCAATTAAATTCTACTTATACCAATTCAAATAAACTATATGAATTGTATACTTTTATTTTTGATTGTTTAATATTTTTCAAACAAAATAGGCTAATGTATTTTTGAAACAAACAAGGATTTATTTTCCCTTTCTTTTTTTTTTGGCCTTTTATTATTTTTCAGACAAAACTTGCTAATGCCTAAAATACAATTTTTAAAGTTTTTGAAAAATTACTAATGCTTTTTCAAACAAATAAGGTAGCTCTATGCTTTTTCCCTATCTAAATAAATTGGCAGTTTCGTGTGCCTCAAAAAATATATCCTGACTGAACTTGTAGGTCCCACAGAATACCTAATCTATTATACTTTTAACGTAGTGGGGGACAAAAGATCCGAGACCAATTGCCATGAAAAAGCGACGGAGTTTTGTCCTCCTATGTCAGTTCTCAACAATAACCTCTTTATTTACAAAAGAAAACAAAATCAGGCAGTCACTTTTAGAGCTTGACATGCACCACCACCAATGGTGCCGTACCGTCCGCATGAATTCTGTCTCCATCATTCTGCAGTATAATCAACCTTAATCCCGAAATTGAACGAAGGGTCCAAAAGGTTTCACGTCGCTATCTCCTAAACCGCTGATTTCTGAGCTTTGAGTAAATCTTTCTTTCATTTCGGATAAATACGGTTGGGGGCTAATTCAAAACCCTCGTGTAAATCAAAAACAGTCGTCATATTCGAAGTCCCCATCCGAGAATTCAAGTATTGTATCCGTGAGTCGTTCGATTTTTTTTTTTTTTTTTAAGAGTTACCCATAATAATGAATTGTTGATTTTTTTGGAAAAAAGAAAGGTGACATGCCATATTAGTTGGATGACATTAAGTTCAGAAATTGTTTGATTAAAATTTAACGAATCAGATTCATTTAAATATTTTTTTATACGACATTAAATTTAAAAATCATTCAATTAAAATTTAACGATTTAAATAAAAAATATTTATGAATCATTAAATTTTAATTTATTAAATTCACCCGTGGTAGTTGGGGCTAGCGTTGGGCGAGATATCAGCGGTCCCGGTCTATTTTTGAGAGCGGGACCACGTGAGGCCACCAAAAAATCAACGCCTACCGCTGGAATTTCTCTTCAGTTACGAGAATAAAGATGAGGAACGGGCCAAATTGAATCTTAGGCCCACCTTAAGCGTCAGAGTGTCAACCTCCGGCCCACTTCTACACCTACACATCCGAGGAGCACTCAAGTCTCATCAGTTGCCCATTACAATCGCCACTATGATTCCAAACAATATTGAGCTCCTCGCGGGTCTAAATTTAAGTGTCAGCAAAATCTTCTTATTAAAGGGGATGTGGAAGTCCAAAATAATAATAATAATAATAATAATAATAATAATGATAATGTGTCACACTGTTAGATATTTTTAGACATTTAGTTGGCTTTTGACATTTAATTGACGCAATCTAAAATTTTGACTTGGACATACTTTCATTTATCCGTTCAAACTATACTGATCAGAAAAAATTAGTAAAAATTCGCAATTATACTAAAACTTGCCTCTAACATTTTAACTCCTAACTAATATACGTAAATTAAACTAAGTAAATTAAACTAAGGATTGGTCAAGCTAAAAGAAAAATAATAAGAATTAATAATTTCTTTTTGTATTTGGTTTATGATAGAAACTAGAAGAAAATTTAATTAAAAATAATTAAATTAAGAATTAATTAATTTTTGAATGTATTTTATTTGATTTTGTTATATTTTTAAATTTATTTAAACAAAAATATGTATTGGAGGTTTTATGTAGGGGCGTTTAGAGGGCAAAAAATTATAAAAAATTTATGTAAAAATGATATGTGGTGAAATTTGATTAGAAGAAGTTAATAACTTTTTATAATTTTTGGTATTTTTTGTTAATCCAAGCAGCTCAAATTGTTTCTTTCTTTTTTCTACCATTCTCTTTTACTTTTTTTCTTTTTTTTTTTTCTTTTCTCTCATCAAAAATATTTTACTAGAGTAATGAGAAAAGAATATAATTTTTCTATTATTTCCTGTTACTTACCTCCCCATCAATAACAATTTACTCCCATACAAAGATAATTATTACAATTAATGTAACCTATTCTTCTAAATTAATTTAATGGATGATAAAAATATCCTAATAAAATTTACCTACGGTCACTCGCGAAACAAACATGCTCTCAGTGGGCCAAACCAGAAAAGTTAGGTTAAAGAAGATTAGGAAGAAATCAAAAGGGTAAATAAAAAAAATAAAAAATAAAAAAACCACATATATAAAGGAAGATAATTGAGATTAGGGCAAGTGGTCTGTCTAATTGGGGACCAAACAGGTTGAAAAAGTAGGAAAGAGGAATTCAGCTGCACTAATCTTGACATTAACCGCATGGTAAGTGGGCGATGCATAAATTTTGAAAGTTAGATTAACTGGTAAAATATTAAATTTGTTCTATAATGAATACTAGTTCGAGTCTCCTCAAAATTAGTAGAAAGTTTACTCGATCGTTAATTTCAGAGTTTTAAAAATTAATCGAGATATGTACAAATTAATCCGAACACTTTCGATTACTAAAAAAAATATGACGGACTATGTATATACTTTAAAAATATTCAAGTTGGCAATTATACCACCTGATTCATGGTGTAATCATTAATCTCACCAAGAAAAGGGACTCAAAATTTGCAATTAAAAGGAATAAAATCACATTTTAGAATAAATATGATTAAAATAAAAAATAATAAAAATAAAAGAATAACAATAATATAATATTAACAAGATAAAAATAAAACTTACAAGTAAACGTGAATAGAATTAATATAATTTTTCAATTTAACGAAAACAATTGTCCCCACTAAACCTTTATTCAGTCCACCAAAATTTAGATTCATCAAGCGAAATAAACAGCGGAGGACATGAAATTATTTACGCAGAGTAATTTTTTTTATATATGGGTGAACAAACATAAATTATTTTTAAAAGTATTTATTAGTTATATTTTTATTTTTAATTCCACCAAATAAAAAAAAGTTAAGGCTTATTTGGTAAACCAAAGAGTAGCCCACTTTTTTTTCCTGTTACTTTTTTGTCGTATATATATTATATATCTTTTGTTTTCAACTAAAATTTGATTTTGTTTTTTAATTCTGTCAATTTTTAAGTATGCCAATCACAATTTTTTATCCAAATGTGTATTCTTCTATTTGTAAATAATTTTTTTTTATAAATATTTTTGATAAATATGAATAACAAGCTTATAGTTACTAGAAGTAAAAAAAATTAAAAAAATTAAATTAAATATAGGTGAAAAATTATATAAAAAAGAGAACAAAAAATAAAAGAAAAGACGACATTCTTCTAATTCAACCTTCTTCACTTCCTTATCAAATTAAATTACTATTTTTTAGTTTAATTCTCCGAATTTATTTCCATTAATCTAAAATGTAATAATAACTTTTTCAATTTTTAACACACACACACACACACATATATATATATATATATTATATTATTATTATAAAAGAAACGTTGGAAATATTGGTGAAGCAAAAAACTTAATAAAGTTTCAATTTTGGTGGTGAAACTTTTTGATTTTCTAAAATACCGTCCAGCGCCTCCCATCAAATTTAAATATTAAATCAAATAATTTTTAAAAATTATCTCTAATTAAGTCATTTAATAAATTTTAAATTTTTAGTCATCACATTATTTTATTTTTAGACTCTTAATTAAATTACACAAATAAATTTTTTATAATTTTTATTTTAGTTAAAATAAAGAATTTAACAAAAATTATACATACCGGGGGTGCACATTTTTAAGTGTGCATATATATATATATATATATACATATATGGGTCCACGTTGGTCTTTCAGTCGTGAATCATGCATAAACCGTCAAAAAGAAGCAAACAAGTCGCAACAGCTAATTGGCCAACCCAATTAATAACATATTGGTCCACCACCATCTCTAGTCGGGATTAATTATCAACATCTAAAAACAAGCGAAACAGCCCTTGCCAAGCTAGCGTAGGTCCTCCCTGGTCATCTCATCGGTCTATTTCTGATTCTCGCGTCTCTCGCTTTGCTAATTAAGGATGATCACAAAGGACTAGAGAAACTTCATACGTCCTAGGTTTTCAAGTATCCCGTTGATGAAAAAGTGTTTAAATTAAGGAAAAAAAATTAATTCATTTGGTTGTTCAGAAATAATCGATCAAATTTTGCATATATTTAATCAACTAAGGTGTCGTTTAGTTTGTTTTGGTATTTTGTATTTTTTAATTTGGTTATCTATTTTTTATTTTGAACTCATTTTTCATTTTATTCTTTTAAAAATAAAGAATACAGTTCAAAACTCATTTATTAAATAAATTTGAGCTCAATTCGTATTCAATTCGTTAAAAAAGAATGAAAATTTATTAAATAGATTTGAAATAATTTCTTTTTTATCTAAATATAATTTTTTTTTGTCTTACATGTTTTATACCACCATTTGATTTTTGGCCTTTTTTTTATCATTTTAACTATTTTTTAGCCAAATTGTTTACATTTCAAAAGAAGGTTCAAAAATACTTAAAATTTTGATCAAAACTGTAACACAAGATTAAAAAAAAAAAAAAAGATCTACCTACGTGGGATTAGATTTTCCTATTTTTAAGTATTTTCTTATATTTTTTAACAAACAATAAATGTAAATAACATAACTAAATATTGATAAAACAAAATTATATAAGATCAAAAAATAAGCCAAAATTCAAAAAAAAAAAAGTAAATTTTTAGACTAAAAATTCAATTCAAATAAATGAATTTTTAGAATTTTGTTTCTGCACCGAGTGCATTTAATGTGCTAAAATTTTATGTATTTAAAAATTTTAACTTTTTAGTCTATTAAAATATTTTTTTTTTCCAAAATGTTCTCTTTTTTTTTTTTTTTCTTTTTGTGCAATTTTACCCAAAAAAAAATCTATAAAAAAAAAAAGAAAAGAAAAAGGTCGAGAGAGAGAGAGAGAGAGAGAGAGAGAGAGGGGTTTACCTGGCACCAGGTCTGGCCACGTTCTTGAAGATCCTTTTGGCACAGTTTCTAGCCTCCCACTCACTGGTAATCTCCGACTCAGTCCCTCCACACTCATCCACGGCATTCGAAATGGTCGACAACCCAAACGACCTCACATAGTTTACCATCCTCTTCACGCTCCACGCCGACGTTGTTCTCTGCAAGCTCAGCTTCCTCAGCTTCTCAATGTCCACCCTCCTCCTCGTCGACCCAAATTTCTTCGTCTTCTCCAAACTCCTTGGCTCCTCGGGCAGCGACTTCGACGCCTTCAGGTTCCGCCGGTGCGCCACCTCGTACGCCTCCTCCTCCATGGGTGGCCCCGAAAGCGTGTCCAGTACGTAGTGGTGGAAGACGCTCTCCTTCATCCTGTCGAAGTACGTCGCCACGTGATACGAGGACGCCAAGACCTTCACGAGGACGATCTTGATCAGCCAAATGGTGGCACCGATTAGTACTGCAACCAGAGCTTGAAACACCTGTTGCAAGATTTGAACATGTTAGGTAACATTTGCAATTCGAAATTTTAGTAATTTTTTTGTATTTTGTTTTTGAGAAAGAGTTATTAGTGATAATTTTTTATGCGTTTGATGAAATAAATAGTAATTTTAATGACTTTTTATAATTTTTGAGTGTTTGATATAATTTTTGATAATTTTTAAAAATTTTTATTTATTTTTACAAATTTTAGCATTTTTTAAATTGAATAAATTATTGTAATTGAGTAAAAAAAATTAATATTTTATCAAATTCTCAAGTAGCAACTTTCGATAATTTTTGCTTAAAATTGAATTGATAAAATGGTGCCTAATCGTTAGCAGAAAATATTACAAATGTTTTGGGGAGCTTTTGGAGTTTGGAAAAGTTAAAAAAAAAATAAAAAAAAATTAGTGTTAAAGTGATGTAAAGGATACCTAACAAAATTTTGTGATCGTTTAGACGGTAAAAAGTGATCAAAAGTTGAAAAAATGAAGAATATCAATCATTTTTTAGTATTTGAAAGATTAATTAAAAGTGGTCAAAATAATCTGTTAGAATGGCATAAAATAAGTCATTCTAATGTTTTTAATCAAAAAGTAGTATGAAAAATTAACAGACGCTGGAAAAAGTAGAAAAAAAAAAGTGGGTAACTTTTTTCAATTTTTTGTAAAAATTTATAAAATTTAAATTTTGAAAATCGTATGAAAAATGAAAATAAAAAAGGTTGGTAAAAATAAATAAATATTTGTAGTTTTTTTTGGGTAACTTTTAATAATTTTTGGTAGTGCTAAACGTAGCCTTCATTCAAGAAATTTGAAAATTTTGTTTTTTTTTAGAAATTTTTTGAACAAATTTGTTACATGACCTTTTTGAAGAGCTTGCTCTTCTTGTGAACTTTGGCGTTGAACATGAAGGTCCACGCGAGGAGAACCAGGCCCAACCAGACGCAGTTCTGGAAGCTCTTCCGGAGACCATAGACGAAGTAGAGGACTCTCTCTCGAAGCATGAAGTTCCTCTCGATGAGGAAGACGACGAACGCCATGAGCCAGCCGGAGACGAGCCGGCCGCTGAAGACGACCATAACCATCAGGCACCATTTCCAAAGCTCAAGCCCCCACTTGAAGCTCTTCTTGAGGGACTGTATCGTGAGAGAAGAGATCAGGCAAGTCAAAATGATGATAAAGATCACCCACTCAGCCACCGTCCTCCAGCGGATCTTCCTCTTCCTCCTCCCTTTTCTGTTCTTTCCATCTTCCGTTCCTCCGTCGAGCTCCTCGTCCTCGTCGCTGTCATCGTCGTCGTCGTCGGTGGTTGAGTAGTTTGGTTTGATGAGTTCGAGCTCGTCGGACTCCGGGATGGCGGTTACGTAGGCTGGTGGTGGAAGATTGAACTCCACGTTGCGAGCTTTGGGTTTGGTGAAGCTGACTCGGCGCCGGAGCGTACGTGCTGTTCTTGCTGCGTTGTGTTGTGATTCAAGGGGTTGGGTTTTGATGTTCTGTGGCTGCTGATCCATGAACAAAACTACTTGATCGGAGTTTGTTTTTTCCATGGATCTCTCTGTCTGAAATCTGAGCTTCTGTCTATGGTGTTGGTCAGGTTAATTACACTAGGGTTTATTGTTGTTATTATATAACGGAGGATGATGAGAGAGAAGGGTGTCCTTGAAAAAGCCCAAGGTTCCGTTTGGAATCCATACCTATTTGGTTTATTGGCTTTTTTATTTTTTTGACTTTTATTATAATGATCAAATTTACCTCCTTAAATTTTAATTTTTTTTTAACTTTTAAGAGCAGAAGTGTCATTAACAAAAAAAATTAAAATTTTTTTTATTCAAATAAAAAAAATTAATTTTTTAATAACTAGCCACTAGTTAATTAATTTTTTTTTTTTTTTTTTACTTCCCAACCAAACCAAAAGACAAAAAGATAGTTGAATCATGATGATGATGTGTGACGCATTTTTCCTGATTAATTAGCAGACGCAAGCATGCTATAACGCTCCTTTTTTTTGTCCTATAAAAATTTTTAACCTCGGAAATTATATATAGCTAAATTATGTGCATATATATATACATATATATAGCCTGTCTATTTCCTCAATTTTAATTTTTAGGCCTGCATTTATATTTAAAAAATGCAAGATATTTAAAAAAAATAAAATATACATAGGGTGAAAATAAAAAGTTGATTTATTTTAAATAAATTGAATTTTTCCAGCTGTATGTATAATAATTTTTTTTATTTTTTAAAATGTTAATTATATGTCTAAAGATATCAAAAAAAAAAAAAGCTAAAATAAAAAATATATATATATAACAATGCCCTCTGGTGGCACCTATATTTGACAGTACAGCCCTAGTATTATCTGGCATATCTAACTCAATATGCGATACCATTTGGCAATTAATTTATATAAGTTTATGGGCCAAATTAATTAAACATGATTAAATTTTCAACAAATGGAGGTACTCTTCCTTTACTTTTTCCTTAATTTTCCCAGAGTCCATAAGCCTAATTATTATATATCTACACTAGTAGTTGCCCGTGTCTAATGATCAATAATATAATTTGACATGCAAACAGTTTAAATTTAAATTTATAAAACAAATCAATATAAAAAACTGTAAAAATAATCTATAAAAATAAAAATCACTAATCAAAGTAGACTAAAATATCTATATAGTATTTAATAAATGTGTAAAATTTATTATTTATTACAAATATTATCATATTTTTAAAAATATTAAAAATATGAGAGGAGTAAGAGATTACGTTTTCATGTGAAGTGATTGAAAAAACAACTGAAGAAAAAAGAGAAATAAGTAATCATGACTATTAAATAAATCCAACGACTAAAAATATACAAAAGTCAAATCATGAGCTCACTTATTTTATAGATTATCACATTTTTAAAAATATTAAAAATATGAGAAGAGTGAGAGATTTTGTTTTCATGTGAAATGATTGAAAGTATAACTAAAATAGAAAGAGAAAAAAATAATCCTGATCATTGAATAAATTTAACAATTGAAAATATACAAAGATCAAATCATAAACTCCCTTATTATATAAATAGATTCATATCTTATTATAATATTGAAGGATCACCGATTCATTTTAATCCTTAAGTTGGTAATAAGTTCATGTTTCTTTTTCTTCTCCATTTTTCCTTTTCCTTATTTTTGAGGGCGTTGAACAGTTAGCAAAGACGTAACAACTTATATTAAGAGAATAATTAAATACTAAATTACATTGTTCACGAAATCTTACTTTTAATCCATTTATTTTCAATTTAATAATCACTCATTCTATTAAGTTTTGGTTTGATCTTTGATAACATTTGAAGATTTGAAAAATTAAAAAAAAAAAATCATCAAAAGTTAATATAAAAGTGACACATGACGAAATTTTATTAGAAAAAATTGAAAACTTTTGGAATTTTTTTTAGTGTTTTTAAGAAAAATTTAAAGGTATTAACTGTTGGTTAAATGTAAATAGAAAAGGCTAGTGTTCACTCAACAAACACAATTAAATTTTCTGCATTAAAAAGCCATCAGAGAACTTTCTAGTTACATTTAGCTATTTCTCAACAAACACAATTAAATCTTTAATGTGAAAGACCAGTGGCCACTCAACAAACACAATTAAATTTTCTGCTTTTGAAGAACCATCAGAAAACTTGCATTCATGATCTAAGTTCTAAACAACTATTTCTGTTAGGAAGATTAACCTGAATTGACAAACCAAAATAGATACCTAATTAAGAGCCAACTAAAATTCCTATACAATTACAAGGATGTAAACAACACTTTCTATGAATATACATATATATATATATATATATGTTATGGAATTAGACAAATTAATCACAGTCAAGAGAAAAAATTACTATTGAGGAGTAGAAAATCGTGTGGTTCTAAGCATATAACAGTGACCCATGGGACGTTTGGTAGCACAAAATTTAGTATTTTTTTAGTAATTTTTAGTTTAAAGTGTATTTGATGAAGCAAATTGTAATTTTTATCAAATTTTTGTAATTTTTGGGTGTTAGGTAAAATTTTGGCAATATTTTTTAGCAACTTTTGAGTATTTAGTAAAATTTTTAGCATTTTTTTGTAACTTTTGTGTGTTTGGTGAGACTTTTGTGTGTAGCAGAGTAAAAAAGTGACCAAAGTTGAGATTTTACTAAATGCCTATTTTGTAACTTTTGGTAGGGTTTTACACATTTTTGTGCTGCCAAACGCTCCATAGTTACATAAAATGATGACATGACATCTATACTGACAAATATAAAGCAACTGGGACGTCTAGCTGCTAAAAGCTTACCAGAAAATAAGCCAGGATCCTGATTTCGTCGGCTAGCTGGTATTCGACCTCGTAATTTGTTGTTTGCTAGATTCACGGTTCTCAGTTTCTTGGACGGAAAGCCAGGTGCCGCACCTTCAATTCCGTTATCGTTAAGGAACACGTCCACGAGCCTAGGCAATTTCGCCGAGGGAAGTTGGGGTTTCACCAGAGAACTCGTTATGCGCTAGGTAAACTTTCTTCAGCTCATTCAGGCCATCGAAAGAGTTGTCGTCCATCTCGCCGGAGAAACCGTTGTAGGACAAGAACAACCCTCGCAACGCGCGGCCCATTTTCTTCACCTCGGGGAGCGGTCCTCGGAAACCGTTGTTCATGAAGCTTACGGTGCATAAATTTGGCAACCCCACGAGAGCTTCCATGTCGATCGTGCCTCCCAACCCCATTGTTTCTAGTCGCAGCCCAAAGACCGAACCGTTGAAGCAAAGCAACCCTTTCCAGTTCGAGTTATTACCGGAGCAGGGAGGACTACTCGACGCATTCCAGCTGCTTAATGCAGCGTCACCATTAGATAAGGACTCTTTGAACTTGAGAAGACTTGTGACTTCATCAGATGCTTGCTATTTTTATTTTATTTCTTCAATTTTACAAAACTAAGATCAATGAAACAAAAAAAACAAAAAAAACAAAAAAACAAAAATTACTCCTATTTCTCGCACAAATCAATATGAGAAATTTTTATTAGTTTTTTAAATATTGTATTATTTCCTTATATAAAATGAAGGAGATTAAATTAGTCGATATGAAACATGTAATTTATAATTTATTCTAGCTTTATACTTAAATTGTATTTTATTTATGCTTTTAACTTTTGCAACTTTAAGGTTGGTCATCAAATTTTTAATATTTTTCACAATAAAAATAGTTTTACAGACTTATTAATTATAAGAGTATTTGTGTAATTATTACAACTCTTGTGTCCTCCTTTCGTTCTTCCCCATCATACAAATAATAGTTGTAAAACAATATAATTTGCACAAGTATAGCATGTAAATTTTTTTTTTTTTCATTTGAGTGATCCATTTTGAACTTTTTGTGTTAGTACGTTTATTTCTATAATAATAAATTAAAAATGTCATGTTGTGCTAGTAGAAAAAATATACTGGACACATGACAATGATACCGACAAGTTACAAGGAATTAAAAGCACTTCAAGGCTAAAGTTCTTAATTTTAATTTAATCAAAATAAATTTGATTAGATTAATAAATTTAATTAATTAAATAATAAGTTTTGATTAAATCGAAATTGTTAATTTAAACATTTAGTCCCTAAAATGTAAAAACCACTATAACCTCTTATAGTCCTATTCTGAACACACACACGTTGAACTCAAGTACAAACTTGAGTGATCGGCTCCAAATATAATTTATTCTCGACCTCAAAGGCTTAGTTTTAAAATAAAAAAATGAGATTTTAGTTTAGTTCAATTCGTTCTAATTAAACGAATCACATATAACTTGTACACTACACACACCCTAACATTCGCACTGTAATTTCTTGAGTTGAAATTCAAACTGAACGGAGCAGCTCATAGAAAGAATAGAGTACCGGATACACGTACTAGACACACGTGTGAGACTTATATACCACATACACTCCCCAACATCCTGACGTGGGATGTAGCATATAACTTTTTTTTCTAGACTTTTACCCTTTTTTTTAATTACTTTTAGGGCTGAGAAACCTCCCACGCAAATGTATTGTGTTCAACTATTAAAAAAAAAAAAAGAGTTAGTTGTTTTTTTAAAAGAGTTTTTTTTTTTTACAAAGACATTTTATCAAATTATCTCACTTTTTTCTTTTTAAATTTGATTCTCAAATTATTAAATGTACATATTACATTCTCGAATTATTCAATTCTATTTAATTCAACATTAAATTCATCCATTGAAATTAATGAATGAAGTTAGTGTTCGGATTAAATATAATGAAACTGGATAATTCAAGAATTTAATAAATGTGTTTAATGGTTTGAGAACTAAATAAAAAAGAAAAAAGATAGTTTGAGAAATATTTTTATAAAAAACTCTTTCTTTAGTAAATATTTTTTAATTTTAACACTTTATTCATTTTTTTGCATCATATTAAAATAAATTATTTTATTCGAATATTTTATTGAACTAAAATTATTTTTAGTAAATAACAAATTATTATAATGATTTGTTTTATTAAAATTAAAATAACAATTTATGATTAAAGTATATATTTTTATTAAAATTAAACTAATTATAAATAAAATAATAATTTATTATTAAAATAATTTTATTATCAAAATAATTTATTTTATTAGATTATAATTATTTTTAATAAATATTAACTACATATTAAAATAACTTATCTTAGTGAAATTCAAATTAATGATAATTTCATATTAAAACAATTTATTTATTAAATTAATATTATTGTTAAAATAATAGTTTAATATTGAAATAATTTATTTTATTAATTTAAAATTTTTTAATAAGTAATAATTACCTCTTAAAATTATTTCTTTTATTAAAATATTTTTATTACATTGAATTAATTTCATAAATAAAATATTAATTTATTAGTAAATTATGTTATTTATTAATATAATTTATTAAAATTCATTATTATTAAAAATAATATATAATGTTAAATTATTTTGTTTAAATATACTTTATTAAATTTAATTAATTTTATAAAAATAATAAAATTAATTATTGTAAACAAATATTATATTACCAAACATGAATCTATCTTTATTTCAAGAAAAATAATACCTAAAAATAAAAAATTAAAAGCAAAAACTATTGAAAATAAACAAAAATAATCATAAATTTTACAAATGAATCTTAAATTTAACGAGAATTTTATTAAAATATCTTTTAAATTATCCATCTTTTTTTCTAAAAATATCCCTCAAACCATCTCTTTTTTTTTTTCTATTTGGTTCTCAAATTATCAAATTCACCTATTACATTCTCGAACTATCCAATTCTATTAAAACTAATGGATAAAATTAATATTCAAATTAAATAAAATGAAAATAAATAATTCGAGAATGTAATAGGTGCATTTGATAGTTTAAAGACTAAATAAAAAAAAAAGAAATAATTTAAAAAATATTTTCACAAAAAAAGTGCCTTTTAAAGAAATTAAAAAAGATATTTATTAAAAAAATAAAAATAAAAAATGAAAGCTGGGGAAAAAAAAAAAACCAACTTTTTCATTGTCTTTTTATCCAAACGTATAACTTTAACCTGAATAAAAGTAGTTTCTTTTTTTTTTTTTTTTTTTTAACCAATAAGGAATGTAATTTACACTCTTAAAAGATCCTTTAACCTGCAAGTACATATATATTTCTCTTCAAGGTTTCTTATTTCTAGTCAGAGCAGTGCACTAGCTTAATTTCAGGCCAGTCGACCACTCAGCTTTCTAACCGGGAGACTTCATTTTGACCTGGTCCAACCGTACCAAGAAACTTGACTCGAGAGAATTTGCAAGAAATTTTCTTACTTTTAAGAGACCCAGTACACTAATCTCTGCGGCAAATATTTGCACCTCTCCACCCATCAATTCCCTCTTTGCCAAGTGGAAGCCATGAATTCAATATTAAAACACTCTCTTTAATTACAAGAAACCCTTCCCAAATCCCACACAGACAAACTGTGTAAACATTATGGAGTCCAATCAGCATCCCCTGAACAGCGATTTCAAAGGGAAGGAACTTGCAGTAGATACATTAAAATCCCAAGCAAATAGAATGTGACTTTTCAACACATTACATATTTAACATCTACGTTTAACATAAAGGAAAGAGTACACTTCTTGGTACTCTTGACTTACAAAGAATATATATAAAGGCCGTAGAAATTAAAGAGAGAAAAGGGAAAAAAGGGGGGGGAAAAAAAAGAAGAAAATTATTGGTGAAGTAATTCTTAAATCAAATTTTGAAATTTGAAAGCCACTTGTAAAATAAACTAATTTCTCTATGCTTGGTGTTATAAATATACTCTCACCCTTCTAGGGATTTATCGCCACAAATTTAAATTTCTGTTGTTTTTCATCTGGAATTCTGGTTCGAGGCATACCAGAGTTTCTTCTGACAAACTAAGATTTTCTCCTTCTCTCCACCATACTCGGTGTCTTCTTTACGGCACCCCCATCTCATCGCCTGGGCAATGGTAGCAATAGCGTCCACATAGTAACCCGACTCCCGGATTATTGCATACCCATATGGCCGTAGGATCCTATCCATCTCCAGAAGCACATACTTCATTTCGCACCTGCAAATTATCCCCACATCAAAACCACATACTTCTCTCAAAAGGGTCTCAAATACCCAAAAATTTATACATATAACTATCCTAATAAGCTCTCTCTTTGCTCACAAGTGTAATATGTGAATGATAGAGACTAGAGAATAAGCTTTCTGCACTAAAATTTACCACTTACAGATACATTTAGGTTGTGTTTTGAATCAATGATATGTTAAGGAAAAAGGAAATGGGATTCAATTCCCGCTTTTGTTTAGTTTGTGACAGAAAATAAAAGAGAAATGGCATAGAATTCAAGAAATTAAGATAATTAAATTAGAAAACTAACTTATTAATGAATGTCTTTTATCTTTTTATATTTTCTTAATCAACTTAAACAAAATCATGCATTTAGGATTTCATATTTCCTTTCTCTTTTAGTTTTCATTTTTCCTACCACTTCCTTTTCCTCCCTAAATCCCGAATTCAAACACACATTAACAAATCAGCATTAAGTCCATGGCTTTGCTACTTTACTTTCTGGTATTTGTCAACAAATAGGTATCCTGTTTGCGTTTTTTTCAATTTTCAGGATTTTTATTTAACAAGTAAAATTTAATCTTTCTTTTCATTTTCAGAATTTTTTAAATAGCTTGCACAGTAACTCCGCCATGTGGAATCAGACCCTTTATGGGTAATGCCTACTATGGCTAATCTGTAAGAATCAAATTAAATTTTATAGGTTGTAAATTCAAATTACAGGATAAGTCAACCAATCATGTTTATCCATGAAGAAAAAAACAATCAAGAACAATGTAAGAACAACAACTCATACCTGTGGCTTTCAGCAGTAAAAAGGCCATCTAGGTGCAGAAGATCATAGGTTCGAGGATATGTCGAGAAAGCCTCACACCTATAAAAACAAGTTACAAATGAATGAAAAAAATTATATATATATATAGACATGCCATTTTAGTATAATACAAAAAATAACGTAAGTCGAAGGCCGAACGAATCGTGTAAATACAGATGCATTTAGAATTACCAATCATGGTAGGTTCCAATTAGGCCTCTGTCATAGACAACGGGAAGTGTAATCGGAGCGTAGGAAGAGACCACATTCATCACCCAAAGCGGATCATCAATCACTGCTGCGGCAAAACCTCCATAAACCGTATTCATGTCCATGACATTTCTTATCTCGTCAGCTTCAAGAGCAGGAAGCAACTTCTTGTAGTGCTTCACTCGCTCCTTCCACTTACTGTCATCTTGCTTGAACACACCAGAACTGCCACCATGAATATCACGAATGCGTTCAGGCGCCACGTGCAAACGTTCTGGCCATTTGGGGATGGATTTTAGTGCAAGCTTCTCAAGCTTCGGGTTTGGAACAACGACGCAAGGCCGGAGCGGAGTGTACCATGCTGAATCTGGTTCAGTGCCGTCATCACACTTGGGTGGATAGGCATCCGGGATAGCAAGCTTGCTGTAGCAACTATTATCTTTAGATTTCTGCCACACGGCAATGTCGTCCTTTTTGTTGTACGTTTTAAAGCACATTGAAGTTAGCAAATCTTGCAACTTCTCATAATCCGATTTCTGCTCTTCCACAGTTGTGTTCCAGCCTCTCCACCGGCGCTGATAGTTCACAGGAGGACCGGATAAAACCCAGAAGCCTCCGGGACGAAGTATTCGGTGTATTTCTAGAAGGTAAATACCACCTGAAACATGATATTTCCTCCTGTTAAAAAAAGCTTAACATGGAAAATAATGAAAGACAAGCAGCACTTTTGGCTATTACTATAGAGAAATTCAACAAATACGCGATCAACAAAACAAGCATTCGTAGAAATTTGAGACCACTGTAGTGATGTCATACACTTAACAAGACCCAACTATTTCAATTGGTAGAAAAATAAGAATAACAAAATGATTCCATACATTTAAATGTACAGGATGGATGATGAAGTAATGGTGTAGGGGGAAAAAAGGGGAAAAGAAAAAGAAAAAGAAAAATGGAATGTATCTCCCTAACTTTCGGAAATTAAATCATTATTTTTTATAAATCATTTAAAAAAATATTTTTTAAAAATAATCCTACTGTTTTGTAGATTGAGCTGCTTGGTGACAACTAAAACTGCCATTATGAGTTGAGAGAGATTGATTACCAAATTCCGTCCATGGGATAAGACACCTTGAGCAATGAGCCATATCAAATGAGTTTGAAGGGAAAGGAAGTCGATGCGTTGAAATGACACCAAGAATAGCTGGAATACCGCGTTCCAGAGCAAATTGGACTTGAGCCTCGTGATTATCCCTTGGGGCAAGGGACACTGTTAGTATTCCACGGTCTAGCAAATCACCTCCCCAGCTAGCAACCTACAGAGAGAACAGTTGTAAAGATTGAGCGACCCAATTTCTCTTTTTATTTTTTCAGTAGGTAATTATAACCTAAATCTTCAATACGTGTAATAAATATGAACTATTATATTGTTAATTTTTATCATGGCACAGTTTTTTTCTTCAAGAAATTCTCTAACCAAAATGTTCTACATCCAACTAAATGCAGTCACTAATTAGACAGAGATCATCTAATTATCAGTTGATTGTGTATAGAAAGCAGAAACTGTAAGACTTTTACACACAATGCAAGTAGATTACTATAATTCAAAACTAAAAGAACAGGAAGAAAAGCTTCAGTGGCATCTAAATTTGGAGAAACTTAATAACAACACTGATCCTCAAAACCAGCAAGCACAATGGGAATGGAATTTCCTTGCGTTCAACATGCGTTAACATTTCAAAACACAAATAGGACACCTTTTTTGCGTGTAAGTGTAATATAAAACCAAAATTCCATCTTAGCAGAATGAGTAAGTTATCATATAAGTTATTACTAAGCAACAAAAACATCAACCCTATCAACCGATGATAAAACGGAAGAAAGAAGGGTACAAAAACAATGAAATGAGATTAACCCCGCATCCAGTATCAATGGCAGTTCGGATAGTCCCATCTTGCATTTCTGGGATCAGATTTTGCATCAAATCCACGTAGGCACCAACACCTTTGCGAAACATAGTACCCCCACCAGGGAAATGAAATTTGTCCCCTTCTTTCCTCAGCCAATTCTGGTTAGACTTCTGCTTGTTGATCCAATCGTAAGGAACATTCCTACAATCAGATCCAAATGATTAATTAAGTAAGATTCACACAGAGTAAACTGGCCCAACCAATATAAAACCAGAAAAATTCTTTGCCATAAGAATGCAAATCAATCCACATTACCTATACCAACATTCATCTCTGCTCTTTGGCCATCTGATTGGTGCCTTGTATCCATCTGGTGGGGGAATCAAGCATTCCTTTCTTTCAAATATTGGAGGACAATGGCGTTCCAAGAATGAGAGACGATGAGTGCTGTACTTCTTCCACCTCTGTAACAACAATACCATGTTATCAATATAACAAGTCCGAACCATATAGCCAAAATCAGATCCATAAGAACCTTGGCACAATGAAACTAGTCATTAGAAAAATACCCTTGGATCAGTGCATGGAGTGTAGTCTTGATATTCAATACTGCATTCTGCAAAGGAAATGGACTTAATTTGGAGAGGACCAGAGCAAGCAATACTTTCCTTGGGAGATTTAACTGCTTTGGCATCATCTTCAGTAAAATACCTATTCTTTTCAGAACAGAAGATGCCACCAAAATAGAATGAAAACCCACAAAGCACAACAAGCATTATTGCCATGGGGACCACCCTGTAACTTTTATCGGGTGGAGAAGCTGGCTTTGCATCTTTATTCTTCATGATCCCTGAACCTATAGGCTATCTGCACATGGGAAGACAATTGTTAGGAATAAGTCTTTGCAAGAATAAATAGAGGCACATTTAGAAAATAAAAATAAATTTCAAAACAAGTACACATTTTCTCCAATTGTTAGTCAGATCTCCAAAATATCATATAAGGAGAAAATTGAACTCTTGGATACTTGCGACAGCCACTCAGCCAACCCGCTATAACATGCCAAAATTTGCTTCTTTGCTTATGTCGTCCCAGCAATTTAACAAATTTAGGCAAAAAAAGGTAGTTGAACTGATCGAAACAAGATTACAAAGCATACTCAAGCATTTAGCAAGAACTTCATTAAGTATATATGTATGTGTATATGATTGTACTTGATAAAACAAAATCTATTAACTAAAAATGAAAAACACAAAATGAAGTGAGAAATCAGGCAAACCGTGATCTGCAACACCACGATAAACAGTTGAATTTGTGGAGATATTACCTCATAAAATGTCCTTAAAATCCATTAAAATTACCTCATAAAATGGCCTCAAAATCCATTAAATGGAAAGGAAAAGGAGAAAAACAGGGGATTAATGCAGATCTAATGGTCAAAACCCACGGCCTGAAACTACTTAAAATTCATTAAAATGACCTCATAAAATGCCCTAAAAATCCATTAAATGGAAAGGAAAAGGAGAAAAACAGGGGATTAATGCAGATCTAATGGTCAAAACCCACGGCTTAAACTACTTGAAAAATATGTAAAATCTAGAAGATTTGTATCCATCTGCCGACATGGTTCACTTTCAGTGCCACTTTTCCTTTATACTTTCCACATGATATTGGGACCAACACCTATGATTTAGCCATCCTAACGAAGAAAGAGAGGTCCTGTCACCCACTAAGTCCGGAAAGTGGCAAGAAAAACCAGTCAATCACTCATCCAACCATGCAAAAGCCTCAGACGCATGGAACAGAAGGAATAGATACACATATATACACACATATAGATATATATTTTGTATATTTTGGTTATGTTGATAATTTAATCAATTCCTTAAGCCCGAAGAGAAGTTATTAGTAATGGGTTTTCACTGTTTATCGATCTGTTGTTTTCTTCTGAATAATCCACCACTTAAAAGAACAATTTAAGAATAAAAGGCAAAAGCACGTAGCTCCAAAAGATACCCACCAAAGCAATTGCATAGGATTCTCGATATGAAGATGAACTTTGAGTAATCGATTGAAGCAATATTTTTATATGTATATATAGAAAATATTATACAATTAACACTAGTAGTAGTAGATATGTGTGTGTGTGTGTGTGTGTGTGTGTGTGGAACCACAGAAAAAGAGATACGATAATGCCAGAAAGGAAAAGAATCGATTTTTTTTTAAGACCCGCTTGTGAATTACAAATATTTTTGTCCTGTAACTACAATCAGAAGAGAATAGGAAACAAAGCAGAAAACGAAGGAAACAATAATGTCCAAAAGCAGATCAGCTTCACAAATTGAAGAAGACCCAATTGGAAAAAAAGAGTTACGAATTTGGAATGAAATCAAGGAAAGAAAGAGAAGAAACAATGTAAAGTTTTGAAGGCGTTTTTTCAAAGAAAGAATGTAGTACCTCAGAAAAGGAGAGCAGAGAGAGAACACAGTCACAGAGAGAGAGAGAGAGAGAGAGAGAGAGAGAGAGAGAGAGAGAGATTGACTAGTACCTTTCTTCTCTGGGTAGGTCCTCAGCTTCTGATAAATACACTTCAGAAAAACACCCGATATCTTCAGTGTTCCAGAAACAAAACTAGGCAGATTTGGTTTCAGAGATCTCTCTCACGACACAGAGAGAGTGAAGGGGGGGATTGGGAGGGCAAGGTCTCAGATACCTCAACCTCACACTCACACCCACGCCTAAACCCACACACACACAAAGATACAGAGATAGCAGTAGTAAAAGCCTTAAATAAAGCGAGGGCCTTCGCCTTCCGCGGCTCTGCCCCTCTGTCCTCTTTCTTGTTTTTATTATCACAAAAGACCTCCAAGGCTCTTTCCTCTTCTTTTTTTTTTTTTCCCTATTTGTCTCTCTAAAACTGTATGTCTCTCCTTCTCTCCGTATAATAAATTTATTAAGTGAGTTTCATAACTTCTGGTAAAAGGCGAGACCAGAATGATTTTGCCATTTGAAAGTAGGAAACATCACACAGAAGAGGACAGCGTGTGGAATTTTCTTCTTTCCTGGTCTTTTATTTATTTATTTATTTTATTATTTTTTTTTTAAACGGGGACGAGGGGGGTGATGTGATGAGCTCATCTCAATGTTGACAACCAAGCAATTGACTCTCCAGGACGAATGACAAGTTGCCACGAGATATATGGTATATAGGTGTAATGTTTCCCTGCGGATCAGGTCCACAGTAAGGATTGCTGATATTAAAAATTATTCATCTAACTGATCAGCTTGAACTTTTAAGGTTAATTTGCCCTTTATTTTTTATCTTAAAAAAAAAATTCAAATCGTTTACAAATGTGAATAACATGATTAAAAGATATTAAAAATAAATTAAAAAAAATCATTTAACATTAAAAGAAATTGCTGACTTGTTAGCGATGAGCATTAACTCATGAGCCTCCACCAAAAAAAAAAAAAAAAAGGTTAAATTGTGTTTGGTTTTTTGAAATCAATTATCATTAAAATTAGAGATAATAATACTTTATCTGAACTCAAAATTCCAACTGATCCGCTGACTATAACAGTTACGTGTACTCTCCCTTTGCTTTGGTTTTGAGTTTTATCTCACGAGCAAATCTGGCTCTATTTGTTTAGGTTAAAAAAATTTTTAAGAGTATTACTCGTATTTTTTAAAAAAAAGAAATACTCTAAGAAAAGTAAATAATTATATTTTATATTAAAATTGTGAAACCTTTACGTAAACTTTTAATTCACAGACTCACAGTGACCTTCCGGGAGGTGCTGATTACACCCGACAAGCCAAGAAGCCAGGAATCAATTTTTACTTGGAAAAAAAGACGCACGCAAGGTTAAGCTCGTCACATGATTTTTGACTTTTGCGAGGTGCTCTTCTATTGCTCCCAGGGGCTGCCCTGAGAAAATTCATTGGGGGAAGTGCAACGGGTTAATGAGCGGATGAGGATAACGTTTGGAACTATAAATATATATATATATATATAATTTTACAAATTTCTACGAATACGAATTACGAGATTATAAAATTTAAATTCTCTATTCACTGCACAAAATACAAGATACTAACTCTTATAATTTTATACAGTTTTATACAACTCTAAACACACTCAAGAGGGTTCAAGAGGGCTGCAGTGAAAAAATGAAAAAATCCATCGCAGGGACTGCAGTGAATAAATGAAGGATTGAGATTTATTTTCACTTTAATGACACGTGACTTTTTATATTCTACATTAACTGTGTTCCAATTCTTTTTAACTTTTATTTTTATTTTGAAAATAATTTTAATTAAATCAAATTAAAGGCATTCTATTAAAAACAATTAAATCTCAACCTTTGATTTTTCACTGCAACCTCCGCAGTGAATTTCTTTTTTGCAGCCCCTGAAACCCCACTCAAGATTTGATTACATTTTAATGTGATATATCTTTTTATATATTAATTAATTGTATTCCAATCAAATTTTAATTAAATTAAATCAGAATCATTCGATTAAAAACAATTAAATCTGAACCTTTGATTTTTCACTACAGCCCCTACAGTGAATTTCTTCGTTTCAGCCCCCTGAACCCCACTTAAGATTTGATTACATTCTAATGTGATATATCTTTTTATATATTTATTAGTTGTATTCCAATCAGATTTTGTTTAACTTTTATTTTTATTTAAAAATTAATTTCATCATATCAAATTAAGACCATTAAATTAAATGCAATCAAATCTTAACCCGTTAGCCCTTACAGTGAATATTTTCACTGCAGCAAAACCTCTTCTTTCCTTCTTAAAACACTATCCTTTGTGTTTTAGATTTGGGGGCTAATATTGATTTCAATCTCAACTCTTGTACGTATATTATTGGATTAAAATTTAATGATTCAAACATAATCATACTTTTTATCAAATTAAAAATAAACGAATGCATCTAATTAAGCGGTTTTCGACCCGAAATCAATGTTAGCCTCTCTGTTCTTGTTTTTTTGGGCCTAATCATCTCTCTTGATTTGATCAACACAGAGTTGTTGAACTGAGCTCTAGGAAGAAACATCCCAATACAACTTTTTTTTTTTTTTCATGTAAATTAAAAGCATTTATATTTTTTTAAACAATTTGAGAACTACCGGACTCCATCATTTAATAGATAAGTAAAGTTTGATCAGAAAAATTAGCTTAGTTTAATAAATAAATAGACACTAAACAGCGTCTGACCCAACTCATCAAAAGCTCCAACCCCAAGGGGTTAGATAGGATGGTCTTGGACTGAGACTTAGGGGCTTACCACTCCAAGGTCTCAAGTTCAAGTCTCCTCTCTAGCAAAAACTTGGGGCCAGCCTCCCGGGCGCAAAGCGTAGTAAAGGTTGGTAGGACGGGCCTCCTTGGCTGGACGAACCGTATCCAGTTCTTGGGTGTGGGTCCGACTCCCCGCCGCTACGCGAGTTCGCGATTGACCGCTATACATGTTGAGGGGCCGGTATGTGTGGCACAAACCAAAAGAGATTCATTCTCTAGGGGTTTGACCTAGGGAGTGAATCTCTCGAGGTTAAATCCTTTTTTCAACTCATCAAAAGCTCCAACCCATTTAATATTGATATATAATTAAATAATATATATATATATATATATATATATATATAATATTTTAACTAAAAAAATTGTATTTATATCACTGATATAATACGTTTTTATCACAAAAATGATATTACATTAAATATTTTGCCAAACCATATGTATGTTTGTAATTGTTCTTTAAATTATTATGCACCACAATAATATTTTAAATTTAAATGTTGTGTATATAAAAATTGTGTAATTATAAATAATTACACACATAATATTTTTAACGTAAATTATTTTAACTGCCTATGAGGAGGTTTAATAAAAATCACACAAAGTTTGTTTATGTTTTTAAAATTATACTTACTACTCCTATAATTGAGATTTTGTTGCAAATTTTCTCTTGAAATTAGTGCTTTATTAGGGAGGTTGACGTATAGATAAACTTAGAAAGGTCTAAATAAGTTCTCTCAGCCATTTAATTGAAAAAAAAAAAAAACAAAGACTTCACTGTTAAATTTATTATGAGCAATGTTACTAACACCTGAGCACCTTGAATACAATCTAAGTAAATTTGATCATTTTAGAATTTCCAAATAAGCACCAATTGAAGGTCTAGTTGCTTAATTTTATGATCGGGTCAAATTCTGTGTACATTTCAAAAATTTCAAAAATTACGATCAAAAAGTTTCAAATAGTGATTGGCCCTTAATCACCAATTAGGCATAAAAAGATTAAAATAACCGGACCAAATTAGTTCATTTGTTGATTTTTTCAGTAATTTTTTCTAATATAAGTGATTGGAGTTGACAGTTCTAATAGTACACTAATTCCAAGAGAGAATATATAAAATAATTTAAAGAGTAAGGACGGTTAGTGTAATTTCAAAAATCATAAGAGTACTTTATATGTATTTCATTGAACTTTAGGGGTAGCAACTTTAATTTACTCTATTTTTATGCTAATAGTTACACGTTTAAGTTAATGTTATTTTTTACAACTTTTTAAAACTTACTCAAATATAGTGAAATTCTGTTCTTATAATACAAAAGTAAGAAAGAAATACCAATAAAGGGTTACTAATAAATAGTTTAGATTTATCATAAGATTTATTCAAATTTATTCATTTATAAAACACCTCGAGTATGAATAAAGAAGTATGAGTAGTTTAACAAATAATCCAAGCCTTCATATTATTGTACTCAACTTGGCTGATTTACAACTCTAAATGCAAGGGCCAATTATACCTCCCATCTTTCAAGCAAATACATTAACAAACATAGAGAGGTTAACTAGTATTGCATTAATGACTAGTATTTTTTTCTTTTGCATTTATTTCCTAAAATTACAGTGCAGGGCAAAGGTTGAAGTGTAAAAATTGATTTTTTTTAATGATATAATGGTCATAATAAATTTAATTAAAATTAATTTCAAAAAAAAATTTAAAAGAAATCTGATAAAACACATGCAAGAGATGAAACATAGTGTCTTATTAGAATGCAATCAAATAAAATTATTAATTATACACTTCAACTCGTCCTAAACTTTTCAATATATTATCGAGATGACCAAAATAATTAAAATTTTGTACTAAATTAACCAAGAGGCCGTTTGGATGTTCGAAAAAAAGCAAAAAATTTTAACTTTTGGTAGTTTTTTATGTGTTTTGTTAGTTACATTTTTTTATGTGTTTGGTGGATTTAAGTGTAATTTTTAGTCTTTTTTTTGCAACTTTTAGGTGTTTAGTAAACTTTTAACTGTAGCAAAATAAAAAAGTGATAATTTTTTGTATGTTTGATAAATTTTTTACTGTAGCAGAGCAAAAAAGTAGTAATTTTTGTATGTTTGGTAAAACTTTTAGTTTTATTTTTTTATTATAGCAAAGTAAAAAAATGAGAAAATTTGTAACTCTACCAAATGCACCAAAAGTTACCAAATATACCAAAAGTTACTAAATGTAATTTTTTATACTTTTTTATTAGTTTTTAAGCTACTAAACGGGTCTCAAATAAATAAATCAGAAACAAAATATATTGTAAAATACAGTATGCTATTGGAGCATGTTGTCGACCCCGCTCGAATCGGACAACATATATTCAAGCTGTACCACATATGTTCGAGCGTGGAAAAATTGCCCCATCAATAGCAACCGCTTGTGCAGGGTTCTCCTTTGCATAGGAGCTTCTCCTGTTGATAATATATAAATATATATATATATATATATAATACACACAACTGACATGTACATAGTACATTTACATTTTAATTTGAAAACCCTATCTGGCCAATGAAAACCACCAACATTAATGGATTTGCAAGACAATAATAGCGCGCACTTTATTGTTGTCATTAATCCAATGCAAGTGTTTGTCCGTACCATGTTTCTATGGGTTTGATTTATATATATATTTATTTGTAATACATAATTTTTCAGGCACAAAAGCTTCTCTAAAAAGCACTATTATGAGTCCGTTTAGTTTGTAAAAATTTGTTGAAAATCTCTAAAAATTTCTATAAATCTCTGTTAACTTTATATCACATCAATTTTTTTTCTCACTGCACGCATTACAAACTCCCCCAAACCACAATTTATCTCATTTTTTCTTACTCCAAACAACCCTATATATGTGCATTTATGGTCACCTTAGAATCAACCATTGTTTTCTGAGTTCTAAAAATTTCAAGGCATTTAAAATATAAAAAAGAGGCCTCAACATATTTATAATTCCTTAATAAATGGTGTTTTAAAAAAATACTAAATATATATATATAAAGGGCTAACCACCAACGAGAGAAATTTTCTTGCCATGTCATTTTTAATTTAAAATATAATTTGTTAAGAAATTATGATTATGGTGAGAAAATATAACTAAAACCATAACTTGTATATCACAATTTCCTGTAATATCGGCACCACATAATTATACCGCACCTTAATATCATCTAATAATTTAGGATGCATTTGGAGTAATAAAAAGTGAAATAAGGTATGAATTTGTAAATTAGTGAGATAAAAAGTGAATAATTTTTAAAAATTTTTAGAAATTTTCAGTATTTTATCTCACGACAAACGCACCCTTATTCGAGTAAACTTAGTTTATATTTTTATAATTAAGGATTTGAAATTAATAAATTTGAAATTAAATTATATTAAAATATAATTATATAAGTAATCGAGTTAATTTATATAATAATACATTAATATTATCAAAATAATGATATTGTCATTTTTTAAAACCATAAAATTATTGTTATCAAAAAATCTCAGATAACTACTTTAAATTATAATGTTTGACGCTCTTCTGAATTCAAACTCACTCTATTTTGAGTATTTGTAGGTTTTAGTGGAAATTGTCATAAATACTAAAATTCCAGTGCTATAAATAATTATACATACTCGGGGAAAATATAAAAAGGTTAAGGATTAGCATTTATATTTAATGACATCATAGGATAGTATACATACATTTACATACACACTTAGGCTGCGTTTGGTGCAAAAGTTATTGAAAATCTCTATAAAATTTTATATATTTCTGCTTTTTTTAAATTCAAAAAATATTTCCAAAAAAAAGTTGATAACTAGAATTCAGTTAATCAAATAGTAAAATTTTTTTGCCATTCTCACCATAGACTCCCAAACTACCAAATGACACCCACTTTGACTATTTTTTGTGGCGTTTTTAAAATTGTTCTAACAGATTGTAGAAACCGTTTCGACGAAATCGCACAGCCAACTTTCGTGCAAACGATTTCTACAATCCGTTTGGACGGATTGTAGTGTAAAGAAGTAATAACTGCTTAAAATTTTAAATTTGTCCAAACAAAAATCCAGTCCGTCAGAACGAAATCTTACTATTCATCTCCAAAAAACGTGATTTGAGCTATGTGCACCAAACGCAAAAAATTTCTCCAAATCACGTTTTATTTCATTTTATCTCACTTTTTTGTGTGGCAAACGCAGCCTTATATTATATATGTACATTATTTATGTATATGACTCGGGATTTTTATTGATTTCGTGTTAATAATTGTGACGTATCAAGTGTTGTTGGGGGTGTTTAATTGGTGAAAATTAATTAAAATTCATCAATTTTTACTAATTTTTTTATTTTTTCTTCCAATCATATTTTACCACATACCACTTTAACTTTAAGTTTATGTATTTTTACTACATATGTCAAATTTTTACCAATTAAACACCTTCATTAAAGCAGCCATTGTGCAAGTCTCAATTCCAAAGGGGAGAACGGAAGACTACTACCAACCCTCTAATGTGACTACGCGTGACAGCAATGCACGTCTTCGTCCTCTTATCGATTAATCCTTCAAATTGGATAAAGGTTGAATGAATTAATACGTACGGGATCGAAGGCCAGAAAAATTCTCTATTACCGACACTTGTGTATTTTGTCTCTTCATAATATTCTTTGCTTGCGACGTTATTGATACGATACCAGTACAACTGTCCCGCTTTACAATTTACATGTTGCTGGGGGTATCTAATAAAGAATATAGATCAAAAGGGCAATGTAATTGGATATTGATTTTTGAAATTTTGGTTAAATTTTTGAATTAAGAATTTATTAAGAAAAAAATAAAATTTAATTTAAAACTCTTACTCTTATCTAATTTATGATTGAAAATAAAAGCAGAAAAATATGAAATTTAAAAAATTAAAAATAATTAAATTAAAATCTAGTTTATTAATAATGTTTTTTTTTACTTTTTTTTTTAATTTTTTATTGAAATAAAGACATATATCTGAAATTTTATAATTTTTTCCTAACTTTTTTCTCATCAAATTATCACTCTAAACCGGGAAATATTAATGTCAAAACAGTTTCTGTTTTAGTCAAAATAATGTACAATTATCAATGCGCTTGTACTGCTTTGTAGGTCATTTGTTGTGTTAAAAAATAACAAAAATTTGTTAAAAAATTTTCAACTTTTCTTCACAACAAAAATTTTTAATTTTTTTTAACTTTCGCCAAAAATTTTATTTTTTTTAGTAACACACCAAACACTTAAATAATACAAAATTTAATAAATTTTGACACTCCAAACACGGCTTGTCATAGACTCGTAACAAAGAAAAAATTTTGACATTGGTATTTTTTTATAGTAAAAGTTAGAATTAGAATTCTTTGACTTACTAATTTTAATCAAGGCAATACAATGGAGACAAGTTTGGCCCAAAGCTTTGGTCTAATGAGTAATGAAATAGCTATAAAGGAGCTATATGTGTAGCTAGTACAAAGAAATTAATTAGTTAAGATCTGAATCACTTTAAAGTTAAACGAAAGTTGCTTGCTTTTTTATCTTCAAGGGAAATCCCTTTGTTTAATTAGCTAAGAAATGCCTTTTGAATTCCAGTGCGAGAGTTTAGAATGACAAAAAATAAGATAATATAAAATAATTTGATAAAAGTTATGAGTTTATAATTTGTGTAATGAGATAAAAAATAAATAATTTTTAAAAATTTTCAAAGAGTTTTAGAATACTAAACGCACCTTAATATATATTGTTTTAAAAAAAAAAAACTTGTTCGAACTTACATGTGTGAATGCAACTCCAATCCTTCCGCTTTATCCTTATATCCTTATAATTAAAGTGACCAATGTGTGACTTCTTTGTACATATTAAACACACACGCCAAAAAAAAAAAAAAAAGAGAAGAGGGGGGGGGAAGAAAAAGAAAAGAAAGACACTTTTCACTTTTGAGACATATAATTGGGGGAAACTCTGTAATTGAACGCGGTTTCTTTGCACTCATGGCCATGCACAACTTTTTGCTTACAAGCAAAAGCTGAAGTTACGATTTTATGAATTTTTGGTTACTAAAATTTAATTTTTTTATTTATTAATTTTTTTCGCTTCAATTAGTTGAAATTTCTCATTTTTTTTTTTTTGATTGGTAGAGGGAGGGGGCAAGACACCCCGGGAATCGAACTTGGGTGGTGAGGAGGCGAAAGAACCGGTTGCCACTCAGCCAAAAGTCATTCTCAAATTTCTCAATTTTTTCATCTACTCATAAATTTTTCTATATAAAAAAAATTAATTTTTTAAATGTGAATACTATATTAAAAAAATTTTAATTTCTTAAATGTGAATAACAGATTAATATCTCTAAAAGTTTCTAAAAAAATTTAAATTAAATCAAAATTTTGGTTAAAAATACTTTCTAAGATGGGAAAAAAAAAAAAAGAAAAGAAAAGACAAGAAAGAGAAGAAAGAAAGAAAGCTAGCTAGCTTTGGCTTCCTGTTTATAAACAAAAAGTTGGTGCTACCGCACTTATAGCAGACCATCATCACTTTTTAGTCGGGAGATGTATATTTTGTAAGAATTAATTTGTGAATTTATTAAATAAAATTTTTAAAAGTCATGAATACCGAATTGTTTTTTTGTTTATTTTTATGAAGTTTTTAAAATTGAGAAAAAAATTGTTTAGTAGACTTTTATTTTTTTGTTAAAAATAAAAACCTGTTTAAAAATTTATGCTCAAAACGTAGACAAAAAAAAAAAAAAATCATGTTTTCACTCTCAATTTTTTTTTTTCTCTTTTATAAATATTTTATCAATTTTTGGTCATAGAAACTTTGTCAAATTTTTCTTGCATCATAAAATGATTTATTTTATTCAAATATTTTATTAAAAACAAATTGAAAATTTATAATTAAAATTATTTTTTATTAAAAAAAATTATTTTTAAATAAATAATAGTTACATATTAAAATGTTTATTTTATTTAAAATAACTATTAAAATTAAAAATAATTACATATTAACATAATTTTTTATTATGTTAAATTTTATAATAATTAATCATTACCTATTAAAATGGTTTATTTTAATTAAATTAAATTTTAATAAAAATAATAATATATTACTAAATTATGTAATTTATTGGTATATTTTATTAAAATTAATTGTTACTAAAAATAAATATTTCGCAAAATATAATTAATAAAATTAATTTAATTAAATTGATTAAGTGAATATTCAAAATATAAATTTAAGAAATAAATTTAATTGTATAAAAATATTTCAATAAAAATAACTATTTTTTATTAAAACAAAATCAATTAGTATAAACAAAATTATATTACCAAATGTACTTTCTATTTTTATTTTGGATAAAAAAACGACAAGAAAAACTAATAAATAAAGAACAAAAAATATTTAACATAAAAAAAATAAAAATACAAATGTTACCAAATAGATCCAAATTATTAGATGAATCAATTATTTAAAATTCTTCAATTCAAACCAAACTTTGAGATTAACATATGAACAAAAACCTAAGTTCCAAACTTCTTAAAGTAAAAATGAAATAATTAACTTAAAATTGGTGGCAATTCAAAAACTACTTACTTGTGATAATAGGGGCAAAAAAAAACCATGGACAGTGACTACTAACCTCTTTCCTGCTCCCATTTAATTTGGAGTACTCAAATTGAATGCTTAGCAGTGACTGCTGACAAGAGACATCGTACGTGGTAGCTGGCCTAACCCTTGAACTTGGGACATTGGCAACTATTGATTACTGTTATGAGTAGTTATATTAATACGAGTGTGTGTATGCCGAATCAATTTAACTAATTAATAGATATAATTAAAAGGGTTTAGACTTTAAAGCTCCAACATGTGGACTTATTTCACTAAAAATCTTGTAATGGAAGTAAGGGACCATAATAAAGACAAAATCCATTCATAATTAATTTGCTAATGAAATGACAAAACAGAATCCATGTTACCAAACCCACTCAGTTTAACACTAATTACACACACAAACACACGCATATATATGTGTCTATACATATATATATATATATATATATATAAATTTGAAGCAAATTAGAAGTTGGGCCATAGTCACCTTAAGGATAGAGACATCACTATGATGGATAGTTGAGTACATCGATATATATTTGTCTCCACATTTTTTGTGAAAATGTGGAGTCTTGATTAACACTAGAGCTCAACATTCAGTCTCATCTAACAATCATCGTTTGTAGCATGGGCATGATTCCATTTGCAGTTTATTAAAAGCTCAACTTTTGACCCATAAAATCATATTTATACCGTTCAATTTATTATGCAATCGATGCTAGATATCTTGAATAACAAATAACTCTATTTAATGCAATGGTTATTATTTTTAAAGAAGGTACAATTTGATTATTATGATATTTTATATGTATAAATCGATAAATTAAGTTGTATTTTTATCTATTTATTTTTGTAAAAATCCTTTTCTCCCAAACCAATCTTGACTTGTGAGGTAAAAATTTAGTTAAATTTGATAAATTCAGTTAGTTTTACACCTTAATTCAGATGACGAGAGAGTTATTTATTGATTTTAAATAAGAAGGGATTATATATTTTTTAGTTTTAATACTTTTCTCTCAGCTATTTTTTTGGCTTTAAGATTATTGCTGTCTCCATTGGATTTTTTTTTTTTTTTATCCTCAAACCAAGTATGTCTCTGATCTTTTTTCCTAAGTTAGTATCTGTAAAAGTAAGACTGCTCCCACTCCGCTCAAACTGAATATTCATTTCACATCGCTGGATGGTACTCTTTTCTTTAACGTTACTCCTTATCCTTATCATCAGCTAGTTGTGAGTCTCTTGTGTCTCATCAATACTCAATCAAACATAGCTTATGTTGTCTACATTGTTAGCCAAATTCATGTTAGTTCCTCGTTTCATTCACTACACTATTGTTCTCTGCATACTATGTTATGTGAAAAGGCACCCAATTTCACAGTCTTCATTATTCGTCCCAATCTTCTCTTATTCTTAAGGCTTGTTTTGATATAGATTAGACTAGTGATCCTATTGATCAGTGTTCTATTGTCGAGTACTATTTATTTCTTGGTGACTCTCTCATCTCCTAGCGCAATAAGAAACAGACCATCATTACTCGTTCCAGTACTGAAACTGAGTATCGTGCTCTTATTGATACCTCTCAAGAGTTTCTTTAACTTAGTAGCTTCTTAGTGAAACAGGGATCTCTTATACTATAACAACTAATATTTTTTTGTAACAATCAAAGTACTATTTAAATTGCTCACAATGATATCTTCCATGGATGCACTAAACATATTGAAATTGATTATCAATTTGTGCGCTAGCAAGTAACTCGTAGTACAGTTAACCTCTACTATATCACCTCTGTTGATTAGATTGTTAATTTGTTCACTAAAACATTTTTCACTAAGTCGTGACTTAATATCCAAATTCAAGTTGTTTTCTACTATACCTCCATGAGTTTCTAAGGAATATTAATATTATCTCCTTATTAGAATATATTATTTCATGCTGTAAATATTTCATTACCATGTACGATTTAACATATTTTAAGATATATCGTTTCCATTATATAACTTAGCCTACCCTATAAATACATAAGTATTCTTTTTTTATGAAGTATACACGAGTATATACTCTTTTTCTGTCCCATTACCATTCTTTCTTTCTAACAAGTTCAATGTCTGATTTGCCTAGTTCTGTACAAGTTAGATTGCGTTTAGACAGGAAGTATCCTTCTTGGAGACATCCTTTATGCAATTAGTTTTTTTATGGTGCGCATTGGTTTTGGGTTGGTTCTCCGTCTCTTTTTTTTTTTTTTTTTTTTTTTCGGTTGGTTTTATGTGATAATGTGGTTATTGTTGGATGAACAAATATATTGTATATTTCTTGAGATTTTGTGGCAATGGTTTCCTTCTGATGCAAGTGTAAGCGGATAAAGTTTGATGTCATATGTGTGAAAGACAAAAACAACCCTCTTTTGTGGTGGGGTTTTACCAATAATTTACAAACATTAAGGGCCCGTTTGGTGTGAAAAAATTTACTAAAAATCTCCAAAAATTTCTATAAATCTATGTTAACTTTATATCACATCAACTTTTTTCTCTCACTGCACGCATTACGAACTCTCTCCAAACTACAATTTATCTCATTTTTTCTTACTCCAAACAAACCCTAATTAGTGGGAAACTATCAACAAATGGGATCTACGTGGCTCAAATGGAAACACAAAAAGTCTCAAGGACCAATAGAGAGAGAATAGAAACGGAGAAAAATTCAATGGGCTCACATGGTTCGGGGACCCTCGAAATTGTGGAGCAGTGACTCTGAGGTGCCGTTTGGGAACCTCGACTACTAGTCGACTATTTTATAGTAACATTGTAGTAATTATTTCATCATCTTTTTAAAATTATCAGATTACTCTTGATCATACTTCCAGAAAGGAGTCGACCCCTCTAAATTGGTGAGTCGATCAATTCTTTCAGATTTTAAGGAGTTAGGCCATTTGTGCCTTCAAAGATTATTTTAGAAAATATTTTAAAATATTAAGAGTATAAATGTCAATATACAAATTTAGCTGTAACTAGCTTGACTTCTCAAACACAAAAATAACTTTCTAAATTTAGCTATAAAAATATATCAAATTTTTATATTTTTATTATAATTTTTAATCAAATTTTTATCAACCATACACCTCGTTAATTGGTTAGTTAATGGCAAGAGGAGCCAGAAGAGGTCCGCGATACCCATTTGCATGAAAGGGATGGAAATATATGGACACGACATTATTCAAACATTCCGCGTCATTCATGTACATGTCCAATGGCCATCAAGACACAGACACACTGTGCATGAAAAGGCTGACGTGAAAAATCATAAATGACAACATGTCTTGAGTTGTTTGAATTAAAATTTACAATGGTTTAAATGTATTTATATTTTTTTTTATTTAAAAAATTAGTGAATGCGTTTTTTCGGTCCCGAGCTACTGCCACTAAGTTGACATCACCAAACGATATCCTCCCCTTAAAATTTACTCACAGCACATACGATATATACAGTCCTGTGACATGTGGCTGTTATTCTTACTATGGTGCCATTTAGTGTACCAAAAAAAAATAAATGAAAGAAAATTAATTTTTACTAATTTTTTTAATATTTTAACTTTCTTAATCAAATACAAAACTAATTTTTATAAATTTTTTTTAATTTTTTTTTTACGTTTACTAATCTTTTTATATTTATAAATTTTTACCAAACACCTGTGCCAACTCTCTATAAAAAGTTAGATTTTTTTTTTTTTTTTTTTTGTTTTGGGCGGCAAACACACTCTGCATAAAGATTGCTCAAAACAACCCACTAATCATCATCCTATATCCCATGTGCTCACCCATGTGCCAAGGGCACGTTTAGATGCACAATTTTTAATAATTATTGATTTTTTTTAAAATTTTGTTAGTTATAATTTTTAATAATTTTTTTATAATTTTTGAGTGTTTGATATAATTTTTGATATTTTTTAGTAACCCTTTGTAACTTTTAATAATTTTTAGTAACTTCTAGTAATTTTTAAGTTAAAAAGTTATTGTAATAGAGAAGAAAAGTGACAAAATTGATAATTTGTTAAACACTCAAAAATAAAAAATTAATAGTCTTTTGCTAAAAATGTTGCTACCAAACGCTGGCAAAGTGCATGTTACCCATCTCACTCGTACTCTGCTTTATCTTTTAACCCCCACCTTTTTTTTTTTATTATAATTTCAAAAGTTTTAGTGGTCCATGCTCAATTTGGGAGTGGTTATATATATACATACATATATATTGATAACATTTAGGATAAAAGAAAATTGTTGAAAATATTTAAAAAAAATTATAAAAATTTATTTTTCTTTTAAATTATGTACTAACAATTAGAAATAAAAATTTATGTAAGAAATGAATGATTTTTCGATAATATATATACTAACAAATAATCTGTGTTTGTAGCACTACTCAACTAAAATTAAATATGTACGTATTTGAAATTGAAATATATTTGCATATTTTTCTTTTCAAAAACTCAAAATAAATTCCTTTTTTGTTACAATACCGAGAAGTAAAATTTTTGTTTTTATCAATGCAACTCTTCAGATATTATCATTAAATTCAACGCAATATCTCAATGTAATTCTTCAGATATTATCATTAAGTTCAACTCAATGGCTTATCAAAATGTGAAGTGACCCAAAGACTGGATAGAAGATTGAAGGGAAACTTTGATTTATAAAAAATTTCAGTCATTCGTTGAAAAATAAAACTTAATTTTAATTTTTATATTTTAGTTATGTGATAGGAACATTTTTAAAATGTGTTGTATTTTATTATATAGATATATAAATAATATTTTATTTCGTCGGCTTTTAGACTGCAATTAATGCATAATTTGCATATATACCACAGAAAGTCCCCAAAAGTGTTGAAACTTGAAACTAGCATTGTTTAAAAATAAAAATAACAACGTAGATACATAAGCGTTGTTGTTAAGTTTTCAAATAAGGGGTGAGTGGTTTTTGCATATCCAAAAATTTAGTCATTAATTAATTACCGGAGGTGCGGTTTTATTTTATTTTATTTTGTTCAATTATTAATTAAAATTTTGAAAAAGTAAAATGACAGAAACACGACATTGAACCCATGAGCTGGTCTGAGCGTGCAATCCCAGAAAATTATGGGTAATTAGTATGTTTGTGCCCACGACATTATGGCACACGGTGTTTTATTTCCTGATATCCATTATTTATGATTATAATTTCGGGGAATTTGATGGTGGAAAACACTAATGATGCACCAAAATTGTCATTTAGCTAGATTAATGAGTTTAGCTTGCCATAACGTAACCTTTGAGAAGTCATAAGTTTTAGTTATTTTATTTTATTTTATTTTTATAATTTGTCGAATTGTAACATATTTTTAAGTATATGTATTTAAATTCTTGACGTTGCTTAAATTCATGACTTTTTTTTTTTTTTTTTAAGAGTTAAGCACCGTTTCCATTTGATGATCAAATTTGAGCAAAAATCAATCAATTGTTTTTCGGTGTTCGGCAAAACACCAATTTATGTCATTTCTCTGTTCATTTATAATAATTTGCTCAACTTAAAAATTATTAAACTTTTTATTAAACATACAAAAAGATGTCAAAAATTATCAAAATTTTTAACAAACACTCAAAAATAATCAAAAATTACTAAAAATTGTTAATTATTTTACCAAATACACCAAAATTTTCAACCACCAATTTTTGACCCAAAAAATATTAAAAATTAAAATTCCGAACGGCCCTTAATAATACTGTGGATAATATCAATCAAATAGAACTGCTTCAGAATGAGGATTTGATCTGGACAAAAATCATTAAAATCTTGGTCTCAGTTTTAGTAAAGAGAAAAAGGTAAGAACTTTTCCTTTGTATATGACCACTTTCGAAGAAATGAAAATGATGAAGAAGAAAAATCTTTAAAACTTCATCATAGCATCACCTCAAATTAAGAGAAATTAACTTGCTAGTTAGCTAAAATTAAACTCCTAGGGTATATTTGGTATAGGGTTATGCTTAGTCTTATAAAATTTTACCTCTTTTAATTAAGTTATATAATAATATAAAAATACTTCACAATTATTTAAATAAGTTAATATTTTTCTCTTTTGAGCGGTTGAATATTTAATTTTTCAGATATTAGAGTAAAATAGGAGGGAAATAATGAAAAGCAAAATATAAACAATACATAACATTTACTTTTTTTTTTAATTTCATATTGAACGCACTCTAAATTTTTAACACTATACCAAATGAACTCGTAAGATACAAAATCCCAAACAGTATTCATTTTTTATTTTTTCTGCTTCAAATTTCACTTTCTTTTTTCTCTTCTTGAACCATAGGAAAAGGAAGAATTTATTCTCCTTCCCTTGTTTTCTGTGTTTATTCCTTCTTTCGTTTTCCCTTATTTTCTCATCACTTTCTCTCGCACCAAACATCACGCAACTTTTGGACGGTGTTATCATGGCATCATGAGATTGATTCTCTAAAGGCCAAGAAGCCCAATGGAGCCCATTGGGCTAACTTGAAGGGAAAATTCAGGATGGGCTTGTCACTTTATTTACGGTCTGAGCCTTGGAGGATAGATTGACCTAATTAATGGGCTAGACAATTTTCCTCTGCCAACCCAATGGCTGGCTTACCAAGGCCCATGTGATGCTTTAATTTAACCCAAAAAAACCCACCATGTCAAGTTGTCAATTGACAAAATTATCCTTTTTTCTACATTGGCTTGCTAATCAAAGTAATAATAGAGGCCATGGGATAATCTTCTTACCCTGAAATATATATGGGCGTTGCAAAGTACAGTTGTAAATGCACATATTATTAAGTACGAAAAATTATATTTGACTTTTAAAAATCAAATATTTTTAAATAACATACCTTATGTTGTTGTAATCGGTCATATCTTTTTAAATGTTGTTAATTATAATCAATCAACAATATCTAGAATTCTTAAAATATTTATCATAAGACCTTCAAATTAAATTGAAATTAATAGTTTCGTTTAATTTGATTGCTTTTGTTGAATGATTCGATTATGGTTATAAAATATTTTATACTCACGAATTATGATTGGATTTAAATTTTAATATTAAATCAAATTAAACTGAATCATGCACCTTTACATTTTATAATTGTTAACCAATTAGAAAATGATTTTTATTGTAAATTAATGTAAGTACTTGTCAATTTTAAGAAAAGGTGAATCACATTAACTATTTATGAAATTTAATGAAGATATACAAAGTATTAATGTAGTTTTTAAAATTACACTCACTATTATTTTTTAAATTAGGTCACAAATTCCTCATTAATTTGGCATAATACTTGTGATCAGTGCTTACTCATACCTGATTAGTGATAAGGACTTATATACATATTCTTTTGAAAATTTTGAATTTTCAAAGTATCTAATCACTGTATATTTTAGTTTTTTAGTTTTTTGAGCATTCAATCATTATTCGAAACACGTAAATTACGATATTTGATATGTATAAAGAGATTTAATCCAATTATGTAATTAACATATAAATTTTTAAATTAAGGCTAATTTAAGAATTTTAAAATAATCGGATCTACCTAAATTGCCTAATGTAATTTTTAACTATAAGGACTCTTATTTTTCATAATCAAATGGTTAAGAGTTCTTATCTAGATCATTTAAGTTCATTAGTCTATTAACTCTCCTAATAGCAAAGAAAATTTGTAACAAAAATTTAAACAAGGACTATAAGTGTAATTTCATAAATTACAACTATACTTTATGTATTTCCAACGAACAACGAGAATAATTAATGTAATTTATTCTTTAAATAAGGGTTGAAATTAGATTTTCATATTTTATTTTATTTTTTTTTCATGTTTTTCCGATTACCATTCTACTCTTAAACAAATTTAACATCCAACGACATAAGAAAAAATCCACCTATCACAAACTTGTAACCTTGTAATTGCATCAAGGCTTGGTTTCGGCAAGAAAAGTTAGTTTTTGATTTCTTTATAACCTTTTTTCTTATAACTTTTTTACTCAAAAATTGAATTTCTTTTTAAAAATTATAATTTTTAGATATGTTAATTATATTCATAAACAAAAAAATTTAAAAAATTTATATTCATTTAAATAGAATCCATTTTAAAAAGTAGTAAAAAAATTCATTATTTTATTTTTTAACTTTTACTCAAGCAAACATAAATTTTTTGTTAATGCGGTTAACACATTCAAAAACTATAGTTTTTTTGTTCGAAGCTGCATTCAATTCTGTAGATGAATGAATTTTATCAGTTGAGAGGTATTTAGGGGGTGTTTGGAGTCCCAACAAAAATTAAAAAAAAAACCAAAATGTGAGATTGATGTAATATAAAAATGATCGATGGCAAAATTTGATTGGAGATATTTGAAAACTTTTGAAATTTTTTGAAATTTTTTTAATCTTTTTGGGTTTGAACCCTAAGCAAAACTCCATCAAAAATTACAACAAGAAGTTACTATTTCTACTCTTCGGGGTGGTCGAGTGGAGTTCGAAAACGGCTGATGAGTTCGATTCTTAAGGTTCCGAGTTCGAATCTCTCTTCAGTGGGACAGCCTTTTGTTTATTGTGGCGGGTTTCTAACAGCTCCCTCGGTCGAGTCGGTCAGCCAGGACTTATCTAGGTCAGGACTTGCCTAGACTGGTTTACCTATTATGGGAAGCTGCTGTGGATTCCCACGTAGCAAGAAGATACTATTTCTATTTTTCGGAAAATAGAACTACTCCTTTTCCGGGATGTATCAGCTCAACAAACATTCTGACCGGCAACAGTAGGTAAACCAAACCCCTCCCGCTGGCAATATAACCGGTTGTCGCTGTCTTTGTCTGTGTCCTCCACACGACGATCAGCCCCTTTGGCCTCGAATATTCCGGCGTTACCTTTTTCCGATGTACGTAATTTCTTCTCCGAATTCCAACTTCTTCTAATTTGGCACACATACGTGTGTATATATACATATATATTTATAGATATGCATGCGGGTTTACAGATTCGTGATTTGATTGTCAGTCGTTCTGATATGTTTGGTGGTTCGAATTTTACATTCAATTTTGCAACCCAGTGGTTTCCTTGGTGTGATGTGTACAATTGACATCTGGGTCATTTCTTGCTTCAAACCGCTGCTCCAAACCCCCAAGTTTTTGGCTTTAGTCCGGTTTTTCTTTTTAGGGTTCCCAGGCCATTGATTCTGTGTTTTTCTGTTTGCATGTGAATGCTGATGGTGATGGGTTCTTTTCTATGTTAAACTCAATTGATGTGTAGCTTCATCTTTAGTTCAAATTGTATGTTCTAATTACCCAAGTTTTTAGGCTTTAATTTCTGACTTCCATTTGGGGTTTTTCATGTCACTGGTTGAATCTATGCATGTTCTTCCTCCAAGTGAATGTTTGCTGAAATTATGTTTTATTTATATGTCCGATTTTTGTAATTGTTTATCTTTAGATATCCTAAATCTGCACAAACTTTGTATGTTCACACTCTGATCCATGTCCCAAAACCTTCCCCCCCCCCCCCCCGGGGCCCATGTGTTTAATCAGACATTTGTTCATTTGTTTTGAATAAATTCAATTATCATATCAAAAACATCTTAGCCTAATCTTGGAGTTGGCTTGACAACAAACCGGCAAACATTAGTAATTCACATAGGTGTATTCTGTTTTGTTTATTACATATGTTAGTTATAATGAGTATCCACAATATGTGCATCAGTATATTGTGGAAAGCTAAAGGGACATTTTTACATAAACATTAGTTTGTGTCCTTCAATCTATGGCTTATCTAATAGCCAGTTTCTTTGCTAGTAATTTGAACTCATGATTTATGCTTAGCGTTCAGTTAAGTTAGTCCAAAGCGTAGGTTAGGGTGGGCAATTAATCAGGGTTAGAACTTCACATATGGAGTATAGTAACCTCAAATATCCTTGTAGGTAATTGCTTGAAAGTATCCATTGCTACCCCCAGTTGCTGTCTCTTTATTGGTATTATATCTGGGTGTTTGTGCATACATCTGTGTGTATTTCTTCTTTATAGGTAACTTACTAGATTGGAACTTGGGTCTGTTCATGGGGAAGGAGAGCTTTTGCTGCTGGATGTTCCCTTCAGGACCTTGAACTCTTTATTAATTTATTTTTTTGCTTGGCTTTAGGACTTTGCACTCAGTACCAAGTTCTTGCATCTACACAATCATTTGTAGCTCAGTTTATTGGTTATTGGCTTAATATAACAACCAACCAATACATCCCATCTTCAAGATTTTGGAGGTGGAAACCTGTTTTTTCTACGAGAAGTCTCACTTTCAATTTTGTAGTGAACTGAAAAGTCCGCTTGGTGATGGGAAATTTGTGGCAATATCACAGCCTCACTTCCGGTCAAAGCAGTAGTCTGATATCTAACGGGGGATGTCTGAGTTGCCTTTATCTTGGAGAAAGAATGTAATGTTGCATTATTGGTGGGCCCAGTATAGAAATTGTTTAGTGAGCTTATTCAATTCTTCAATATTATTTCTTTTTGAGCTATAACTTGCCGTGCTATAAGCTAGTGAAAAGACAAAATAGTTAGACAAATGAAATATTAGATTAATTTTTGTCTACAGCAATCAAAAAATGATTGTTTGGTACCCCCCTTATTGTGGCCTTCTCCACTGCATGACGAGACTTTGATCATGTTATATAGTGCTCAATCTTGTGGTTGTGACAGAATTAATATATTTGTGTCATTACGAATAGTTATCCACACCCATAAAACCTTTTTTTTTGGGTACCAGTGGTGATTATTAATTTTTTTTCTGTTTGAACCATGCAAAAGCTCATTTCAAGTCCCTGTGCAGAGGAACTGGTCCGAGAAAGGAAACAATGGAGTTCCTCTTTAAAGGGATGAATGATGAGACATCTGACTGCCCTTTTAATGAGCAAGACATCCAGAGATGTCCATTCTTGAGGAATATTAACAAGCCTACCAGCTTCTCTTTCTCTCCTCTGAACTTCTCCGTTCCTGTAAGTTATTTCTTTCTTTTGAAATTAGTGAAGATATGTATTAATCTTCTGAAATATCAAACCACACTTAATAATAACATAATACTTAAGTTTCTTTAGTTCATATTTATCAAAAAATAAATAAAAATAAAGAAGAGTTTCTTTAGTTCATATTTACTTATCATTTATTTAATCTGCTGATGTTGCTACCATTCTACAAGCCTTATTTCTTTCATTCCTTCAGGCAAGGGGAGCCAAAGGTCCAATTTTTGAAGATGGCCCCAATTTTGATATCGCTTTTAAGCTATTTCATGGGAGGGATGGAGTAGTCCCCCTCACAGGGAGGTCTAGTGTTCAGGATGACAAACTGGAACCTAAGCATGTACCTCAGTTTAATCCTTTAGCTGCAAAAGCTGCCACCATAAGTCTGTCACCATTTGGATCTGGGGGACCATTCGGCTTTGATTTTTTCTCCAAGAATTGGAAGAATCAGAAAAAGACATCTGAGTCATCGTCCAAAAAGAGAGAGCCATCTGCTCAGGTATTTGAAATGGATCATTTGAGCATTCGTGAACCTCATACAATTCTAGTAGTCATATATATATATATATATATATTAGTAGAGCTCTAAGTAGTTATTGTATACTCCCATTGAATAAAGGTATTAACTAGATATTCAGAAACCTTGGTTGACATTACGTCATAATTCAGGGAGGAGATTCATCAAAACACGAGGCGCTGGGAAACGAGTGGTTAGAAACTGGGAACTGTCCAATTGCCAAGTCTTACAGAGCCGTCAGCCACGTCCTTCCTCTGGTAGCAACAGCTCTTCAGCCACCACCTGGCATGAAGCTTAGATGCCCTCCTGCTGTAGTTGCTGCCAGGGCTGCCCTTGCACGGACCGCACTTGTTAAGACCCTTCGCCCTCAAACACTTCCTGCAAAGATGCTCACAATCGGAGTCTTGGGTATGGCAGCAAACATACCCCTGGGCATGTGGAAGGAGCATACTCGGAAATTTTCGCTGTCGTGGTTTGCAGCAGTGCACGCCTCCGTGCCCTTCATAGCCATGCTCAGAAAGTCTGTTTTGATGCCCAAAAATGCTATGGCAGTCACAATTGCGGCTTCTATCTTAGGGCAGGTGATCGGATCCAGGGCTGAGCGGATCCGTCTGAAAGCTAAGCCTCAAAGGGAAATGGCGGAAGCTCAGGCATCAAATGCAGTTGCGATTGCCAGGTATGGCTCGGGCCCCGGTGATGGCTTTGCAGGTGTGTATTGCGGCGATAAAGGAACAACAATTTGGGAGGCGGCTAGGCCTCCGCATCTTCATCAGACAAGGGGTGTTTCTGGGTTAGTAACCTATTAGCAGTGCTGTTAAGAATAAAGGATGTAAGAGAGGATTATGAGATGGAGATTGATAGTCAAGTGTTGGGACTTTGGCTCTAGTAATGAGAATAATTAATGATTCTTGTGCTGCTTCTGTTGTGACAAAATCCGTAATTCGGCTGAATGGAATGCCGGACTTCTCATTGAGAAAAGTTATCTTTCTTTCTTTAAATTTGATGTGGAACTTGTTATGTGAGTCGTTTGCTGAAATGCAACTCATACATTGAAAGTAAAATGTGAAGTAAGCAACGATGGAGTTCCCTTAATGTTCTGGGGTGTGTGTGTCTTTGTATTAATATATATATATATATATATATATTTGCTTCCTGGAATATGCATACACCGTCATAGAATTGAAAAAAGTTGGAAGATAACCGAAAAAAGTTAGACAAAAGTTGGATAATTAACTATTAGAATAATGTAAAAGAAAATATCAACCGATAAACAGTAGCATCACACACCATATGAATGGGCCATGCGGACTCAAGACTCCATTATCAATGGTGAGCAAAAAAGAAAAAAAAAATTGAAATAAATCAGGCAATTTGAAATTACCCAAAAAAAAAAAAAGAAATTAGGCAACTTGATCAAAATGGTTCTAATTTCTCAGTTAGTGCGGCCGTTTCAATTTAAAATTTTTAAAAAGTTTAGTTTGATTAATTTGATCGATTACTGAAGTTAATCTTTATTTGTTTAAAAATATATCAAATTATATGTTATTTTACATATTATATTTTATGTTATGTATGTTATATTTTTCAAGATATAATTTATCTCACTAAACTCATCTTATATCCAAATAACATTTTTTTTTTTAATTTAGTATCTCTTTTATTTAAAACAAAAAAGTGGTCTAAATTGAACCGAGCAGAACCGAAACAAATTATTTCAATTTTTTTTAACCAATTTGATCGGTTTGATTAAGGAAAAAACAAACCAAAAAAACTTCAGATCAGCTCAAATTTTGATCGAGCCAAGCGGTTGCTCGCTGCACAAATAATTCTTTACCCCCCCCCCCCCCAAAAAAAGAGTAAACGTAATAAAATAATTAGCCTCACAATACAGCACTGATGAGAATAGTTGCACAAATCAAAACGACAAAATATGTTCGCAATCCATTATTTAAAAAAAAAAACAAGAGATAATTTACATGAACCAGATACCGAAACGAAACACCTTGGAACAATGTACGTCCGTAAAACCCACCCCCGGCCTAGGCTCATGACTGCGCTCACAACGCATGATAGAAATTTTCTAACTGCCAACATAGGATGCCAAACATGGTCCCGATTCCCAGATGGAGACACCACCCCCCCCCCCCATCACGAAACAAAATTTTCCTGGTGGGCAAAACAAGGCCGCATGCATTTGTACAGATTTCGACAAAATCTTGATCTCCCCTACTAACCTCAAAAGCCACCAACCCTTTGATTTGGAACACTCCCGTATCTTTCGGGTGTAACATTACCACTTCCATAGGCTGGAGGAACACTGCTCAATCCAGGACAATCTCTCGCCCAATGCCCAAATTGATGGCATTTATAGCACTCACCAGAAGCACCACCCGAACTGGCCCCCCTATTAATAGTATTAAAGCCACCCCCATATGACTGTCCCTGAACGTTCATAACACTAGGGCAGTTTGAAGAGCTATGCCCTGTCCCACCACAGCTCTTGCAGCTCAAATACATACCAGTGGATCCACCTGCACTGAACTTTGAACTACTGTACTGGTTCCCATATTGACCCACTTGATTTGCCGTTAGCCCTTCTCTGATAACGTTACTAGGACTTCCCATGTAATTCGGAACCGGTGGAATTTGCCCAGCTACAACGCTTCCAGATGGACCAGATCCAGTACTATTTACTCCGGTGTTCAGAAAGACATTGTCCGCCTTTGGGCCCACAGAACTGGCATTCTCTCCTTTCAGCTTATCCATCAAATCCAGAAGAAACCTAGACTCTGACAAGAAATTGACCCTCTCTGCTTTGATCACCGTGGACTTCACCCGCTGTTCGTCACTGTAAATCTCCTCCTTCACTTTCAACTTGAATACGTATTTGGTAAACAGCACCTTCCGCACAATCTCTCCAAACCTTTCATCTTCCTGCTCTTCATATTTCAAATAATACAAATCTTTTGCAGGTATACCCATGATCTCCTCACCAGCTTCCTGAAATGCACTTACCCATGTTAAACCAGTGTGATCTTGTATCTGTAACTGGAGAATATACCTGTAATCACACTCATCAACAGATTGATCACACCTATCGCAACGCCATTTCCCGTCTCCATTGTTCGTAACCTTCTTGCTGCATTTTCGATCCCCAACCATGAGGGGACATGCAGTGTAGCAGAAATTGTCAACTTTTACGAATGAGATAGTTGCACTGACTGTGATCCAATCTGGCCTCTCAGAAGTCCCTAGTTTTTCATCTTTAATCTGGGAAATAGTTTTTCGGACATCTGTTTTTCCTATAGTTGTTGTCTCCCTGGAAATGGAGACAGAAGGAACGTTTCTTCCTTCCTTCTCAAACCATTCCTTGAGCTTGCGAGCCTCCGGAAAATCTGGATCTATGATCAACTGGCTGGAAGATATAGTTCCCACTCCCTTCCCATTAAAGTCACTAACTCTACAAGATTTTACAGCCAGAACAGGAAATACCCCAGAATCACACATCTTTTGCATTTCAAACCCTTCTGCATTGCAGAACTGTCCCCATAGAGTTAATTCAACACTTCTCCCAGACATGTCTCTCAAGTGGAGAGTCCTTTTTTGAGTTTCAGTACCATTTTTCCTCATTATTGAAGTAGATGGACTGATATAAGACACCACACCTATCACATCTACAATGCTGTTGCTCTCCATGCTCTCTACATCAACAATGGGACGGAAATGAAATTGCTGCTGTGGAATCGAATTATCATCCTCAGGGCATAGCTGCACTGTTGATGTACTCTCCAGAAAAATTTCATGATCATTGCGAAGGTGATTGAAAGCCTTCTGAGCAGGTTTCAGGCTTCCTTTGGAAATCAAATACACCTTACCAGCCTCAATCTGGTTGTGAAATTGATCGGCAACAGCGTTAAAACAGGTCACTCGGATTTCACCACCATCAGAATCAAGTAGATCAAAGGAGAATACTTTACCATCCCCCGAGGATTATTATAGTGTCTAAGTTCCCCCTTTGCTGTCACTCTAGCCTTAATTGTCCACCTTCCCTGGTATGGATTCAAAGCAGCAATTGGAATAATCCTAGGGGGAGCTTCATTCCTAGCTATAGGTCCCCTGTTTGCATACATTGGAGGTGGCTGTTGATATGCTGCCTGAGGTGGACGCCCATAACTATTCAACGGACCCCGTGAAACCCCAGCACCAATATCTGTTTTTGGGTACAAAACATTGGAGTTTGTTGCATTATATCGTCCTGCATCGGGATTGGTGGTAAAGGAACCACCATAGGATTGTGAATCTGTGCTACGTTCCATTTTAGGTTGGTTTGGAAGAGTTCCCCCAGGTACATTTGGTCTGGCAAATGACCCACCAAGTGAACCACCAGCATACAATGGTGGGTTACTGCTAATTGTCCCAGGCGGATCCATGTTAGACTGAACCTGAGTAGGTGGTCTTGCCATTGGAGCAGAACTAACATTGGTGCCTGGTCGCTCATATTGCTTTGGTTCTCCTATAGGATCACACTTTTCAAGTATCACATTCAATTCGATAATGATAATAATCCTGTTTAAAAGTAAGGGATCAAAATTGTCAATGATCAATCATATACCAAAAATGGAAAAAAAATAGCATATAAACTGAATCAACAGAATTTACCCAATGCAATTGCCAGGTGGAACATAAACTTATGTCGTCATTGGGGCAAACTTTATGTTGTCGTTTGTTTCAATCAATGCTTTCAAATTCAAACTAACGGCAAAACTATGGAAATGTCATAAATTTATTGCTCGTTCTATGGGTAAGGGTTAGATGAATTACAAAGTTTTTAAGTTCAAATACGTTAGTCAACATCAGACCAAGGATTTTTCTTGATTTACAAGTTCATGGCTTTAAAAAAGGGAAAGCCCTAAAACCTTAGCAGATCAAGAATAAATAATAGCTAAACGGCTAAACCCACTCCTTACTCATCATTGCCCTTCAATTTAACCATGTAAACCCTATATTACTCAACATTTATGCCCTCAACATAAACTATATTCTGAAAATCTCATATGCTACCACTTAAAAAAAATAAAATAAAAAACTAATTTTAGCTCTTTTCCTTCCATAAATCATAGAATACACTTCTACCCTTTTAATCTGAACTCATCTGATCTTACTAAATACCCACCACAAGCTCAATCACGGATGGCTTTATCATTAGTTCTCAAAGCACTCCTACATCACTTGTGCTACATGAAACAATTGCCTTAAAAAAGTACTCATAGATGGCAAAATAAGACAGTATTACTAAAAAAAATATCTATCAAAGTAGAACAAAATAAAAGCACATGTGGTTATGAACTCTAATTTAAAAAAGACAAAAACAAAAACAAAAAAAGAAATTAAAACAAGTTAAAGAACTGCCCCAGACAACAAATAAAACTCAGGCATTAGGAACACACTATATTCATGGAATACAAAAGCCTAGCTCCAATGAAAATGTTTAATTCAATTTAAAATTCTGCAAATACTTGAGCAACTGTAATTCAGCAACGGTTTGAGTATCCGATAAAATTTATGTCTTGTTCTCCAAAGTTCCCCTTCAATGCATGCATCCCTCATGCTATTAGCCTCAACAATGCATCTCCATAGTCATCATGAAAACTTAGCTATACTGATATAAGAGCAGAAGGATTTTCAAGAAGCCAATCCCAACAAGTTTGGGACAAAGGCTTTATTGAGCAGAGTTGAGTTTTGATATTAGAGAAAATGAATCCTAAGCCAGCCAACCAACATAACATTCTGAAACTACGACCTTCAGTTCAATTAAGAGTGTTTTGTCTAAGCTTCTTACTTGCTTTATGTACTTAATTATTAGGGTAAATTACACCTAGACCCCCTAAACATTAGGGTAATTACACCTAGACCCCCTCAACATTTGAAATTAGCAAATAACCCCTTATTTTGAAATGTTGCTTACAAACGACCCCCTCCGTTAGGAAACCGTCAGTTTTCCCGTTAAAATGCTGACGTTAGCAAAAGAAAAATCAATATACCAATTTTACCCTTTTAAGGCTAAAGACTAAAATAACCCTCCCTTGTTTGGATTGTTTGGATGCTTGGACGAAGGCTTCTCTCTCTACTGTAAAATATATATACACATTATATATATATATATACGCCACTCGCGAAAGAACCACCAAACTCCCCGACGAAACCACCGCCCACCTCACTCGGTGGTTTTGACTTCAATTCCTTCAATACAACTTCGATTAGGCTAATTTCGAAAGCATTCGTACTATCAATTTGGCATTAGAAACTAAGGATTTTCCACATATATAAAGATATATATATATAGAAAGAGAGAGAGAGAGAGAGAGGGAGAGAAACATAGCCAACAAATTCTTCCTTCTTCGCCGCCGCCAACCCGACGCTGCTGATCATCGACATCCATGGAGGTAGGTTCATCATCTGCAGTGCAGTCTCGTCAATTTTCCACATGGTCGTCTCCGTCGAGTACTGTCTCGCGCCGGAGCATCGTCTTCCGGCGGGCGTACGACGACGCCACGAAAGCGTTGCACTAGATTAGAAGCTCCGACGCACGAGGGAGGTTAGGTTGCAGCGCCGGCGATGAGGGATCGGCGAGTGGATCCCTTCAATGGATCTTTTTATTTTATTTAAATTTATTTCATTAGAGATTGCCAGGAGTAAGAGAGGTAGAGGAAGACCCAAGAGAAGCTGGAAAGAAACCATTAAACATGACCTGACCTACATAGATTTATCGGAGGACATGCCCCTAAACAGATCTAATTGGCATCGACAAATCCATATAGCCGACCCCACCTAGTGGGAAAAGGCTTGGTTTAGTTTGGTTTGGTTTGGTTAAATTTATTTCATTGATTAAGTTTTTTTTGGTAATTAAATTCATTGATTAAGTTAATAAAATATATTTAAACTAATTAATTTAATATTATAAAATATTTATTTTAATAATAATTAGTTTTAATAAAATATATTTAATAATAAATTATTATTATATTTAATAAAATTAATATAATTTAATAAAGTGTTTTATTTAAAATAAACTATTTTAATAATTATTATTTTAATAGTAGTTTTATTTTTAAAAAATAAATATTCTAATTTTACTAAAATAAATTATTTACCAAAATAAATATTCTTATATGTAATTATTATTAATTTTAATGTTATTAAAATAAATTATTTTAATACCTAATTATTATTTGTTAATAAATAATTTTAATTTAATAAAATAATTAATTTTAATCATAAATTATTATTTTAACCTTAATAAATTAAATTAGTATAATTTTAATAAAATAAAGTCGTGGAAATGGAGAGCGATTTTAGATTGTGTGTTGAAAGAAAAAGAAGAAAGGATGAGTTAGGGGTATTATTGTCTTTTCATTAAAATTTTAACAGTGTGAACAGCGAAATTAACGGAAGAGGGTTGGATGTTTACAACATTTCAAAATAAGAGAGTATTTGTCAATTTCAAATGTTCAGGGGTACTAGGTGTAATTACCCTAATGTTTAGGGGGTCTAGGTGTAATTTACCCTAATTATTATGCCAATGTTAGTATTGAAAAGAACTGAGAAATAGAAAAGAGATTTCTTATTATTTATCTAATTTATTTATTTATTATTATTATTTTTTTTTTTGGAGGGTGGCGGGAGGGTGGGATGAGCTCAAGTATCATTTGGTGGATTAGAATTCCATTTGTCTATCAAGGATGGTGGAATTGGTAATTGAAGATTATTATTATTATTATTATTATTTTTTGAAGACTTTATTGGGCAAGTGATTGTAACATTTTGCATGTGATAAGACAAATTTTGGAGGAGAGTTGTTTTAGTCAAAGTTTGGGCTCCAATGGGATGAATTGTCCTCTTTAATGAAAAGGTATTCAGAGTAGACGGAATGGTTTTTTATGAAGTATCTCTCTTTACAAGCCGGTAGAGGCAATAAGATCAAATTTTTGAAGCCATCATTGGCTTGATCGTAGGTATTCATAGATACGTTCCCATAATTTTATGATTTGACTATGAACAAGGATGCTTCAGGCACAGATAATTTCTCTTCGATTGGTGGGACAATATTTTGGAACTATACATTGCGTGGGAATCTTTTCGTTTGGGAGATTAAAGCTTTAGCTAGGATGATGTTGATGTTATATGACCCTATGCCTGATAAAGGAGAGGGTGAAGTTCGGTGAAAATTGACAAAATTGGGGATGATTGAAGTAAATGTTGTCATAATATTTTTGATTGGGTGCGAGGAAGGATAACCTTGGATAGTTTTGGACACTAAAGCACCTCATCAGGTTGCTTTCTTTGCATAGCGTGTGATTTGTGGTAAGATTCTGACAATTGACAATGTTATTTTTGGGAGAAAAATTATAAAAAATTGGGATTGCTTGAGCAAGAAGGGTGACAAATCCACTAATTTGTTCCTCGATATAGGAATCTTGGGATATGTTACTTGCTTTAGATGTCTCGAGTTTTCTGTAAGAAAGTGAAACACACACTTGAGCAACAGTAAGGAAGCAGAATGAGTAAAAGAAATAAAAATGCGTGGAGAATTGTGCCATTCTGCCTTTGTTGGCTAATTTGAAGGAGTGGAATAGAACCTTTTGAAGAATTGGAACTTTATGGTTTTTGATATCTACCTCGTATGGGTAGATTACATAAAGTATAGATCCAAATTTTGATAGTTTTTTTATCTTCTGTTGAGAATATGGAGTAATATATTTTGGGTTGTAAATGGGTGGCAACCGCTTGATGCCTCTTCTTAATAAATCACATGATGTTATTTATCAATAACAAAGGATGTTACTAAGGAACAAGTTAGAAACAGCTAAACACCCCATTACCATCCCATCATCTAGAGAGGGCAAGATATCCCTATATAATCAGCGTGAAGCTTAGCATGGTGAATGAAAGTAGCAGCACATAATGAACAAATTTGACATGGAACTTTTCCCCGCAGAACCCACCAAACAGCATAACTTTTCACTAGGTGAAACAAAATATCCCAAGGTTTCTACATATATAATATAACAAGACAATGGTCAAAATATCTGGCTCCACTAAATCCCTTAATAATTAGATCAAGTAATATTCTGATTCAACTAAGTATGAATCCAATGCTTATAATGCTTTAAATTCATCAGGTAATGACACTTGTTGCGGTCAATGATCTAAAACAATAGCATTCTACATGTGATCTTGCAAACTGTGATATTGTCTTTTGATTTTATGGAAATACGTTTAGTAAAACGAACATGTAGCATGAAATACTTTATAAGACTACAATTATTTACATAATTAATTTAATTGCAACAAGTCAACATACAGTGAATCATTCTTTTTTTTTTTTTTGATTGGTAAGGGGGAAGGGGAAGACACCAGAGGAATCAAACTCGGGTGGGTGACGAGACGAAGGAACCGGCTGCCACTCAGCCAAAAGCCATCCTCTTACAGTGAATCATTCTATCGTGGTTGCGACTAAATTTCCTCGATTCATTACTGTATTGAGCTTTTTCCACTCAGTGCCATATCATATCCAGCAATACAAGACTTGCACTGCCTGAATATAGATTCAGGAAAACCAACCCAGACAAACTGGGTAAGATAGTCACTATCATCAGTCATCACTTTAAAATAGAACACTCATGGGACGATGGCACATTGAACTAGAGGCACTAAACAACTCCTCAGTGCAAAACCTCAAAGCTTGAGCTTATACGGTACACTCATGCTAGTGAAAATATCAAAATTTCCAACCTTTTAATGTGCCAATTTCCTTCTCTCCAACGTTTCATCCTTGGCAGCAGCCAATTTAGTCAAAAACTCCATATATCTGGTCGCTCATCACTCCCACCACACAAATAGATACACGCACGCATACAAACATATTTATGCACACTGATATAGAAGTAACTAAACTCAGAGAAAAACGATATAAATACTTACGTGCGTCCTTGGATGACATTACAGACGAACTGAGTCAACTGAACGATTGAACCCTTCTGCAAAGCCTGCGACTTACCAAGTTGTTCATCTTGCGTAGCAAGCATACCCTGCTGGAGGTATGCACCATCGGAGAGAAGAATCCGATACCTCTCGCTGTTCTGGTTCTGCGTATTCACCAACCTAAGGTCCGCCACTTGAAGCACTGGCTTCACATCGGCACCCTGCGCGTCGCTACTCGACAGCATCGCTATCGCACCTTCCGTCAAATTGATCGCCATTTCACTAAACCAACCGGCAGAGCTTTCTCGAGAAATTTGGGAAGAAAACTGAGGAAATTTATTTGATCCAATCTAGAGACAGTGTAGGTGATGAGGGTTTTTTGAAACCCTAGGGAGGAGAAGCGCCAGAAATTTAAGAGGGAAAGCGCCAAGCCGCGGTGGTTTTATTTTGGGGGATTTTTAATAAAATTGAGATTGACATTGGTATCCCTATTAGCGTGGATTGCTGCCACGTGGAGTTGTCATGGGAGCAAGAGCCGGCTTTGCCCAAAGCATGATTCCTCCAAAATCTCACCTCTAAAATTTATTTCCTAAACCCATTAACGGCATGTTTGTTTGGGGTAGATTTACCCTGATAAGTTTTTCCTTCAATTATATTAATATGAAAGATATTGTAACATTACATTGGGAATAAATTGTTACTGGTGGTAAGGTAATTACTGGGTTAACAAATAATAATAGAAAATTTATACTTTTTTTTAGTATCCCGTAAAACATCTTCCACACATCTGTAAAATCTTCTCTTATAAATAATTGTAATAAATATTATAACATGGTAATTTATTTACTAAATTTAATTATTTATTAAATTATTTATCAAATAATACCTAATAAATAATTATTATTAAAATGATTCTATTTATTATACATTGGTACTATTGAAATTAATGTGTTATTATAATTTATTAAAATTAATAATTTATTTAAATAAACAAAAATTAGTTGTTTTATTAATTATTTTATAAAATAAATCAATTTTTAATAAATAATAATTCATTATTAAAATTAACTACTATTGAAATATTAATATATGATAAAATTATTTTTATATTAAATTTTAATTTGTAATTATATATTTTATAATATATATATATTTAAAATTAATTAGTAGTGAAAAATATATACTACAATTAAATATATACTTTACGATCGATTTATCTTCCTTCGAAACATAATTAATATTTACCCTTCAAAACTTTTAGTGTTCCAAAAATATAATATAGTTACTACTGAATAATATTTATTCTCTTAATCCAAACATAAATATCATAAACTTGTTACCCATTTAATATTGATGGGTGACAATTACCCATATAATTTTTTTACATCCAAATTTTTCATTTCACATCAAACATATCTTAAAAAAAGATAGAGTTGCAAACAAGTAGGGTACTTGTACAATTAATTATTATCGTTGTCAAATTTATTTATTTTTCTTATTATTATCATCCAAATTAGATTTTTTTTTAAGTTGGAATCCTGAATTCATTCCATTCCAAACCTGGCTAAACCCATCTTAAATATGCGAAACTTGATTAAGCACAATTAGTTAGCTTCCGTAGAACCCATTTGACAAAACCTGTTAAATGCCCAAGTTGAAATAAAAAATAAATTAATAATACTACATTACAAAATTTATATAAATACTTAAAACAATATATCTATAACAACAACCTATAAATAATATTATACTTAGAAACTAAATATAATTTCACAGTTTTAAGTATTTGTAAATAATAAAATAAGTTAATATAATTATCTCAAAAACGTGAACATTTATCTATGATATGTTTTTTAAAAAATTAAATTATTTGTATCAAGTTTTTAATTTACTTGAATTTAAACAAGATTGGACATATTTTGAAACTCACTTAGGTTTCAAAAATTTTAATATTATATTTATATAAATATATTATATTTATTAGATGAGTACTCTACAAATTATAATAACGGAATAATCAAGTACTCTTGTAGATAAATCTCAAAACCCGTTTCAATCCACACCAAGTATTAATTTGCAATTCTAACTCAGCTTCCAATTCGTATTATAAATTTTTAACGAATCTAATATTCTCCTTTGTACCTGTCTTATTGACATCTCTAGAGAAATGTACTATTCAAAACATACAACCTTTTTCTTTTTCTTTTTCTTTTTTCAGGGAAGTGAAAAAAAGACGAAATAAATTTTTTTCCTTATTTGGGTGTTGATTTTATTAACCAAGAAACTTTAAATTCTTTATTACAACGAGGATTTCAGAATTAAAATAATATATTTAATCTAGGCATAACTTCAAGACACTACTCTTTTTCTTTTTTCTAGGGACGCTGAAATCATATCTCGTAATAGATTTTGTGGTGAAGTGTACAAAAATGAAGTATCAAAATATATATATATAGCTATTGAACATAGTAGCTTACAGCACTTCTTTCACCCTTTTTTGAGTTACTAAACACAACATAATCAATTCAGTCAAGATAAATTTACATCATATTTTTCATATTTTTAGTTAAAAGTTATTCGTGAAAAAAGTGAGAACATTTTTAAATAATATTTGAGAATAAAATAAATTTTATCTGAAATTTAAAACAAAACTGAAATATTTTAAAATTTATAATATATATAAATTTTTAGTTAAAAATAATTCTTCTGAGCCATAAAATTAGTTATTAAAATTTGGTTATAACTCTTTAAATAATAATTTGGGGCAACTATTATATACTTAATTTGAAACTACAAGTACTAAATATTTTTAATTGAGAATTCATTTAAATTAATTATTTTAATACATATATTTTAGGTGACAATGTATTATTTCTATGAATGAAGATAAGTTTAAAATTATTTGAGATTAAGATAAATCTTGAAATTGAGGAGAGAGTATAAATTTAAAATAACTAAAAATCGATTTATATATCTATCTATATAATTGATTTAAATAGTTTTATTAAATGAGGAATTTAAGTTCCATTAATTTTTGTTTTTTATTCGTATTTCAAAATTTTGTAAACTAATATGTTCAATTTGTTTATTTATATTTGTTGTGTAAAAAAATAAAAATTAAACAGAAAATGTAATAAAAAATTATTTTTACTCTATTTTTTTTCTGTTACAAATATTTTATCAAATTTTATTATATCATATTAAAATGAATTATTTTATTTAAATATTTTATTAAACTAAAATATCTTTGATAAATAATATAATAATTTAATTATCTAAATTAATATGTAATATTATTTTATTTATTTATTTTTAATAAATAAATTAGATTTAATTAATATAAAATATATTTATTTATTTTTAATAACCAGATGTGACAATAGTAAGATTATGAGGATATATATGTAACTTTCTTACCTATATTAATTAGATATTTGAATATTCTAATTTCTAATTGTATTTAAAAAATAATAGCTTACATTTGATAATAAATTTTTTTAACTTTTTACATAAATAAAAATAAAAAACTTTTTTTTTCATTTCATTCAAGTACATTACTAAATAATAAATACATTTTATGTTAGTATACTACAAAATATACATGATATTTTAATATTTACGACGTATTTATATATTTAAAATAAAGTTTTATATACATATATATACTCAATATTCTTAAATTCAAAATTTTAAAATTTAATACCTAAGTACACACTCATATCTAATTAGTACTTGTTTTCAAGTTTATATATGATATTTTAACATCCTAATCATTCTTTAAAATAAAAAAAATAGTTTAAATTTGTAACAGTTATATACTCCGTAATTATAATGGATAAAAAATTTAAATTTATAAAAATTTAGTATTAATTATTATTATTATTATTTGTTTTTTTTGGGGGGTGTGGGGATTGAGTTCCAGTAGCCACCAATACTCGTAATCAAGACTGGTTTCTCTATTATCACTGGTCCATCTCACTAGACGCGAAAACTGGAGACAAACACCAAACACGTGCCTGGATAGTAAATTACTAAATTAGCCCTTGCTCATAAATATTTTGAGGGTGCTTCGGTGCCATAGCAGTGCTTACTTCAACATTTTTTTCAAAAGTAAATTCGCCCTTTATTAATTATGAATATAAATAACGCAATTAGAATTAATTTTATAATATAAAGAAATAAAAAAGATTAAATACAAAAAATTAACGAGAAAATTACTTCACGAATAAAGGTGAAAAAATCAGATCATGAAAGTAAAAAAATTTCTATTATATACAAATAAGCAAATGATAAATAGAACCATGATAGAATACATAATCTACACTATAGCATACATAATCTATACTTCTTATTATACCGACCACAATAAACGCAATATAAAAAAGGATCTTCATTCATACTTGATGAATAATACGATTATGTTTTTGAAAACTTTAAAGAACTCGTGTGTATATTTTAGAAGTATGAATTTCCGTGACTAAATTGAGAGTCGTCTCTTAAAACACGATAATAACATTATCTTCTTTTCTCTAGATAGTGGATGCATCCTCTATGTATTCGAAGTAGGTCTTTTATATAGAAAAAATAATCTAAAGATTAAAATAAGACTTATAATATAATCTAATTGTAGTTGAGATTAGAGTAGAACTCTTATTATATTCAAATTCTTCTAAATTACTCATATCTTATGAGATCACCAACCTCCACAAACATAATGAATCTTCCAAGCCTATACTTAAAACACCTTAATTAACCTATGTCAACTTTCCAACTACATTGAAAACTTCTAACCAACCATAATAATAAACAACAAACAAGGACTAGGACTTTTCGATAAACAAATTAATTCAAAATTATTGGGATTACAACTTTTATTAAATTTTAGAAAATAAACTTTTTAATCAATCAAATCCTATTGGTCAAAAAAATTACCAGCAATTGAATTATACTTGGAAGAAGAGATCAATTCTTTTGCTTAGCTAATGAAGCCCCCGTTTACTAATATATTTTGCCACTGTCTTGCAAATGTCACCAGTGACTCAAATCCCCCAAAAGAGGGTGGAGTAAAATAAAAGGCCCCTCATCCTCCTTGCTCCTTTTATTCAGCAGCTACCCATTTATTTATTTTTCTATTGGGGTGGGGTTGTTAAAGGGTATAGTAAATTAACTTCAATGTTTATTGAGTGGAAGAAATTAAAAGGCCTGGAACAGTTATAAAAAAATCATAAAAGATGCCAGGAGAATTCAAAGAGAAAAATTTCTTCAGAATCACAGCTTATTTTAAGGAGAAGTGGAGCAACAGCAATTACCACCAAGCTTGCTATAAAAGCATGACCAGAAGAACATCAGCAAAGGACCAAATGGAACAGAGAAATAGGATGTCGAAGCATTATTGGATGGGTTCTAATTTACTGAACACATTAAGAATACAGCTGAAAAGACATCAGTAAATCAGAAGATGATATTCTAGCAATGTCATGAATCCGGATAGTGATATTGGAACTGGAATCAGGACGAACGGACTGGGATCAATACTGTGCCGAATCCAATCTACTTGATGGTTTTCTCATGTTAATTCAGTGACAAGAGAACAGAAGTTGGTCTCCAAATAGATGATACTGATTCCTGCCTGATACACCAACACAGTCGACAATATAATTGTTGCCAAAATATATTCAAATTCAAGTCACTGTTTTGAGGAAAAACTATATATCATAAATTGAACTTACAATTTTGTACAGAAAATCGAATTCACTGATCAAGCTTAGTGTTGAACACTATCTCCTTAAAACCAAATTCGTCCCCCCACAAGGACTTCCAGTTTTTAACGGACGTTAGTCTCCCAGAATAAAATGATCCACATACACACAAAAAGAAGCGACAATTTGTGTGTTCTTGCGAACCAAACTCTGCTGTACTCTTTGTATACAAATAATTCTTCGTATGTAATAATTTTTTCTATGCAAAAAATCCAACCATTTTTTATGCAAGAATGAAGGTTTAAATAAAAGTCATTAGTCATGTCTATTGAAGAATAGACACCACCATTCATGAAGAGGGACATCTGTTCATAGAATAGACATGTCTGTTAGGAAGAGATACTCCAAAACGACGTAGTGTTTGAGAAACATATTTGGACTAGTTAATAATTAGATTGGGCTAATGGGCCATAAAATTATCTAAGCACAAAATCCAAAATAAGATTAATTAAGCCTAAAATTTATTTAGGCCCATTTTAGTTATCACTTTGAAGCCAATTTTCATTCATATAATTTATGGTTTTGAACATGTGAATACATGAAATTAATAGTCCCTTACTTAATTATATTAATTCCACATTTGATCCATAATTAATTAATATATACGGACCCCACATAAATATTAGCTTAAAGTTAACAAAAATTCAGAGTCAAAACCATGAAATTCCAACAATAATAAGCTGAAAATGGGAATTGAAGAAAGCGAAGAATGGGAAAATGGAATTGACAAACTTTTCAGTCTGAGAGGAAGTTGTGCAAGAAATCTTGAGATGTGAACATTAGGATTACTTGCGCGACAAATCCAATAAAAGCTCTTGATTTAGGGGGGGAGGGACCCGTCAACTTAATTTATTTACTAGGGTCATTGCATTCCTTAGCCACGAATAATTAGAATATGCCAATCGTCCAACACTATATTCTCCCCATATTTGTATATCTATATATATAAGAACCCTCCTTAGTTGTCACTTAATATTTCTGTACAAAAATTCAGCAATGGAGACTAGTCCACTCTCTCCTCTTCCTCCATGGAAAATGGAGTTTTGCCCATAGATACCATTTCAAGTTTCCGTCTCCAATACCTTCTTGGCCATCAGGTTTGGAATTTCTTAGTTCTCTTTTATCCCTTTAAACCACCAAGCTTAATCATTACATGTCCATTTCATAGTTTTTTTTTTTTTTCCTTTTTCTTTTTGAAATTCAAATTACAGGTGGAGGATTTGGAAGAGGAACCATTGACCTGGGAGGACTTGAGGCCTGCCAAATACTACCTTCAGAAAAGTTTGGACTACCTTTGAAGGAGGACCAGGCAACCTCGGTGCTACATTTTTCGAAACCATCCCCAATCCCTGATGGATTTTCCATGCTTGGCTGCTATAGTCAGCCAAACAACCGGCCACTTTTCGGTTGGGTCCTGGTGGGAAAAGATGTCACAGACGACTCATCAAAGGAAACTCTGAAGAGGCCAATCGACTACACGCTAGTCTGGAACCAGCGAGTCTCTGAGAATCAAGCAAGATGGCCATGGCTATATTTGGCTTCCAACTCCACCACGGATGGTTACAAAGCTGTTGGTCATGTTGTCACAAACTCGCCCGAGAAGCCTTCGCTGGAAAATATCAGTATGCGTTCGTTCCAATCTTACTGCACAAGGCAAAGACCGGTAGTTGGATTTGGGGATTACGTAATGAGAGCAATTCGAATGGTTGTAATGTATATGGTCTACAGCCAAGCAAAAGTGGGACCAACGAGACGGTGTATCTATAGGTACAATTTATAGCCACCAACAATGCTTCTTCTTCTTCTTCCTTAGCTCTATCTTGTTTGAACAACGATAAATTCGACTTCTCTTCCATGCCTAATTTAAGCCAATCAAGGCATTATTTCAAACTTACTCTCCATGGATTTACTGTCACCCAAAAGAAATCCTCCTCCCCTCTTCAGTGAGTTGGAATTTCATCAACGGGGCACTGCTATATAAAAAGGGTGATGAGTCCTACCCTGTCCCATTGACCCAACTGGCTCAAACCTCCCCCAGGGTGGTTTCGAACGATGGTGCATATTGGATCGACCTTCCAATCGACGACAATGCCAAAGAGAGACTCAGGCGTGGAGATTTACAAAGCGCGGAGGCTTACTTACACGTAAAGCCCATGCTGGGAGCAACGTTCACGGACATAGCCGTGTGGATTTTCTACCCCTTCAATGGCCCCGCAACCGCTAAACTCGAGCTCATCGACATCCCACTGGGGAGAATCGGCGAACACGTGGGGACTGGGAGCACGTGACTCTGAGAATCAGCAACTTCAACGGGGTGCTGTACAAAGTATACTTCTCTGAGCACAATGGAGGAATATGGGTCCGATGCTTCGCTGCTCGAGTTTCAGGAAGGCAACAAAGTTGTTGCCTATTCGTCCGTTGAGTGGCCACGCGGCTTACCCAAAACCAGGCATTAATTTGCAAGGACGATATGGGATTGGAATAAGGAATGACACGGCCAAGAGCGACAAAGTCGTGGACACCGGAGCAAGGTACTTGGTGATTTCGGCTGAGCATCTTGACGATGAGAAGGAAATTGTTGAGCCGCCCTGGCTGAACTATGCTAGGGATGGGGTCCGAAGGTTACTTATGAACTCGGGTTGAGGTCCAGATGGTGGAGAACTTGTTGCCTGGGGAGCTGAAGTATTGTTTCACAGATTGGTGGAACTGATACCTGAGCAAGTGTTTGGAGAAGAAGGTCCTGTTGGGCCCAAGATGAGAAAGAATTGGAATGGAGATGAAGGGTTTGTTTGGTCAAAAAAAAGTTGACAAAAAATACATAAAAGTATAAAGATGTGATATAAAAGTGATATGTGTTAAAATTTTATCGAAAAAATACAAAAAATAGTTACAATTTAATGATTTTTGATATTTTTTAGCTGACCAAACAGGGCCGAAGTTTGAGGCATATATATATATATATAGTAAGATATAATATATATATGTATTAAACGTTAGCATTTTTTTTTTTTGGGCAAAAAAAAAAAATTTCATCTTCCAAAGCTATTCTTTCCCACACATGTAAATACACTGACTAGCTTCATTCTTGTAGGCATATATAGGGTTTGTTTGGAGTAAGAAAAAATGAGATAAATTGAGATAAATTGTGGTTTGGAGAGAGTTCGTAATGCGTGCAGTGAGAGAAAAAGTTGATGTGATATAAAGTTAACAGAGATTTATAGAGATTTTCAGAGATTTTCAACAAAATACTGCACGCCAAACGCAGCCATAATAATACAACTTGGATACTTTCAAATTTCAGATATTCTCTGTATGCTTTTTATGTTGTGCACTCAAATTTTGGCGTAACGTGAAAGAGTTCTCCACTCCTTTCGGATAAATTTTAACAAGCGGGGGTGAGAATTTCATACAATCAATTGATCGAGATAAGAAGAAGAAGAAGAAATTTTTATAATAAAATTAATTTTTAAAGAATAATTATGATAATATAATAAAAATTAGAAAGAACAATTTTAGAAAAAATTAAAATATTATTTATTGAGAATTTGTGTATCTTGAAAAGTTCCAGAATTTTGTTCTCTCTTCCAACGGTGTATACTCATGGGGAGGTAAAAAGTTTTTCTTGAAAAGGTGTATTTTTATTGTAACCTTGAAAATTATTTATTTTATTTCAGAACTTGTGAACTTTATATTTAATCACCGAGGACTTTCCTTATAGACTTACACGGAGATATATGAAATTTTTAGGTAAAAAATTACATAGAGAGCTGCATAGAGTACAAACTTTTTACATAAAAAAATTACTTAAAAGAGGTATATATAGTAGAAAGAGTTTTGTTGATAATAATTTTGTCTCCTTCATACGTGTTTATTTTTTCATGAAATACATATAAATTATATTCACAAATTTGAACATCTAATTGCTAGTTCGTAAATTGGGGATATATTTTATGATTTTGTGACAATATTTTTAGTGTGCCTCTCATTTCTTATTGATTTGCTTTACTCTTAGTCTTATTATTTCCTTTGTAAATTATTGTTAACTATTATTTGTATATCTTTGATGTGATGATTATGTAATTTTTTTCTTTAAAGGTCTAAAGCTATAGATTAATTTGTTTTAGGTTATCTGTTTTGTATTTTATCATGCTTTATTTAAAAAAATCAATTTTATAAAATTAGGCAAAGTTTAGAAAAATTATTTAAGTATATTTTCATGATAGGGTATTATCTTATAAAAAGTCTCAATGTTTGAAAAATTTTTTTTACTACTTTACCCCCCATTTTTTTGTTGATTTGACTCAACTATTTCCCTTCATTATTCTAATCCAACTCTATAACACAACTCCACTAAAATTCTTCAAGATGGTGCATTATCTTTTTTTTTTTCTAGTTTAACTCGATTCTAATCTAACACTATACCTAACTTTACTAAAATTTTTCCATGATAGTGCATGTCTTAGGCACCAATAGCAAAATAATTGACAGGGTTTTGACACTCCAATTTCATAAAAATTGCTTAAAAACTGACATGGCACCAGCTAATGCTGCTAAGGAATAGTTATATGGAGTTTTATTCATCAAATTATAAGTTCCACCAGTATTAAAAAATTTATATAGTAACTTTATAATTAAATTGTTATTCTAGAAAATATAAGGTATGATGACATTTACATAAATTTTTATTTTTTATACCAAATAATTTAGATAATATTAATCTCATTTGTAATATATGTGTGTGTGTGTTTTTATAATGATGTTTTTGAATTTTGAACTGCATTTATTTTTATCAACTTCAAAATTACTTAATCGCGATATAGTTTCAAATGTGAGATCATTCTTTTTTATTGGAGTTTTGGTGTAACTTCAATTTATCATGACGGGTAATAATAATGTTAATGTTCAAAGTTGTAAAAGAATTTACAATTTTTACATGCCAAATTAACATATATATACATATAATCTTTGTTTAAACTCATATAAATGAGAGATTCGTCCAAAAAGCCATCTAACACTTACTTTCAGCGGGGAATTTTTTGTAGGTTCTTTTTTGGAACCCTCCAAAAACTTCGGTAGGCTTTAGAAATAATTTTTTATAAAACAGGGGCCATTTGGCACATTAAAAAATAATTTTATTATTTTTAATTATCTCCACCAACTACAAAATTAATTTTACCAATTAAAATATACTTCCATAGATTTTTTTTATTTGAAAATGATAGGCTAATAAGTGTTTCGTATAATTCTGAATTCTTTCCTGGTAAAATTATGAAGTACTACCCAATTCAAAAAGAAGGAACTCAGTCAATGACTTAAGTAAATAGTAAAAGAACGCAAAATGTTAAGAAAAGCATTTCAATCCCAATTGTTCAATTTGTCATCCATCCTCATTATGTATATCATCATTTGCATAAGGTGGGATAACTTGAATTCACCAGACCCAACAATTTGATTGCAATAGCAAAAACAAAAATTGAATTACTGAAACAAGTATAGCAAGTACTGGATTAAAGCCTACAAAGACCTCTTTCCAAATTTGTGAAAACAAAATAGCAATAAACAACATTGATTAAACAACAGTTATTCTATACCTGAACCATGCTACCAATGAAGTATATGCTTTTATTTTCACCTTCTCAAAAGAGTCTAATTTTAAGAAAACATTCACTTATAGATCTCTCCCTCGGGGTAGAAACTGATTGAAGACACTGTAAGGTCAATTTTTGTGCATTGCCTAGACTTGTTGTGACTATAATATTGATGTTGAGTTTGATGTGTCATCGGTTGTTATTTGGTCATCCCAATGATTCATCATTGGTGTAATTTGTTGACTATCACTGTTAATATGGCATTGATATATCCATTTTCTTTCCAGCTTTATGAGTTTAAGTTAAAACTCTGTTTTATTACTGATTTGATAATTGGATCATATAATTATTAATGATATGTGAAAAAGTTGCAGCTTAAGTTTGATGACAATAAAGTTTCTAACCTTTCACATAGATAATAATCTTATTTTTTTTCTCCAAACTTTCATTTAATTTTTAGAATATTTTAAATAATAATTCTATCTTATATTAATATATTTTATGACATGTAATACATTTAAACATCTGTGATGTGTATATGTATTCATACATTTATTAAAATTATTCTTCGCATATTTTGAATATGATTTTTTAGGATTTCAGTGAATTTTTTTAATCCATTATTTTTCGATTTCACCCTTACTTTTTGTTTATATCTATTGAAAATCATTCTTAACAATTTTATACACTATAATATTTCTTGATTGTATCTTAGAATTAGTTTTATTAAAACTTTCTTTTATAAAAAAATAATATGAAAATTAAACCAAAAGTTTCTTTCCATATTCATTTTTTTTTTATCTTTCTCTTGCATCTTTGCATCTCTCTCTCCATGTATAAAAAAAAAAAAAAAAAAAAAGGAAAAAAAAGAGGATAGGAATTCAAAATTCCTTCTTTTGTTCACGTTATGATACAAAATGCAAAGAAAACTATTTAAAATTTAAAAAAATTAAAATTAATTAGATTTAAAAAAATTAATATATTAATTATGCCTTTTGTTTAATTATTTGATTTTCTTTTTATTTTCACTTCATTTTCTTTTTATTATTTTTTTGCACCAAAATCTTACTCCAAACATACCTTTTATTTTTAGAGTCTAAGATTTTTTAAGGAACTCAAATATTTTTATTAATTATTTTTTATTTCTTTTCATTATTTTATTTTATATTATCTAATTTTCTTTTTATCTAAGTGTGTCTTATATATGTGATATTGATTTAAAATTTATTTCCTTGTTTGGGTTAGTTAAAAAAATAAAAGGGAAACATAAATGAAAGTTAAGAAATTAACTCTAACAAGATTAAAAAAACTAATATATTGATGAATGTTTTTAATTTAATTTTATTTTTTAATCTATTCAAATAAGAATAAAATATTTTTTTGTAATTACTTTTATATCTTTTTATTTTTTATTCAATATTTGTGAATTTTTCCTCACTCTCTCTCGTCTCTCTCTTTATATATTATGCTTCCAATATGCATTTTACTTTGATTGAAAATTAAAGAAATTTATATATTTACATATTTTATTTTATTTAGGATTTGGATAATCATATTATCACATAGATTACAGTCTTCTTTTAAGGGTACTTTGGATATGATGAAGAAAAAAATATTACAGTTTATATTTTAAAATGTAAATAGGTTCTTTGTAAATTTGCAATATGGCTACTAAGTTATTGTTTAATACCCTGTATTGAATGTCTCTCTCTTATTAGCGCTTGTAAATAACACGATGTCCATTATTTTCTCCACTGTTAATTTGTTCAATTACTTTTAATGTCCCTCACTTGTCACTAATCTAATTTGTCTTAGAATATTTGTGCTTTATTAGTTGTGACCTGTTTAATAAGATAACAGAACCATATACTATTAATTTATAAACATTGCTGGAATGTTTCTAGGGTTGATTAATAGTATTCTTCATTATCTTACTGATTCAAATCTGTCTTATGAATCCTCCTCTTGCATTTATATTAAGAATCAGACATTTATTTGCCTTTAAGGATTTAAGATCTTGTTCTCAGTGCTTCATACATTTTAAAATTTAGGGGGGGGGACTGCGATTGCTTCTAAATTTTTAGTATGTTTTGTTCTCTTGATTGGAGAGCTTTAGTGAAGGATGAGGAAACTTTAAAAAAATGTTGAAATTCTTTGTCCAAGTTGGGTGAGATTTGCTTCTGTAATGAGATTTAGATTGATCAACTACACATATAAAAACTTCACATAAAACAAAATGTTACTCTGTTGTTTTTAAGAATGTTGAATAGATCTTTTTTCCATTATATTGTACTCATTAGATTGTAATTTCAAATATTTGTTTATTGTTTTATGCTAATTGAAAATTTGAAGCCTATGAGTAACAAAAGATTTTTGATTGCAAACAGAACGAACAAGGGGTAGGTTTTAAGCAAGTTTTTAGCAGGTATGATTTCTTGTTCTCGGAATTTTTATGCTAACGTTCTCAAACAAGTCATATCAACCACTCAATTTTTTGGATTAATCTTTCTTCAACACCCAACTCAAGACATTCTATATTTTATAATCAATTTTCAACACCTTTATTAATTTTTAATTTTACATAATTATAAACACACACACATGCACACCGCGTGCGTGCATGGTTACATCTGATAACAAATTCATGAGAATAGACATCAATAGATTTATAAACCAAATAATTAAACTGTATAATTTTTTGGCTGGCTCTTCATCAAGACTCTCTCTCTCCCCCTCTCTACTTTGTTTTTGTTTTCTAATTTTAAATTTTAATTTTTAAATATTTAGGTTTTTGATCTTAATTATCATACTTACCCATTTTTGCAAATTATGAATATGGTTTTCTTAGTATATGTATGTTATGTGGAGAAGCAATTGTTTCTTTATCTAAGAATCATTCAATTTATAGTAAAAGGGGATTTAGTTGATTGGTATTTTTATTCTAGGTTATGCCTTGTATTAAAAATACAAAATTTTAAATGAATTTTACAATAAGTCCTATTTGTTTCGAGAAGAATACAATTTCAATAAAACTAATCAGGCTCTTATGAAATGGCAAATTTTAAAAATCACCATAAAACTAATCATTTTCATGGTAAAGTAGCAAAAAAGGAAAAAAAAAAAAAAACAAAGGATTGTTTCATAAGACTTATCTTATGGAAATGATTGTTTAAAAAGTCAACTCTTATATTAATACAGCTCAGTTTTAATTTAAAAACATATTTGTACCATTAAAAGTTTTGATATTAACATAATGAATAAATAGTATAAAACTGTAATTGAAAAATACACATGAAAATAAAGTTAGTTGCATAAATGAGGAAGATAGTAAAGTGAAAGAAATGGACATTCCATTTGAAGATATGAATAAAGTTACAATATAACTTAATACGGAAAAGATATATATATATATATATATATATATATATGTATATTCTTAAGATATTTTGATGGCTCTGGTATAACTTCCATCTCTCGTAAGGTTTTTCTTACTCTTATTCTTACTACTTGCTTTATAAATTATTATTGATTATTACTTGAATAGTTTGATATAATGATTGTGTAAGTTTTTCACTATACCTTTGTTTTTTTCTAATGGAATTAAATATTTTCGTACTTCTTTTTTTTTTTTTTTAATTTGTGTTAAGGTGAAAGAACTATCCACTTCTTTGAGATAATAGGTAGAACCATAATTTTTAACAAGTGGTGGTCAGAATTTCTCAATGATATTTTTATGATAAACTACTTTTGAAAGAAAAAATTATGATTATTTATAAAATTTGTGAAGATAATTTAAAAAAGAAAAATTTAGAATTACTTTAACTTCAACAATGGACTGTCATTCCTTTCAAAAACAATGGACTATCCTTGCCTACGTGCGTTCGCCATGGAAAGGGATGGAAACTAAAATAAAGTGTCAGGGAGATTTTTATGTAATTAAAAATAATAAAGAATTTAAAGTTTAATTTTGAAAGAAAAAAAGTTATTTTTTCTAAAAAGTTAGTTATTTTTTTTTTTTAGATTTGAGAAGAGAAAAACTTAACTTTTTTATAATTATTTTTTTTAATTTTTTGCTAATTTGACATTTTTTTACTTTATGACTTAAAAAATTTAAAATATAAAAAATAAATTTAGTCATTTAAAAAAAATAAAAAAGTTAAGTAGCAAAAACTGAAATTTTTTTTTGGTAATTAAGTAAAAAAAAAAAAATTACTTGAACTTCCCTGTGATTTGTTTAAGTCATCGTGAGTGATTATCTAACAAGTCTGTATTGGGATCCGCCCATGGCCTTTCACATTAGCCCAATCAAAATCAATTAAAATTTATCAAAATTTATTAATTTTTTTTAATTTTTTAATTAAATTTCATCACATATTATTTTTATATAATTTTTTTTTTTACTTTTTATGTACTTTTTTTTTTATATTTTTTTTTACCATCCACCATCACAATCAAGGGCTGAGATTGGAATCAAAAGTTTGATTTATTTTGAGGTTTTTCAAAAACAATCAAAACTCGAGTGCGATTCTTTTGAAGTAATTATTATATATGTTTGCAATCTTCAAACCCATCCATGTAATCAATTTCAGTTGAAAAAGTCAAAGACGTTGGTTGAATATCAGAGACGGGTTAATTTGACTTCCTTAATTAACAATAATAACCAACCTGCTCTGATAGATCAGCAGCCTAATTATCCCATCGTAGCTCCATCTAAACTGACTACCTAATTAATCATGAGAAGGTCGTTTCAAGACACTTGACTTTCTCCAATTTGTGTTAGACTTTGGCGGGAAACCTATAATTAATAAACAACCAATAAACCTGCCTTACTTGTAAAATAAACTAAACAGGATAGTTGATTCAATCTAGATTGTTGGCTTGAAACTAAGGGTCTATTTGGAAAGAGTAGTTAGTTATTAACATGTGTTAATGGCTACTTCAATAGTAGTTGAAATTTTTTATCCTCTTATATTTTAATTTTCTTTTAAACTTTTAAGGGTAAAATGTCAATTCACCCTTACAAGTTAGACCACCTAAAAAAGGAATGGTTTTTTCCCTTCCCAAGACAAAATTTAACTAACGACTAGCCATTAGCTATTAGTTACTTTGTTTTTTTCCTTTCCAAATAAAAATTAGCTAAAGTTGTTTTTTGAGCTTAAACTATTAGCCTTAAGCATAATGCTAATTTGTCCCAAATGGAGCCTTAAATGAATCTAAACACATCTAGGCACATTTTGGAGTGCCAAGAAAACAAAATAAAACAAAATAAATCTCTAATAATCTCTATAAATCACACTAAAATTCCTACTATTACATATTTATACATCTCCCACCTTTATTAATTTCAAAAAAATTTCAATATGTTGCTAAAAAAAAATAAAAAATCCAGAATGAGGTTAATGGAGTGTGTAAATTTTTTTTGATAATCTATTCATTCTTCTGAATTAGAAAATTTTTCAAAACGAGTACTATTGTCGCTATTTTATATGAAGTTTTTTTGAATCCGTTAGAATATATTTGAAAAAATCGTTCTACACGGTTTTGGTTTTGTACATTTTCAAAGAGACTTTTTGAATCCTTAGAACGGATTTGAAAAATCATTTTTAAACGGTTTACCACTGTCGAAAGAGAGAATAGAGCTATTATTCAGAATATTGAGTGGTTGATTTTTTGAATCTGTTAGAATGGTTTAGAAAGAATTTGGAAACCGTTCTAATTGTTTGCTAACCGTTCATATCCAAAAAATACAGTTTGAATGAAAACACCAAGCGCCAAAATTAACTTACTTATAAATTATCTCAATTTATCTTGGTTGTTTCCTTATTTTTTACCACTTCAAAAGCTACTTATAAATTTTTAATTAAAAAAAATATGACGTCTTTAAACTGTTGAATTAAAAGCTAATGATTTAGATTAAATTATCCCCAAATTCAAATGAACTCTGCTTGTAACGAGATTGATTTGTAGGCATCAATCAACACCATTTAAATATTTTACTTAAATTCTTTAATTTTTTAGTTGAACAAAAATGTGTTCTATATTTTGCCCATATTATCTGTTCGTAAATCGTACATGTATTAAGGCATTTTAGGTTAAAATAATTTTAATTTTTTATCAAAATTATTTTTACAAATTTTATTATATTACTACAATTATTCTTAAAAATTAATTTCATTACAAAAAAATTAATTTTTTTTTCTTTGCACGTTAAAAATCTTAGATGCACCCCTGTTCACTACTAGCTTTATCTATCATCCAAATCATATTTTCGAGACTATTTATCATTGACTTGCAAATTTTACTAATACATGCCTTTCCTGTTCAAGCACAAATTCCCCAAAGGTTGAGAAAAATGCCAGGCTATTTCTATTGCCTCGCCTAATTGCGCAAGGGATTGGTAAGAGTGTTAATTATTAGCTCTATGACCTGATCCTCAGGAAAATGGACAAATTTGGGTTTGTGTGGAGGCCACATACTGATAATGTTCTACCTTTAGGGAAAATAACAGGACAAATCAAGAGCTTATCCTTTTTTCTCCCCCCCCCCCCCCTTTTCTCACAACCTTACTACATTACACCTCCAAAATGAACATGGCAAGCACATTTTAAGCTATGCCTCTTACAACTGATCGATTGCAACTAGCATGTGAATGATAGTGTTTGGAGTTTTGAAAAAATTAGAAAAAAAAAAGAAAAGAAAAACAAAAAGCAGGTGTAAGAGTGATACATAGTGAAATTTAATTAAAAAAATTCTATTTAATTAGAAAAAGTTCAGAATTTTTGAAGTTTTTTTTGTAAAACTTAGGAGCTCCAAACGGGGTCATACTCTTGAAATAAAGCGAAAGCAAAAGCGAAACACAGAATGTGTTCTTGTGTTGAGGAATAAATTTTACAAAAATAGAGAACAAGCTTGTTATATAGACTTTGCTGTACATAAACAACCCCATGTGGTAAGGGCCGTAAGGCAAAGCATCCAAGGCATAAACACTGCAGAGCACTGTTGAAACACTGCAGAGAAATTGGAATTGGAATCAGGATGAACAGAGGATTGGGGCTAACCATAGAATCCAATCCACTCATTGGTTTTTTTTTTTCAGCAATTCAGTAACAAGAAAAGCCAGGATGATTTCCCACTCAGATGTACGTTTCTTTTTTTTAATTACAAAAAATCGTTGCTTTTCTCGTCGCTGATACACCCACGCAATTGAAAACTAAAGAACAAGAAAAAGGGGGTACTAAGAACCTGAAGAATGAAAAAAAATGTGGCGGAAGCTTAGTCATGAAAGACAACTTATACAAGAAACCTTATGTGTGAACCTTAGAATTACTTGAACGAAAAAATCCAATTAAAGCTCTTGATTGAGGGGGCACCAGTTATTCCTCAACCAGCATACAATTGGAATATCCTTCATGCCTATCTCTATGTACGACACAAATGACATAATAAGCATATTTATATATATACAGAAGATTCAGAACCTCCTTGCTTTCTTTAGTCGTCCTTAAAAAAATTCAGCATGGGGAACTGCCTAACTCTCTGCTCTTCCAGCAACAAAAAGCAAAGCTCTGCCCATATGACACCATTTTCAGCTTCCAGCTCCAATACCTTCTTGGCCATCAGGTTCATTCTCTGCAGTTTCTTTTTACACCCTTTAAATCGCTATCTTTACCATTATGTCCATTTCATCTTCATTTTGCCTCACTTTTTTACTTTCCCATAATTGAATTACAGGGTGGAGGATTTGGAAGTGGAATCATTGATCTGGAGGACTTCAAATCTGTCAATATCAACCTTCAGAAAAGTTTGGCTACCTATGAAGGAGGACCATATGACCTCGGTGCTACATTTTTCGAACCTTTCCCAATTCCTGATGGATTTTCCATGCTTGGTTGCTATAGTCAGCCAAACACCAACCACCTCTTTGGGTGGGTTATGGTAGGAAAGGGATCTGACAATACGATTCGTCGGGTGAAACTCTAAAGAAGCCATCGATTACACTTTAGCTGGAGTACCACCAAGTCTCCAAAAAACGGCGAGGGCTACATTTGGCTTCCAAACACCACCCGATGGTTATCAAGCTGTCGGTCTGTTGTCACAAAACTCAGCAGACAAACCTTCCCTGGACAATACCAGATGCGTTCGTTCCGATCTCACAGCACAATGCGAGGACCAGCAGTTGGATTTGGGGAGTAGGTACTGAGAGCGACTCAGATGGTTTATGTATATAGTCTGCAGCCAAGCAAAAACAGGGACCAATGAGCCTGGTGTATCTGCAGGTACATTTATAGCTACCAACAATACTTCTTCTTTCTTCTTCCTTTCTTCTTCTTCTTCCTTATCATTGTCGTGTTTGAAGAATGGAAAATTCGATTTCTCTTCTATGCCTAATTTAAGCCAATCAAGGCATTATTTCAAGCTTACCTCACCCTGGATTTACTTTCATACCAAAGAGATTTATCTTCCCTCTTCAGTGAGTTGGTATTTCAGCAACGGGGCACTTTTATATAAAAAAGGAGACGAGTCGAACCCGGTCCCCATTGAACCAACTGGCTCCAACCTTCCACAAGGTGGTTCGAACGACGGTGCATATTGGATGGACCTTCCAACTGATGAGAGTGCGAAAGAGAGAGTCCAGAAAGGAGACTTGCAAAGCTCGGAGGCTTACTTACATGTAAAGCCCATGCTGGGAGCAACGTTCACAGACATAGCCGTGTGGATTTTCTATCCCTTCAACGGCCCTGCAACCGCTAAACTCGAGCTCATCGACATCCCACTGGGGAAAATCGGCGAACACGTGGGCGACTGGGAGCACGTGACCTTGAGAGTCAGCAACTTCAATGGGCTTTTGTACAGCGTCTACTTCTCGGAGCACAGTGGAGGGACATGGGTAGATGCTTCGATGCTCGAGTTCCAGGAGGGCGACAAAACGGTGGCGTATTCGTCGCTGAATGGCCATGGCCTCGTACCCAAAACCAGGACTTGTTTGCAAAGGGTGGTTATGGGATTGGAATAAGGAATGACGCGGCCAAGAGTGTACAAAGTCGTGGACACTGGAGCAGGTATGTCGGTGGTTTCAGCTGAGTATCTTGGGGATGAGATTGTTTGAGCCGCCATGGCTGAACTAGTGTAGGGAATGGGGCCCGAAAGTTACTTATGATCTCGGGATTGAGGTGCAGAAGGTGGAGAAGTCGTTGAATGGTGAATGAATCTTTGTGTTCAGAGCTTGGTGAACCTTCTGCCGGATGAGTGCTTGTAGAAGAAGGGTCCTACTGGCCCCAAGATGAAGAACAACTGGAATGAGATGAAGGCTTGAGGCATATACTCTCTAATCAGGGTCCGCAGTCGGGTTTCGTCGCGTGAATGTGGAGGCCGAAGTAGTATTGCTATGCCAGTTTTAGTGATTAAGAGTAGTTAGAAATTAAATTTAAGGATTCTTGTGCACTCAAATTAGTTTAATTTAAAAAAATATAAATACGTTTAAGTAGTTAGTTTTAATTTAAATTGTAAGTAAGAAGATTGACATATCAATACTATGTCACTGCTAATATTTTTCATATATAAATTTGTTTTCTTATTAACGATGTTTATATTTGATATCTGTGTCTAAAAAGTTTCACACGTAATTTTAATCATCATCTCATCATTTTTTTTTACACTTATTTTTTGGGTATTTACTCTGAAGTTTTATTTTTTATACAGCGCTTGTTTGATTGCCAAAAATTTAAACATTTTTAGAAGTTACTATATTTTGGCAACTTTCAAAATGTTACCACTGTTTTTTTTTTTTGGGGCCAAAAATTAATACCAAAAAAAAAAAAAAGGCTGTCAACTTCTTATCAAATGATCAAAATTACTGAAAATTATTAATTGTTTTATTAAATGGCTAAAAAATTTTAATTAAAAATTTTTTTTCCAAAAATTTACCAAATTGGCTGAAAGTTTAGCTACCAAACTCGACTCACCCTAAATCCATTCTTCTAAGGAGAATTCAAAAAACAAAATAATCTACCGTTTTGCGTCATTTTCTTGGGGAGCAACTGGAATGCTTCTGCAACCTGTTAAATTTCAGCAGTTCCATTTGTTCAAATATTAGTGTGCCCTTCTTTAACCTTTTTTTTTTTTAATTTTTTTCCAAAACTAAAAGTAGAAAGTTATTTCAAGTTTTAGCAAACAAGATTTAATCAAGCTTAATTGCTAGTATGGTAGTATATAACATTGCAAATTCCTACTTTGGACATATGGTTTTTACTGTTAATTAATTATTTGGTACCAAGTTTTAATGTCATATTAGACCCTGCACCAAAGGTCAACAGAGATAGTTCAACTAATTGACAGACAGACACACACACACACACTATATTCATATCTTAACTTATATTATATATGCTATTATAATATATATATATAACAGCATGAATTTGGATGAAAATAAATTCATAAAAATTATAAATACCTCAAATTTTATTATTTAATACATATTAATATTACTATTTGATATTACTTGTATTAAAATGTGTCAGCTTGTCTAGTTCCAAATAATAATTTAAATAATTAACATTTACATATCTTACTCAACAGAGATAGTTTAACTAATTGATAAACATTCATATGTTAACTTACTTTTATATAATATATAAAATATAAAGCATGATATTTGATAAAAGAATTTTTGGATAAATAATATATCCACAAAAAATTATAAATACTACAATTTTATAATTTATACATATTAATATTACTATCTGATGCTATTTGCATTAAAATATGTCCAGCTTGTCGATTTTATTTTCATTATTTGAAAACCTGTAAGTATGGGACATGAGAATGGATTGGAAAGCAATGTCAGTGCTCAAATAGTGTTACTAGTCCTAGAGTCCGTTTGGATGCTCAAAAAAATGTAAAAATGTACAAAAAGTTATATTTTGTAACTTTGATAGAATCACAAATGTTTTTCACTTTCTACTCTGCTACAGTAATTTAGTCCACAAAAAATTTACTAAACACACAAAGATTGTCACTTTTCTAATCTACTATAGTAAAAAAAACTTACCAAACACAAAAAAGTTACTACTTTTCTGCTCTACTATAGTAAAAAGTTTACCAATATTTAAAAGTTACAAAAAATGGATAAAATTACACTTTTTTTTGGTAAGTAAAAAAAAAATTACACTTTGTTTTACCAAACAGACCAAAAAATTATAACTACAAAAAAAAAAACACAGAAAAAAAGTACCGAAAAAGTTTTACTTTTTTACTTTTTTAAACCTTCAAACATGCTTTTATTAGATTAAAATTTAACTGTTCAGATATATTTATACTCTTTTTTGAATTAAAAATATAAAATACATTTAAACTAATGAAATTTTAAACTTACGACTCAAATGTCTCTCCTTTTTTAAATGGAAACTACTATGAAATAAAAGAATTTGTTTGCATAAGGATGTAACTAATTAATGCATGACTCTACAGAGGGAAGTACAAGAGTCGCGCAAACCAAAACCCACCCTCCTCCGGAGAGGACAAACCGCCACCACTAGACTGCATCAGCAAAGCACTTGATAGCAGCACCGTACCACAATATTCCACATTATAAGCGCAGCAAAGCCAGTAAATTAACACATCAAAGTATACCCCACACCACACAGTAAATCAACTATGGGGCCCGTTTGGTTTGAGATTTTTTGCTGAAAATCTCCCAAAATTTCTATAATCTCTGTTAATTTTATATCACATCAACTTTTTCTCTCACTGCACGATTACGAAATCTCCCCAAACCACAATTTATCTCAATTTTTCTTACTCCAAACACCCTACGTATCATCAGTACTCTCCATGCACGAAGATAGGAAGGGTTCTAACAAGTCAGTACTCTGAAACCAGAGAAAAATCGACAGAGGAAGATTCCATTGCATAGCTCTGATCATCATCTTTACTTGTGTTATCCACAACTCGGTTTTGTTATTTAATGAAGAAGAATCAGGCCTCGAGACTTAACTACATGTATACCTCTTTCTAAAGGCTTGAGAGTCCTTACAATTATTCTTGAACATTCTTGCGCTACACTAATAAAAAAAAAAAAAAAAGTAAATATTGTAAGCATAATAAATATTTTTGTATGTAAATATAAAACATCAACAAAATAAATTAATACAGTAAATATACATGTATGTTTGTTCATGATCTTTTTTTTTTTTTTTGATGACCCGAAACTTGGGTGGAGCAGGGTCATTATAAACCCACCCCAACTTGTCAAATCGGAGGGAGAGCGGCCCGACCCAAGGCATCTCCCGTTTAAGTCGCGGTAGTGCACCTAACGCGATTCAAACTCCCGTCGCCCGCGTTTACGGTTTGGAAGAAGCCCTTCATGATCCTACTATTGAGTAATCATTTGATCCGATTTTTAATTAACTTGCCTACTGTGACTATAATATTCCTTTGTACTCTAGTATGTATTACCGTTCTTTATGAAAAACAGTATTTGTTAAGAAAAAGAAAGGATCTAGCCTGCATTTCTAACATACCATAGTCGGCCTTTCTATAAAAGACTCCATTGGCTCAATAGACCCACACTAATTAATCATCGCCACATTAATTAATTAAGTGCACACTAGCTCAAAATAATAAACCACTGCTATAAAGGGATTACCAGGTTCGTTTCATCCAAATTTAGATTTAGCCTAATTTATTTAATAAATATAAAATCAACTATATGTGCTCAATTAAAAATATTCTAACAAATATTAGTAAATATGTTATCTTTAACAAAAACTATCAAGCCTTGTTATAAACATTATTCAGAAGTAATATACATAACAGGCCAAAGCATGCATACATGCATGCAAGAAGAACAAACACAACACAAGACTCCATGCACCAATCACCCAAGCCTACTGATTCTATGGAGTACACGTCCATGCATGTACACGCACTTTTTTTTCTTAGTAGTAAAATAGTACTAGGACTCTGCCATATATATGTGTGTGTGTGTGCGCGTATAGAAAGTGTGGTTTGAAGCTAGTCAATGGAAAACTTGTCAACATTCATTGCAGCCAACTGAACGATGGATGCATGCTAATTCCCACTACTCCATCCATTACCCTAAAAGATTGAAGTTAAGCTTAGGCTATCACCTTTGTGGTGATAAATGATAATAATCACCATCTTGACTTATTTTTGTGATTCTATATTTAAAAGAAATTTAGGTTTGTTATGATGATTCAATCCATTATATATATATATATAATTACTTTAAATAGAGTGATAAGTTTATGATCTTTAGCACATATAATTAGATAGAGCATGATTTTGAAATAAACATCAAAATTGGAAGAAAGTGTTATTTTCAAATAAAATACTTTTTCTTCGTTTTTTTCCAAGCAAACATGGCAAAAATAGCCCCCCACATGCGGCATATTATTCTTGAGGAAGACATATTTACCATTATAGGCCACTTTCGTGTGCTAAGACGTATTATTTCTTTGTTAAAATATTATATGGGTGAGGAAATTAAAATTTCTCTCGAAATAGCATTTTTCTCACGTATAATATTTAACGAGAATATTTTCTTACCTATATTTCACATTTCTTGTAGTGCATGTATATTTATGCAATCAAAAATTATTGCACACTTTTCCTTTTTATATGTTGTTCTTGTTCATACCATTGCAATCTAACTAATTTTTTACATTAATTAAAACTCTAGTTTGTGCACTTTTTCGTTTTTTTAATATGTTATTCTTGTCCATACCGTTGATGTGAAAACTTAGTAGTTCTTTATTTAGAATTTAGGTCACCCTGAAGAGATACTCCATCTCCTTGGCTCTTCCACATGAGTAGTGCACTTCGCCAAAGTGTCACTTAATTACATTATTAATTTCAGTTGCATAGTTTGATAAAATTTTCAAATAAAAAAATACTCTTTTGTTTATTAAATAGGAAATAAAATTGGAAGAAAAAGTGTTATTTAAAGCTAGTGGTCAAGGAAAACATGTTAGCATTCATTGCAGCAAGAATGTTGCATGATGCTTCCCACTACTCTATATCCATTACCAAAAAGAATTGAAGTTAATTAAACATGCTGTCTTCTTTATGGGTTAGTCTCATGATGATTCACTACATTATTTACATAAATGCAGAACTCATTTGGGTGTTTCTTTATTTCAGTAGACAATTCATGCATATTTTTAATGACCCAAATGCCCCCCTCAGTTTTTTTTTTTTTTTCTTTTTAGATAAAAAAATAACATTAGTAGGAGGAAAAAAAAAACCAAAATAGAGAAGAAAGCAAACAGAGAATGCGAATGGAGGAGAAGATAAGGGAGAGAAAAAAAATAATAAATAAACAAACAGAAAATTCAAACACGTGATGTGTATTTCTACCTCTAATATAGATATATATATAAATAATTCAAAGATAAAATTATTACAAATGATAATCACAGCGTGATTGCCGCTATAATTTAAGATTTAGATAAATATAACATCATTTTACAAGTACTAGTAGAGATCATTTTACAATAAAGTTCACATGAAATAATTTTACCCCTGAAACTAGGTGGAGGCCACTGTTTTATTTCTTGAAACTTCAAACTCAAGCGCCAGGATTTAATTATTCCCAAATTAATGAGATAATCAGTGTTCATGAATTTCCTATTATGCGTAAAAGGTTGGACCGAGCTCCTAGTGAGTTCCATTTTGTGCATGCATGACTAAATTAGGTCATTAGGCAAAAAGATTATGAAAATTGCCTGCTCGATGACTTATTTTATCACTAAAAATAATTATGCTAGTTATTCAATTAGAACTATCTTAAATGCTTCAATTATAATTGTGCTTTGACAAATTGAGTATTTATATGTGTGAAACACGGTTTTGAAAATTAGTGGTTGTCATGGGAATAATATAATTAATATTTCTTAGATGGGTTTGCTCATGTTTTGAGGTGAATATAATTAATATTTATTTGAAAATGTGTTATTGTTAAGCATTATTGCAATTGTATTATATAATTAATATTTATTTGAAAATGTGTTATTGTTAAGTATTATTGCACATCTGTCTCAAAAGCGATGATTGTAAGACTCATCATCCTAATGAAGTCACAAGACATTATTGCGGCTATACATTATGAATAATATGCTAAATGCATTCTCTATTTTAGTTTTCCATGTTTTATCCTCTCACAATAAGTAGTTAACAAAAGAAAATCTTAAGACCTTACAAAATGATCATTGTAGACTTTACTCATTCAAGAAAGAAATTTACAAACAATTCATAAAATTGGTTTATGAATCCTTGAAATTGAGTTCAATGATTAATAGATGAATAATTTAAGTAAAAGAGGACTACTATACTAGTTCAACAATTAATAGAAGAATAATTTAAATAAAAGAGGACTATTATGCTCGACTAGAAGTCTCGACCTAGGAGTTAGCATCAAAGCATACAACAGAATCTCTATAAGGGAGTAAGCAACAAACTAAGTGTGTCCTCTTTTACACACAACCATACATAATATTTCTTATCATACTACTACTATAATTATGCACTTTAACTATAAGTATAACCAATAACTCAACATATCAGTACACAACAATGTGCTTCATGTTCAATGCTTTATCATATCTCTTATCATCTTTATCTTTCATTTCAACATTTTATCCACCTAATATTATCTGCCATTTAATATCATATTAAACAATTAATTTACCACCAGCGGCTTCTTTTAACTTAGTTAACACATTTATTCGCATTAACATTTTTATCATTCATCAACACTAAACAATTTTATCTCTCCATTAATATTATTTACTTTTACATATATACTCATTATTGTATTAATAATTAACATAAAATTGTCATCCTCATTATCAACCATCTTGTCTTATTTTATTATGTTCATCAATATTTTAGTAAGTAAAATTTTCCATCTTATTATCGCAATAAAAATATATGATCCATGTCCGTCAACGATCTGTGGGCGCACCGGACCGACGGGCACGAGTCGTGTGTCTTTATTGTGTTACCGACGAGTATAGGTTATGCGTCTTTATTGCAACCCTTATTATCTATACTAACATGTTCACCTGAGTAAAATCTATATTATATACCATCAGTATAACCAATCCAACAGTATACACACCATAAGCCCTGGTCATCATAATTAAATTTAATAAACTTAAAATATTCAACACAAATTCTTATCACTTCATTAATCACAATTGGATTATCATATGTAAACATTATTTTATTTTTAACCTTCCTACTTTCCTATTCTTCATAACCTTAATCATTAATTCACTATCAACATATTAGCTTACCATTATATTCCTTAAAATCCCTTCATTTTTTCCAATCGGACTAACATCCAATGAAACACCTCATCATTGAATAATATGTATATTATACTATAAATCATTACAACTGGAACATAGTCTGTGTATCCGTCATTTTATTACTTATCACTTTACTTATTAACTATGTGTTTGATCCATTATCTTATCAGATAAATTATTTATTTAAATTCAACAATCATATAATGTACATATAATTAAATCAAATCACAATGGTAAGGTACTCTGCAAGTAGGTCCATGGTCACAGTCAACATGCGTGATCACCATGGCTTTCGTGTCTGTCACCTGGGATAACCATCAAGCATAAATCCTTTTATTCATCGTTTCTCTTACACTTTATAGGTGTCTAATCTACTAGATGCGTGCACCCAACCTTGTGCAAGTTTGTAACTTTTAACCTTTGCGTATATCATATACCCCATATTTTTAGCACATTATACAAAATTAAATATCAGGAAATAGAGTGATAAGTTTTATGATCTTTAGCACATATAATTAGATAGAGCATGATTTTGAAATAAACATCAAAATTGGAAGAAAGTGTTATTTTCAAATAAAATACTTTTTCTTCGTTTTTTTCCAAGCAAACATGGGCAAAAATAGCCCCCCACATGCGGCATATTATTCTTGAGGAAGACATATTTACCATTATAGGCCACTTTCGTGTGCTAAGACGTATTATTTCTTTGTTAAAAATATTATATGGGTGAGGAAATTAAAATTTCTCTCGAAATAGCATTTTTCTCACGTATAATATTTAACGAGAATATTTTCTTACCTATATTTCACATTTCTTGTAGTGCATGTATATTTATGCAATCAAAAATTATTGCACACTTTTCCTTTTTATATGTTGTTCTTGTTCATACCATTGCAATCTAACTAATTTTTTTACATTAATTAAAAACTCTAGTTTGTGCACTTTTTCGTTTTTTTAATATGTTATTCTTGTCCATACCGTTGATGTGAAAACTTAGTAGTTCTTTATTTAAAATTTAGGTCACCCTGAAGAGATACTCCTATCTCCTTGGCTCTTCCACATGAGTAGTGCACTTCGCCAAAGTGTCACTTAATTACATTATTAATTTCAGTTGCATAGTTTGATAAACTTTTCAAATAAAAAAATACTCTTTTTGTTTATTAAATAGGAAATAAAATTGGAAGAAAAAGTGTTATTTAAAGCTAGTGGTCAAGGAAAACATGTTAGCATTCATTGCAGCAAGAATGTTGCATGATGCTTCCCACTACTCTATATCCATTACCAAAAAGAATTGAAGTTAATTAAACATGCTGTCTTCTTTATGGGTTAGTCTCATGATGATTCACTACATTATTTACATAAATGCAGAACTCATTTGGGTGTTTCTTTATTTCAGTAGACAATTCATGCATATTTTTAATGACCCAAATGCCCCCCTCAATTTTTTTTTTTCTTTTTAGATAAAAAATAACATTAGTAGGAGGAAAAAAAAACAAAAACAAAATAGAGAAGAAAGCAAACAGAGAATGCGAATGGAGGAGAAGATAAGGGAGAGGAAAAAAAATAATAATAAATAAATAAATAAACAGAAAATTCAAACACGTGATGTGTATTTCTACCTCTAATATAGATATATATAAAATAATTCAAAGATAAAATTATTACAAATGATAATCACAGCGTGATTGCCGCTATAATTTTAAGATTTAGATAAATATAACATCATTTTACAAGTACTAGTAGAGATCATTTTACAATAAAGTTCACATGAAATAATTTTACCCCTGAAACTAGGTGGGAGGTCACTGTTTTATTTCTTGAAACTTCAAACTCAAGCACCAGGATTTACTTATTCCCAAATTAATGACAGAATCAGTGTTCATGAATTTCCTATTATGCGTAAAAGGTTGGACCGAGCTCCTAGTGAGTTCCATTTTTTGCATGCATGACTAAGTTAGGCCATTGGGCAAAAAGATTATGAAAATTGCCTGCTTGATGACTTATTTATCACTAAAAATAATTATCCTAGTTTTTCAATTAGAACTATCTTAAATCCTGCAATTATAATTGTGCTTTGACAAATTGAGTATTTATATGTGTGAAACACGGTTTTGAAAATTAGTGGTTGTCATGGGAATAATATAATTAATATTTCTTAGATGGGTTTGCTCATGTTTTGAGGTGAATATAATTAATATTTATTTGAAAATGTGTTATTGTTAAGCATTATTGCAATTGTATTATATAATTAATATTTATTTGAAAATGTGTTATTGTTAAGTATTATTACACATCTGTCTCAAAAGCGATGATTGTAAGACTCATCATCCTAATGAAGTCACAAGACATTATTGCGGCTATCCATTATGAATAATATGCTAAATGCATTCTCTATTTTTAGTTTTCCATGTTTTATCCTCTCACAATAAGTAGTTAACAAAAGAAAATCTTAAGACCTTACAAAATGATCATTGTAGACTTTACTCATTCAAGAAAGAAATTTACAAACAATTCATAAAATTGGTTTATGAATCCTTGAAATTGAGTTCAATGATTAATAGATGAATAATTTAAGTAAAAGAGGACTACTATACTAGTTCAACAATTAATAGAAGAATAATTTAAATAAAAGAGGACTATTATGCTCGACTAGAAGTCTCGACCTAGGAGTTAGCATCAAAGCATACAACAGAATCTCTATAAGGGAGTAAGCAACAAACTAAGTGTGTCCTCTTTTACACACAACCATACATAATATTTCTTATCATACTACTACTATAATTATGCACTTTAACTATAAGTATAACCAATAACTCAACATATCAGTACACAACAATGTGCTTCATGTTCAATGCTTTATCATATCTCTTATCATCTTTATCTTTCATTTCAACATTTTATCCACCTAATATTATCTGCCATTTAATATCATATTAAACAATTAATTTACCACCAGCGGCTCCTTTTAACTTAGTTAACACCTTTATTCGCATTAACATTTTTATCATTCATCAACACTAAACAATTTTATCTCTCAGCATAACTAATCCAACAGTATACACACTATAAGCCCTGGTCATCATAATTAAATTTAATAAACTTAAAATATTCAACACAAATTCTTATCACTTCATTAATCATAATTGGATTATCATATGTAAACATTATTTAAGCCCTAGTCATCATAATTAAATTTAATAGACTTAAAATATTCAATACAAATTCTTATTACTTCATTAATCACAATTGGATTATCATATATAAACATTATTTTATTTTTAACCTTCCTACTTTCCTATTCTTCATAACCTTAATCATTAATTCACTATCAACATATTAGCTTATCATTATATTCCTTAAAATCCCATCATTTTTTTCCAATCGGACTAACATCCAATAAAACACCTCATCACTGAATAATATGTATATTATACTATAAATCATTACAACTGGAACACAGTTTGTGTATCCGTCATTTTATTACTTATCACTTTACTTATTAACTATGTTTTTGATCCATTATCTTATCAGATAAATTATTTATTTACATTCAACAATCATATAATGTACATATAATTAAATCAAATAACAATGGTAAGGTACTCTGCAAGTAGGTCCGTGGTCACAGTCAACATGCGTGATCACCATGGCTTTCGCATCTGCCACCTGGGATAACGATCAAGCATAAACCCTTTTATTCATCGTTTCTCTTACACTTTATAAGTGTCTAATCTACTAGATGCGTGCACCCAACTTTGTGCAAGTTTTATAACTTTTAACCTTTGTGTATATCATATACCCCATATTTTTAGTACATTATACAAAATAAAATATCAGGAAATTCATTATATAAAAACCAAAATTAATCAGAAATGATTTTATTGTAAGTTTCTCAATCTATCATCTAGCAGCAATAAACAAATATTTATCAACTTATTATCTACACAATACCATTTTCAGTGATACTAATCCATTTTTTTTTAGCCTCTCATCTAACGATAGTAAACTTAACCATTTACATTATTTACAACTTAACATCCAGCCTTGTATATTTAATTCAGAATCTGAGTTCTACCTACTAATCCTCAACTGTTAATTTTCTGCAAAAATCAACTACACATCATCATCATTGTTTATCTTGTTTATTTTTATTAAAACCAACACCGTACTGAGGGATGCTAGATTTACATTTCATAATATCAATCATAAGCTTATCCTTAAACTCCGCATTATATATATATATATATATATATATATATATATTTGTTTAGTAAGATCCCTTCTAACTCAATTTCTATCCTTGTAATCTCAATTCAATTATTATCCATCCTATAAATAATTTCATTAAATAATAATATTTTATTCATCCCAGAATCTCAACATCAAATATCATAACCTATCATCATAAAATAACATTTAAAAAACATTTAAATCTCCATTAATTTCCTCAAGCACAAGTAACTTAATATAATTATCATTCTACTCAACATAGTCACTGTTTGGCAAAATAAAACTATATGCCTATTATTCTCATTCTACTCAACATAGTCACTATTTGCCAAAATAAAATTATATGCCTTTAACATGCTTTGACTCCATTTATGATCACGCTTTCAAATCATTGTTATGTTAACAAAATAATCAACAACGGCATTATATTATCTTTCAAAAGATTAATCCTTCATATATTATATTTATTAATCATAAATAACATATATTTTAAATTTAATATTTAAATCTCCTATTTACACATCCTCATTTGAATTCCATTTTAAATTCCCAAATAATTTTGTGTGAATACCAAAAATTTAATAGCACAAAAAGAGTAAAATAATTAAAACAGAAACCTATTGTTTGGACAATAGTCCGAACAAAGACACCCCACCATTATTCTCCGGTTAGTCGTCTGGATAGATGCCCTATTTCTAGGCATTTGAACTTTCATCCAAATAACGATAGTAATACAGAACCAATTTTTGGTTCATATTCAAACTAAACATTGGACTTCCGTCACCCTCAATCCTTTATTTCAACCCACCAAATCAACTAAACAACGTATATCAATATTTAAGAACAAAAGTCACATGTTATTAACTAAGATTTTATTATATTTTAATATAAAATCTCAAAAATCTAAACATATTTACACACCCACACATGCATATGCCTATTTAACCTTCCATTATCTTTTTCTTTTCAGCTAGTTTAGTTTAACAGTAAGTGAATTTTTTACAATATATTATAAGATTGTTTTTATGAACTTGCCTAGAAAGAGATAGTGAAACTGTTGTAAATGTTCTAATCATAGTGATTGTAAGCTAACATATATGCATATTCTATATATATGTGGTGATTACATAAAAAAAAAAAAAAAAAAAACAAGTCCAAGGAAAACTTGAAGAAATAATTTTATGAGTTAGTAAATGAGTCTTTCACAATATATTTTAGAGTTGAATTTAGAAACATCAAAATATGTTTGAGAATGACATTTTTTTATTTTACTTTTTTTATACCACCAATCAAATTATCAAACCCATCTTTTTTTTTTCTTTTATGGCCTCATTTGGAAGTCAATTTTTTTTTTTGTAACTTTTGGTAATTTTTGACAAAAGTTAATAGATAAAACTTTTTATATGTTCGATAAAATAAATAGAAATTTTTAATAACTTTTAGCAACTTTTGGACATTTAGTAAAAATTTTGATAACTTTTAAGTTGAATTAAAGTAAAATAACCATTATACTTCTCGCTAATTCAGTAAAAGTTAATGTTTTTGTAAACTACCAACTTAACAAAATTGGCAACTTTTAGTCGCCAATTCAACAAACAAAGTTGATGTTTTCTCAACCTACCAAATCAACAAAATTGATGACTTTTAGCACTTTAATGATTTAAAAAAAAATTTAAAATATAAGAGGGTGGTTTTAATCATTTAAAAAATTGGTCTAAAAGCTGGACATCTAAAACTTAGCTTTTAGTTAGCCTTTTTGAACGCAGCCTTAGTATTTTACTAAATACTTAAAACCCCAAAATTAAAATTGATATATGTTCTTTTTTCTCTCCAAAAGGGACTACAGCACCAGTGAAGTGCAATGCCCATTTTCTGGCCCAAAGGTTGTAAGCTACCCAAAAAAAGAAAGAAACAAAAAAAAATTACAAGCGACCATTTCTCGGCACCATACTTACGAGTTTGGCAAGGAATGCCTTGATACCATTCCCTGCAAATTTCACGAAAAAATAAATCATTTAAATTGAAAAATTATTTAAAAAAAAAAAACAACCATATCTCTCCTTGTACGAACGCCGCTCACCGGATGAAAGTTCCGGTGGCCGGCAACTTCCTAAACAGCCCTCCAACCGTCCAGTGATTTTGCGATAAAATCCCGGAATCCCATACGCCATCATGGATTCTCCGGAGATTGCCGAGGAGGTGAATAAGGAGGGTCCTCCCTTTGCGTGGCTGCGATGCTCTGTCGTCCTCGTCTTCGCTTTCATCTCCGTCTTGTTGTTGTCGCTTCTGCTAGGTTTTGCTGCAGTTTTCTTCGCCTCCGATTTATCATTTTCCAGCCCGATCTCGGCTCCTTCCCAGTGCAAGATAGTTTCCAGCAGTAAGTTCTTAATTCCTTCGCCTCTTATTTGACAAGAAATGAATTAGCGTCTGTTTGGTTGCCGAGAAAAGGTGGGAAATCGAAATCTCCTTGATTAGGGAAAGATGAATAATTTCATCAATTTGAACCTCAATACCTTGTTGTCCTTCTTCTTTTTGTCTGACTTCTCTCAGCAATCAATAAATAAACACTTAAATATTGAATATTAAGAGCCTTTTTCCCCCCTCCAAAATAGCTGGCCTTTTGAGTATACTGATGGAAACTATATTTTGGGGTTGTTTTTGTGTTTTGTTTCAGAGAAGATAGTCGCAATCTTGCATATTTGGTTGAACTTGCGCCTGTAATTGCTTTTGTCTTTTCTATTGTTTCTTTATTTCTTCCTTCCTTCCTTCCCCCCCCCCCCTTCTCTTTTCAAGAAAATTAATGAGCTTCAAAGCAAGAAAGGTGTCTTGGTACAGTTTTTAACTAATGGCATGTCTAAATGATAAAATTTCCAAATCAAAACTGACATCTCAAAATAGATCTCTCATTTATTATGGGCCTCTGTGCAAGTGTGTGTGAATGCTTCCTAGAAATTTATTCTCTCATGATTGGATACATTCCCCTACAAACTTTGTTCTCCGGACTCCTTTACAGAAAGCATACTTGAGGATTTATATTCTTAGGCTAGTGTTTTATTTTGAGATATTTATTCCGTATAAAAGCACTTTAGACTTCTTGGCTTTCAAGAACCTTAACTAGTAGGAGGTTGACACCTTACAAAATATTGCAATGTGATAGCATGTTCAATAGTTGGTGAGCCACGGGAAAGTTTAAGCTTAAAACTTACAGTATGGTTTTTGGTGTCCCGTGCGGATTATTAGGTTTAAATTTATTTGTTTGTTCATCCAAAAAAATATCTATTTATATAGGCTCATTGGGGATTATCGAGTGTGATTTGGTTGATCTCTTTTTTTTTTTTCCCTCCAGGTGTGGATCTTAGATCATCAAAGGTCTGTGAACTTGGGCTGTTGAATTACAAAGCAAAGCGTGTATTTTACCCCTTTGAAAGAAAGAAATTCCGATGTCGTTACGATTACTATTGGGCTTCTGTATTCAAGGTGAATGTTGTTAATTCTTGAAACATGTGATTGGTTATACTGTATCATTTTCTTTTAGGATTACTTTTTTTTTTATCAAGAATCTTTAACTTGGCAACTTCTAGGTTCCATCTCAAGTATACTTAATTAAGTTGTTGCATGTTTTTATACTGCTAGTCTTTTGGTTCTTTCTTTTGGCTAAATTCTTAGATTTTAAAGTTCCAGTTGCACCTTGTTTGGAAAGTTCACGCTGATTGGCAGTTGAGGCATAAGGAGATCGTTTTTGCAAGCTGTATTGCAAAAAATTACAGTAACGTGCAGTGCATATGAGAAACAGTGGGACCTAATTGTAAATTTAAATTCTTTACAAGTCTTACATACTATGATTGCTTCTATTAAGATGAGGATCAAAATGATGTGGAATATAGATTGATAAATGATAAAGGGGGGGTCTAGTGTTGGTGAACAGGTGTATGTGTAAGGAGGAGGGGGAGATGATCACTTGCTAACTCACTATAAGTGGGCTAGAAGCCTATGGGATGTATTCTTGCAAGCATTGGCGTTCAGTTGGGGTCCCAAAGGATCCAAAGAGCTTGTTAAGGGCTTGATGGGGTTTCAAAGTTAGCCAGGGGAGGAGAAAGGCGTGAGGCATGGGCCCTTTTTGCATTTTTTGGCTTGATGGTGGGGGTATAGAACTGGATATAGATTCTTTCATGACCTTTGTAGAGATGATGTTAGTATAGTTTTTGGGAGGGTTTTGATGTAATTCTGGGCATTTTTGTAGTGCCTTTCTTTCTATAATTAATACAATTATATTTACTTGTCAAAAAAAGAGTGACGTGGAAGATGCATTTTGAGATTTTGGACATTTTTCAGTATCAAATTATTAGTGGATTGTGTCAAGATATTCTACAATTTATCTGAATTGTGTACAAATAAAGAGTTAATTGTTACCTGTTTTAAAATTTCCCTAATCCTGCGAGACACACGCACACACTTTCTCTCTCTAAAAGTTGATTTCATTTAATTTTGTGCTATATCAATCTGAGGGTCCATGTTTTTCTTATCATTTCCCTTCTTTTAGACTCACTGATTCATTTTACACTTCTGCTTTCTGCATATTGATTGAACAATCTCAGTATTGTCTATGATAACCTGAATTTTATTTTACAGTTCCATAATTTAAACTCATAACTTAAAGAAAATAAAAAAATTTAGTGGCTAATATTTTATTTCGAGAGATTTTAGCTGTACGATTTTGAGTTATTAATTTTGGGACCATTGATCTTACTAATGCTAATCTTTATTATTAGATATTAATTACTGATTGTTGTGGTTGAGATTATGTAAAATTCTTAGGCAATGATTTGGTGAAGTGTTTTCGTGATATTGTTAATATAATATTTTTATTTGGTTGTCTCATATTAAGGGGTTCTATTATTGATGGGTCTATTAAAATACATAGTGACCTAGAAGGATTTGGATTCCTAATTGATTATAAATAGGTAGATGTCTATGTATTACGAAATCGTTTTTATTTAACCATCAAGAGTAGAAAATGAGGTTATATTATTTAACGAAAGCAATTAAAATCAATTTTGCAAATGGGTTGAGTGAAAGGTGGTGTGAAGGGTTGCTTAGTATAGCACTGGAACTAAAGAAGAATAGAAAATTTCAAAGAGAGAGGGAGATACCTGAGTTGCTTGTTAGGGAGGGAAACTACAAGTTGGCCCTATGGTAGCACGATCATAGGTGAACGAAAGAAGTGAAAAAGAAAAAAAAATAAAAAATCAAGAAAGAAAGAAAGAAGCAAAAAGTTGGGATTTGGTGGCTTGCAGCCAACTAGGAATAAAGTGGATAAGAAGATGGCGTAATGGGCATTGGTCTCCTATTGTTGAGTTCTTAGTATTTAAGGTACACCCTAGTGATAAAAAATCAAGAAAGAAAGAGAGAGAAGAAAGTTGGGATTCGGTGGATTGCAGCCAACTAGGAACGTAGTGGATAAGAAGACGGTCTAATGGGCATTGGTTGCTTATTGTTGAGTTCTTAGTATTTAAGGTACACCCTAGTGATATTTATTACATTGGGTAGACCATTGACCATGATATTTTGATGCATGATATTATTTTTGTGGCTAATGTGAACTAATTATTATTTTAGGTCGGGCTTCTATTAATAAATGTTTATGTTATATTTTTAGGACAAAATTTATATACCTTTGGGATTGTGTTTTGTTGGAAATTAGGTGAGTGTTTTGTCTTATTAGTATTTAATTTTGTAAATGAAAATTTAAAATAATCGATTTCGATGGAGATTCCACCAAACCACACAAACAACCACAATATTCCAAATCAAACTAAATCACGGTAATTAAATCAATTACACATAAAGATATGTGATATAATGAGGAAATCATAGAATCTCTCCAAGTAAAACTTTGAGTCTCTAGGGCAACTAATCCAAAGAGCAATCTACTATAACAATGTCAGTTACAAGAGCTATCCCGATTACAAATTCGATTAGAACTCATGCTCACTTGAATCTACTCTTACTCACTATATCCTATGATACATCTACTCCGGTGCAATTGTCTCCATCTATCAACTTGGCTAAACTCAGTAAGTCTTTAACTGACACTTGTTAGAGCACACAAATGTATAATATTCTCTTCAAGAACAATGAAGATGTTGTGGTCGTCTTTGCTTCAATGAAGAACTCAATTAAACTCTCAATGGAATATCCCCTTAAGAATATGAGTCGAAGTACTATTGTCTCTCTCAAGATATAAATTAAAGCTTTGATTTTTCCTTCATCCAATGCTTTTCTTGAATAGATGAATAAGTCCTTCCAAGTTCAATTGGTTGAAGGAAAACTAACCATTTAAGAAATCCAACCAAGTTTTGGGAATAGAAATTAGACCAAAATTTCCTTTTATAAATCTTCTCCATATATGGTTGAAAAACTTCTGAGAAAGCCTTGTCCAAATTGAAGTAGGATTGGATTCCAAATGAGCACGGAAACATAAAAGTTTCCAAAAAAATTATGCACGATCTCTACGACAGCCAAAGGACGGATTTTTCAGAGAGCATCCCATTGGGGTGGTTTGGTTGACACTGGCGCAATTTTGGTAAGGATACAAAAACTGTTGGACAGTATGGCTAGCGGCATGGTTGGCGATTTTTCCTAATTTTTCTTTCAACTTCAACTTCAACTTCAACTTCAACTTTTGAATCAAATTTTGACTCGAGCAAATTACGACAAAAAAGACTCAAACCTAAACTTAATTCAAATACAAATATATCATTTTGGAATGCAAATTGTCACAGTTACTAAAAACCAACTTCTTATTAAGATTTTTTAAGTGAATTAAAAGAGGATACTAACACTTGTGATTGGCTTTGGATCGTAACTTCATGAATTAGTGACCTCCTATGGGAATATTGAACCATTGGGTTTGATTAGGAATTTTCATGATTGGATTGTTTTTAAATATTTGGCTTCTAGATTGATTATTTATGGAAACGTGGCTTAAGCGCTTATGATGGGTGTCAATCATTTATTTGATTTATTTGGAAATTGTTTCAAGGCAACATTCCCCAAGTATTTAAGGTTTGCATGTATCATTCGGTCTCATTCCAAAGTGGGGGCGTTACATCATCTTTTCTTTGCAAGTGCCAACTTATTCATTCGTAAACAATTGCTCTTGATTTATTATGTGAGGCCTTATCAATTTAGCGTTTTTCCTGGGTGTAATCATGATGATATTTGGTTTAGAGCTTGATTTATAATGTCAATTAACATGCTCATTGCTATTATTTATCTAGTGTGAAGCTTTTTCTCTCATTAATATTTAAGTAGTTGATGGTTTTTACTCCATAGAGGACTTCTTAATGATGGAAAGTGGATCAGAATGGCTCAGATTGACTAGGTTTGAAGGCCTGGAAGTATTGTTTTGGCTCTTAATGCCGATTGGCGTGCCTCTAATGGATTTTGTTAATGTTTTTTGAGTGATCAGTCTGTCATCAGTTCTCTGTAGAATGTCACTAAGTTTATTTGCTTGTAGGACATTCTAGTAATGGTGGTGTCTAGGCATTATACAAGCACGGGTGTTATGTATTCCAAAATCCAAAGATTGCCTTCAACATTTAGGTTTAACTTGTATTTCCTGACTCTGCTACACAGGGGAGAGAAGGGATTAAGCTTATTTAGGATATTTCTGTTTGTTCCTTACTCATCAATGCAGCCACCCACATATGAGTGGGGAAAGTTAGGGGAAGAGTGCTGTAACTAGCATTGATAAGCAAATATATAAAAAATTAAATGTTCAGGCCAATGATGCAGTTGCTTTTTTTAATCCTGCAATATAACAAACCTTAAAGAAGGCAGGAGAGTTCTTAACTTTGAATTCTGATTGGGTTCTTTCTTACCAAAAAAATAAATAAATAAATAAGTAAGTAATGCATAATGAGTGCATGTATATCTTTCAAACAAATAGAAATTTAAAATTTAGTTTGCTGACAGTAAATATTCTATTTACTTCATGGAATTTGATCCAAGGTGGATATTCATAGAATCTGTGAGAAAATCCTAATCCTGCTATTTTTCTTATTTACCTATCCTATTTGGGAAGACTCAATATTTTTCCTATAGCAAAAGAATTTGTCTATGGCTCAATATACTTGTGAAAGGAATTTTCTCTACAATATTTCCTTCGTGGGGCATGTTTTGTATGAAAGAGAATTTAATTTATTGTTTAATTCTCTAAGCATCTCTTATCGGTGTTTTACTTGTGCCATATTCAATTATTTGTTTTGTGTTGGACATTTTTTGGTGGGGTTTAGGGGAAAAATTCTTGGACCTATAATCTTATTACTATGATGAAGTTGTATGCCTTCGTTTGTGGACAAGCCACATTGGTAGTTGACCATGTTATTAATATGGGCTAATTACACTTTATTCCCTTAGGATTTTATCAAAAACACATGACTTCCCCTGTGCTTTTGATTAAAGTGCAAAATTGACAAAATTGTTAAATTTAATTAGATTTTGTCTCACATGTCATAGTGGCCCATATATGGTTGTGCAAAAGGCATTGTCAAGACAAATATAGGTAAATTTGTCTACGAATTGTGCATTAAATTTCTTTAAGAAATAAATAAATATATATACATATATATTTCATTTTAACATAAAAATGGGTAAAATACTAAAACATACATTTATCTATTAATTCTTGTGAAAATGTTTTTTCTCCAACCAATTTAACTCATGAGACACAAATTCAATTAATTTTAATAGATTTTATCAAATTTTCACTTTAATCCAAATCACTGGAGGGCTATGTTGTTCGGACACCGGATGGGAATCGGATGTGGGTGTGAATCTAAGTGTCGGACAATGCAAGTCTAGAGAATAGAAGATACGCGGATATGGATCCAAATTCAGATACGGGTACTGGGATATGCCTTTTAATTTTTAATTATTTTATAAATTAATATTATAAGTATATATTTTTAATTATTTGTTCTTTGCCCTTTCATATTTTCATGTAATTTTTAATTACTATATAAATTAATATTATAAGTATATATTTTTAATTATTTGTTGTTTACCCCTTCGTCTACTGACTCTCTCTCTCTCTATACATAATACTCTCTCTCTCTCTATACATGACACACAAAATGGAAGAGAAAAAGTCCATGTATACAAATGGAAGAACAAAAGTCTTGCATGGGAATGTTTCTATCAGTGTAATTAATGTTAGTGTAGTTAATAGCTTTGTTGGGATGTATTACACATAAAAGTTGTAAAACTTAAGTATGTTTGTGTAATCAACAGAAAGAAAACAAAAGGTGGGTTCAAGGGGGCTGCAGTGAAAAAATGAAGGGTAGAGATTTGTTTGCTTTTTAATGACACGTGATTTTTGACATTTCACATTAATTGTGTTCCAATCAAATTTTTAAATTTTTTATTTTTATTTTAAAAATAACTTTAATTAAAATAAATTGGAACCATTGGATTAAATGCAAACAAATCTCCACCTTTCATCATCCACTGCAGCCCCCTTGAACCCACAAAAGGTTGAAAACATCCTAAGTGTCCTTTGGACGGAGAACGCCATCAACGGCGAATGTCAACGCCATCAACGGCGAATGTCTTCGCCGGAAAAGTCTAAAATGGATGATTCCTTCATTTAATTATTACTGTCGTATCCAGATTGAAAGTGCCATACCCGACTCTACACCCGCACTTGCACCCGCACCCCACGTGCACCCGAGTGGGTACTCCACAGTTCTGGGTGAGTCCGCGCAACTAAGTTGGAGGATCACGTGTTGACTTTTAAATTAGAGGGGGGTCATATGTGTTTGGGCCAAACCTCAAGGGGGTAAAGTGTAATTACCCCTACTACTACTACTACTACTATTATTATTATTATTTTCTTTTAATCTTTTGTGTGGTTCTTGTTATATATTTTCACTTACTTTTTCTTTGTTGATCAACATGAGTGCTATATTTGTTTCTCTAGAAAATTTTTTCAAATTTGACTTCTTAACAAATGATCCCAACAGGATTGGGAATTAAAACTTTCTTCCATAATATCAATGTTGTATCAAATTCTAAGCCATACGAATATTGATTATTAGATTGCTTATGGTACATACATCTTTCATCTCCTTGTTTCTTTATGATGTTTTCAATGAATTATCTCATATTGTGTGTGTTAACTTAAGATAGCTACATTATGATTATTTTAATTTTTTGTTTTCAAGTTCAGGTTGAATACAAAGATCATTCAGGTCAGACACTGCTTGCACTTGCGGAGGCACCAAATGAGGCACTCCCCCTTCATTGCAGGCCTAATTTTGGTGTTGCATGGTTAACCAAAGATAAGTTCAAGGTAGTGTTGCTCTTTTCATATAATGCTAAACATACTTAAACTAGAATGTTAATTAAATTTTAAATCTCGACTATTGATTTATATAGGTATGATTTTGTAGGATTTGTTACATATTTAAACCATTCTTAATTCATTCCTTTTCAAGTTTTGATGATGATTGTGACGTTCTTACATAACTACATTCTTGCTGGCATCTGTTAGGTGAATGAAACTTATGACTGTTGGTATACATTTGGACTTTCCAAAGTAAACATTTACGAAGACAGTTTCTTTAATTGCCAAGCCAAAGATCCCTCTGCAGTTGAGATGCTCATACGATATTTCTTCCTGTGAGTATAATGAAGTATTTTCTAATATTTATTCTAAATTTCATTTTCCATGTGGTGGTTTGTTCATAAATGGAGTGTTTTAGATTAACCGTTTACTTTCATTTGTTTATTCATTTAATTTCATTCCATAACCCTCTTTTATGCTATAAATTCATTACAGTAGCCTCCACTGATGAAACTGTGGACGGAAATCAATAATCAGTTTGTCGCTATTGTTCGTGTTATGACCCAGTTTGGGCATTTGTTAATTATAAGGCGGGTTATTCTTAATGAAAGATCAACTCTATTGAACTAACAAAGAACTTGAACCTTTTTAGAAATATCAACGGGATCAAATGAGAGTTTCTATTGAAGCAAGAAGGGGAGAGGAGATTAGTTGGCATGGTTGTCTGTGCACAACAGGTGCAAGTCCTGAATTGAAGTTTGTGCATTTAAGAGGTTCTTCAAATATGAGTTGAACCAACTGAATCACAATACAATGACATGTTGGGATTTCAGCAGCTGTCAAATTGTCTTACAGAGGGATGTGGCTTGTTGTGAGGATAAAAAGCTCAAGTTTCCCATTTATGGAACTATGGTTGATTGTTAGGCCACACGTGTTTTGTCCTCATATATCTACAGGGATAGCTTTATAACCAGTAAGGGGGGCGGGGACAATGCCTTGCAACCAGGAAATCTACAAAAATTTCCAACCTGAATGACGAAAGTTGTGGGCATATCACTTTAAAACATGAAACCCATCAAGATACATTTTAATTGCAGCTTTACCATTCCCACATCATTTTTCTTGTACTTTCTGAGTGATTTTTCTGGTAGATTAACATCTCCAACCCTCCCTCCCCCCCCCCCCCCCAAAAAAAAAGTTGAAGCATCAGACCATTGCCAGCTTCCCCATCCCAATCCCTATTTAGTAGCGCTGCAGTGTCATTTAGTAGCATAAGGAGTTACTATTTAACCTTCTGCACCCAGTAGATTCCCAGCACTTATTCCCTATTGCTTGCTGATGTGGCAAATTTTTAGCGTTCCAAAATAATATAAATCAATAAATGCAATGGTCACTTTTTTTTTGAAATACAAAATGCAATAATTATTTTTTTCGAAATTCAAAATTCAAATTTCGAAGTTCAATATCGACTGGTTTTCTCATTCCTGGATATTGGGAATCAAATATGTTGTGGGGAATGAAATAGGTAGTATTTTTTAACTGATAATCTTTATATTTAAGGATAGGGATTGGGATGAGGAAGCTGCTGGCAACGCTCTCACTGATTGATGGAACAAGTACTGTAAGCCTTTTGGATTCTCTTAAGAACAGCATATGTTTGGTGAAAATTAGTAAACTCTTACCATGCATTCTTTGAATTGCTTTTCGTGTAGATAATTGCAGATGGGATTTGGACCACGGTGGTTGCCTAGATATCCTAGGCTTGCTAGCGACATCCTCTTTTCCTCTTGTTTGGAAAGAATGGATTTTATTTATATATTTTCTCATCTAAAGTCTAGTCAAGCATGCTTCTTGTAGTTGACATATGGCACCATCTATTTTTTGGGAAATGGTTAAGGAGAATTTATGCGCACTTATATTTTGCGTGGCTATGTTTTTTTTTTTTTTCCTCTCCCTGTTTGCCCAACTTTTCCTTGCTTGTCCATTTTAAGTAATTTAGGTGTTTTTGCTTGACAGATCCATAAGGATATTAGAATCCTGGTTTGCCAACAGGGGAAGAAGAGCCTGGTACTGGAAGTGGGAAGCGGTAGCTGGTGTTGTAACTGGGTTTTCCAGTTCCTTGATCTCGATAAGTTTGATTAGAATTCTCCAACGACTGAAGTCTCGTTTGCCCAAAATCTTTGCAGTCAGGAAGCTCCCTCTTGCTTTCTTTATGGCCCGCTTAAAGCGAACTTGCTTGTTCGTAGCATACTTATCCTTCACGGGTTGGTTGGCCATCCAGTATGGTAAAAAGCTTGGACTCGCAGAGATTTTCAGAGGACGGTAAAGCATAAGCAGCACTTGTTTTTGTAGGAGTGCTAGTTGCCATGGGAACTGGGATTTTCGGCAGCTTTTGGAACTATAAACAATGAAAAATAAATGTAACATTATGATGTGCAAGGAGTGACTCTGAGTAGGTAGGATGTTGTATTTTGTCATACACACAGGTTTCTGGCCAATATATAGTGGGAAAATGTTCTATGCATAGAGAACTTACAAAAACTGAGGTGCCTAATGTACTTGCAGAGACTTTGTAATTTTAAGGAAGGTAGATTAACTTGCATCGGCACTGTTGCTGGTGTACTTGAGAAAACAGAATGATGAGGATGATCTAAATTTTGGCTCCCAAGCATGTGAAAATGCTTCTACCTCCCTCAGGTTCGGTTCTGTTTCCCCATACACACATATATATATTGAGATACCCTGCCTCTAGCTGGAGCAGGTACCGGACCAATGTGCCTCTGCTTGTGACCATAGCAGCTCTTGCGGTGCTCTCGCGACTCTAAAGATATGTTGAAATCCTTGGGTATTTTGTGATACTGCTGCTGCTGCTTCGTCTTTCTTCTGTTTTTTTTTTTTGGATTTATTTGATTTTTCTTTGATTTTAAACGATTGTTCTTTAAAATTGGTTTCTGTCATCATAACACAAAAACATGAAAATCATACAAAATGAATTTAGTGAAAGTGTTTTCTATTTTTTTTTTTTTTTGGGGGGGGGGGGGGGGGCGGACTTTCTGGGAACAAAACCTTTTAGGAGACAACTGTGGACTAATTTGTCTGGGTTCTGAGATTTAAAATTTTGAAAGAAGTAATCGTTTCCAATCACTTTTTATGGTTTCCTTACTGTAAAGTCCAATATGATACATTTCCATGAATATATAATATTTTCTATAATACAACCCGGAATGATACATTTCCATGAATATACAATATTTTCTATAATATAATCAGGAATGATTGTTAAGTTTCAACGTTCCTCGTTTGCCCTTATTTTTTTTTTTTTCCTTTTTGCCTTTAATTATGAATGTAAAATTTTATTTTTGTTCTTCAGATATGTGAAGGCATGCTTGGTCACAGCTCAGTTATGGTTCTTCCCTCTGTATGCACAGCAACTAGCAGTGAGTCGGCGACTTTCACCGATAAAACATACTTGTTCTCTCTCCTCCCCTTGGTGTTTTTCCTCTATTCTTTTCTTACCGATCTTGGTTAACTACCATTTTAGAAAGTAGGTTTAATTTTATGATGCTTTTTGGTTAGATAGTTTTTTTTTTGGGTTAGATCTACAAACCCACAGCACAGGCATGATTAGTTGATCTAGGGCTTTTTTGTTGGGTTGATTTTTCATGCTTCTGTGAATGTGGTTTGGTGAATCCCTTTATTGGTTGACTGCATTCTGCACAGGTATTTAATTCCTGTTGGGTTGCATTCCTTTATTGCACAAGTGTGATTTTTCAGAGGTATGATTGTGTTGGGTTAATTTCCTTTATTGCAAAGGTATGACTTTTATTGTTTCTATGAATGTGGTTTGTATATATATAAACATAAAAAATGAATCCACAAATGAAAATGAGGAGTAAACAACGAATCCAGAAATGAAAACAAGTTAAAATTATTTAATATATATATATATATATTAATTCCAGAAATGAAGATGAGAAGCCCCTTCTGCAACGTGCATTATGTGAGATGTTAATTCAATATCGGACAAAATATTGTTCTCTTGGGGAAGGAAAAAAAATAGTTTTGGCTAACAAAAACAGCCAGCTTTATATAGGAATGAAAATCCTTCAATCTTATTGAAGAGAATCCAAATGGCTTCAGTTTCTTACACAAGATTATCCTAACATTCAATTTCATTTAAAAGAACCCAAATGGCTTCAATTTCTTGCATAGAGGAATTTAAACCTTGGATAAACTATAATTAACACTCTTATATTTTACCTCCAATCTCACTTTGATCTATGTGTTTTAAATCGTCTCATTTTACTTCTTGATATTTTAAATTGTCTCACTTTACTCCTTTCATCAGATTTATTGACAGGAAAGTTGTGTTGATTGTGGGTGATGTGCATATGGTATTTTCCGTTAAATTTTTTTAATGATAATTGAATAAAGGAACAAAGTGGGACGATTTAAAAGTATTGAAGGATAAAGTAGGATGACTTAAAAGTATAAGAGGATAAAACTGAACGATTTAAACTATATATCTTGAAGTGAAAATTAGTGATACATATAAGGGTGTTACATATAATTTAACCCATATACTTTTGAGTGTGATCAGCTTAGCATGAAACTCGTCCATCAAAGGAAAACTCAAATTGTTCTGAAGATTCAAATCTCCATGTTTACAGGAATATCTGCTCATTATTATTTCAGGTCAAATATTATACCCAGAGTGCTAGCAACAAAGGATTCCACCCATAGTAACTACAAACATTAGCAATCAAGCAGCAACCGGACCTTAATGGTGCACAAAAGGGTAGCATTTTCATTGTCAATTTCAGTTATTCATTCTTACGGGTTTTACATATAAGCAGGGTTAACTCCCTGTGCCAAGGCAGGTGGAAGGATGGCTGGCAAAACATATTGAGGTCTCACATCTTTTCGGTTTCTGCAAGAATCCTTTCAGTCTCCTCTAGAAGGCGCTCCTTTTCTTCTGTCAACTCATCGTTCTGCTTTTGAAGCTCTTCTATCTGCTTTGTCTGTTCCGAATCCTTCCTGAAATTTAAAAGATACCAATTGGTTTACGACAGCAGAAAATTCCTGGATAATTTTCAGACAGCCAAATGTATAAATAACGTAAGCAATAGCATCAGTAACAGAAAATTTATACAGGTGTCTAAGCTATCACAGGCTATTATGAGCCACAATGGGACCTCAAAAGTTTACTGGACAGAGTATTTATATAGTTGATGAGGCAAAAATCAGAACTTCTTGTTCCCATTCAAGAATAATGAAATTATGTATCCTGTATAGATTTGAGAAAGCTTAAACCTATGCTAGTTAATCTTGAGATAGAGTGGATCATTGCCTTTCTTGTAAGCTCTCCGGCTCACACAGTAGTACCGGCAAGTGGTAGTTTGGTTCCAGCCAAAAAAAAAAATCACCAGTAGCCAAGTATGGTCAGATCCTCAAATATGGACTCACAAAATGGATTTTTAAAATAAAATGGTCGTGTCCATTTATTCCACCGTAACCTTTACAATACTAGCTAAAATTGTGGTGTAATAAAGAAAGAATGTGTGAACATATGTTTGCACACGCTCCTTCAGCGAATTCTTCTGAGCTCATCATTTAAAGATCTTCTTCCATTAACCAGATAAGCCTTCCACTAACAAGGCTATGTGGCTTATTGTCCTATTTTTCAACTGATGCGTCTTCGGTGGTAGTAAGTAACCTGATAGGGAAAATAAGACTCATGTTTGACGTGGCAAACATGAATAAGAGTAATCTAGTGCACGAAACTCTCACATTACAGGGTCTGTGAAATCAGATGTACACAATCTTGCCCTTACTTGCAGAGAGGCTACTTCTACCATTCGAATCCGTATCCTCCAAATCACAATAGAACAATCTTATTGTTGCTCCAAGTAGCAAACATGAATAGTAGGTTTATTTAATAGGAGTGCACCATACAACTATATTTAATGCTTATTACTAATTTTTTTTAATTTATGTTTATATAAGCTATATGGAAACAGTGCTAGTTCCATGAAATAAGGTTTTTTGTTACCCAAATTTGGGATCCTTTCCCTGTATAGTTGAGACACCATGTAGATCAATGGATCACTGGCATGCTATTTTAGTTTTCAAAGCCAGATATAAATAATGGGGTATTTGGTGATGGTGTGCTGCAAAAGATTCAGATAATACACTCAAGAAAACCAGGAGACAAATTTGTGTTCTTAATTATTCACAAACAGAGCCAGTCAGTCATCAGAAAAGATAAAAGAAACAGATTCAGCGGAAGTGTAACTACATGTTTATAGGTTATCAAAAAAATAAAAAATAAAAACTAAAAACTCCATACTGACATTTGTCAAATTACGTTTGCAGGCTCCATTTTCATTTTACTAACTACTAATTGACAAGTACAAGAACTGTATCACATTCTCACCAATGAAAACTCCAAAAGAACTGGATCATATCCATCTTTCACATGAAGTAAAACCAATATCTATTGGATCAATTAAAATAAATTTCAACTTAAAATCAAATGTATATGATATTTCTATTGAAAATAAAACAAGTATTTCCTGCAGTACCTATTCATGAAAGCCAAGTTAAGTTTGAGTGATCGCACTTCCTTCTCAAGATTTTCACACCGCTTCAAAATAGACTGCACATCTGATGGAATTTGTGGCGTCAGATTTCTTTCCTTTGCCTCGGCCATTCTGCACCAACAGAAAATTCAACACAAAGCAAGCGGCTTTTAAACATTTTGGTTTAGGATGTATCTGCAGTATTTTCAATTTCAGAAATTTAGACTAATGCATGATCAGATTCAGAGAACAATGAAGATCAATCAAGCGGTTGAAGAACATTTTTTTAATGATTAAAAAAATAGTCGGCAAGATGTCTGAAAGAAGTGGACAACCTATCATTAGCTAAGTTGCTAACAATTAGAAGCAAAATCAAAAGGATGCAAAAAAGAAAAAAGAAAGCTTGGAGAATTGTCCCCTTCTATATATCATATGGTTGATTTGGAGAGAGTGAACTGTAAGAACTTCTCAGGATGTTGAATTGCCGCTACATAGGTTGAAAGGAATTCTTTTGCCTATTTTGTATAGATTGTTGGGGGGGGGTACAGATCCAGATTTGATAAGTTATAATCAATCATTGAAGAAATGATGACATAATTTTTTTGTAGTTTCCATTCCCATTTCTTAATCTTCATATAAACAGATGGCATCATCTTGATACCTTTTTATAATGTATCTTTTTAATTAGCATAAAAAAAGGGCAAACTAAGGGGATAAATTCTCCTCATATTCATGCAACTAATCACAAAATAATAATAATAATAATAATAAATAAAATAAAATAAAATTGAATGAGGCGTAGCAAAATAAAAGAAAAAAAATCCAGAATGAGGGGCACCATTATCAGTAGAGGTTCTACTAGCCTAGAATGATATTTCATCCCAGATTGGGATCAAATTATATCATGCAAAACTCCAAAGGGGTTTATATCTAACTTAAGATGGGAAATGGCTTCAGAAGGCCTTCCTGGGTTGGCCTCTTGATTTCAGTGCAATAGTCAAACCTCAGGAAGATTAGTCAACGGCTATATATATATATATATGGAAATTGCTTAAGGTTTAAGGATTCTACTTTACTCTAAAGATTTTTGTCCTCTAATTATTTGTGTATATATAAAGTGTATATGAAATACAACATTTATTCTACCTATGGGGGAAGAGGAATGGGACCACTGAGACTTGAACCCAGTGGTCATAACTGGGGGCTTACATTATCTTAACCACTTTGATCAACCCATTTGCTTGTAAAAATTTTATTCATGGGTTGGGTAGCTTTGCAGTGAATGCATAGTCGGAACTTTAAATCTCAACCATTGAATTGATCATCTCAATCATTAAATGATCAATGGATGAGATTTAAAACTTTAGGGCCTGCAGTCAAAGCCCTTGGGTTTTGCAAGTGCATACCAACCAATACAAAAATCATTCATAATGAAATATCAACCTAAACCACCATTAACTCACCAATAGGTTTAAGGGAATGTAAATCAAAATCCTTTCCCTGAAATTCCAAAATTTGAAGCGATCTTCTCCCCCCTCCCCAAAATGATCTGCCTATAAAATAGGAATAATTTTCTGTACTTACCTTATTCTTTTACCAATACTTGCACTTCATCAACCTTGGAAACGACCAGTTCACCTCCTTAGGAAATACCCAAGGAACATGGAAACAAGATAATTCCAAATTCACAACTCCTTCGACCAAGAGAAATGGATGAATAAGTGATCAATGGATTGGCCAATCTAGTGCATGAGACTCTCACATTGTGGAGTGTGGGAGGGTTGATCATCAATTCTATGCACCCTTAACCCTGTTTGCAAAGAAGTTATTTTTAATGTTTGATCTTGTTACTCCTAAGTCGCAATGGAACAACTTTACTATTGCTCCAAGGACACCCTATTTTGCATAAACAATATCAAATTATCATGATCCTTCTTCTGGATATAAGATTGTGAACAAGGAGAACACTATCATGCACCAACTCCCACCCCCCCCCCAAAAAAAAAACCAAAAAAAAAAATCAATTCATGGAGAGCCCTATAACTCAACATGTTCTTACATAAAATCTCTCTCTTGCCTTCTAGCACCTTGCAAAAAACTAAACCACAAACATCCCTGAGCTAGACTTTCCAATGAATGTTTTCATTTCCAAACCAAACTTTTGGAATACAACCCTTGCATAAGATTGAGGAACTCATCAAATTCCCAATCTTGAAGGTTCCTTCAAAAATTCATATTCCAAACCAAATTTTGACCTTCCACTGAAAATTGTAGCCTCTTTGTCCAATGCTATGGTAAAAATCTCTGGAAATAAATCCCTTAACCGACCTTCTCCAATCAAGGAAAGCTCCACAATATGATGTTCCAACTTCGTATAAATGTGATTCCTGAAAACTTCCCATACTTTCCAAATGCGCCTCTAAAGTGGATATGACTTTGACCAATGCAAAGTCTGAATATCCTCATCAATTTTTTCTCCTTTTGGTCTACTTTAATAACCTATCAATTAGTGATTTTGAGGAGAAATGATACAGCAATAGATAGTAAGGTGAGTACAACTGAAGAGTTTACCCCCCATTTAAGCCTACCCCCTTAAATTTTATCTTCCTTTCTATTCTCTTTTGATTTGTTGGATGTGCTTCCGTTACCAATGGATGGATAACTAGGTTTCCAATAAGAACTGATGTAAGACAGGGAGAGTTTTTATGTTCCTTTCTCTCTCTCCTTTTGATTTGATGGATGTGGCTCCTATTACCAATTAGATGGATAACTAGGCTTCCAATAAGAACTAATTAAGAAAGGTAAAGTTCTGGCAATTTTGTATTTAATTGGATAATGTCATGCCTGAAGCACCTCTAATTTACGATTCAATGAAAAAAATACGACATCTTGACTTGTCACGTGTTAAAGAATTCTTAGTTGTCCAGTTTACCATTTTAGACCAATTACTTTGAGGGTGAGGCCAGTGATGAAGAGAAACCTACCAAAATAAAAAGAAGAAAAAAAAAGTAAAAGAGACGTTTGAAGGGATTAGCCACCATCATGAAATGAAAGCTTCCAGGGGTTAATAAAATTTGTGGGATTGCAATATGGATTTTGCTCAGTAATCAGAAAACCCACATAGACAGTGGCTAATCAAGTAATGTAGTTCCTAAAAACAAAAGGAAAACTCTAGAAGTAATGTTCTCTAAGAGGAAGCAGTATAAGAATAGTAGCAATTAATATGAAAAAAGGTTTTTACATTGATGAGTGACATTTAATATCATTTTCAAATAAGTGAAATCAGAATTTAAAAAAAAAAAATCAAGATTGGTATTCTAGAATTTAGCCATCTTCAAGTATGACTCACAAATATAGATTGAAAAAGACATCAAGAGAGCCAGAACTAGTTGCTTTTTCAGTCGTCAAAGCTGAAAGTAGTGTGTTCCCAAGGCCATACAATAAATAAGATCATTAAATTTTGAAGAATATAATTTATGAGAAGAGGCCACTGTGTAGAAGTCAAGATAGTAACACATACTTCCGGAATCGCTCCACCCTGCGCTTCTTTGTAGGATCCCCTTTGTCCACTGCAATACTTCTTTTGGTTAGCGGAAAAATATAAAACTTTTAAAATTGTACAGCAATAGATCTGTAAGAAATGAACACTAACACGGTGCTTAAATCAAAAGAAGGATAGAAGATGGGAAAGTTCTGCTCATATCAATGAATATATCTCACGAAATAAGCCAAAAAAAAAAAGATATAATATTCGGATATGTAAAAGTATATATTTCCCAGGGGCTGCACATCTGAATGTACTAGTAGCAGCAATCAGTCTTGAAGAATTCAACCTTTCAAAGAGTGGTATTGATAGCAGATAGAAACAGGTAATAAGATGCTTAGATGGAAGCAAGGAGCCAGCAACAGAATCGTGTTTATTTGTTCTACTCAGCCTTTAAAGAGTTAATTCTTAAGAGTTGGATAACTTCTAAGGTCAAGACACAGCTATAAGTTTCTAATTTCACACTTGTTTCCGTTTTTGTTACATTAACTTCATTTCCCAAATTAGCATCGGGTGGCACCTAATTGCAGTGCAGAATTCAGCCTCTGCAACCTTTAAGAAAGTGTTTGCAACAATTCCTTATTTACCAACCACCATTGAATGTTGTCTTGATACAACATACTGCAGCATATTTACGACCACTGTGTCATCCTACCATATTATTCTTGCTTCATGATCCGAACATATGCAAATTTTGAACACACAATCATTGAGCTCAAGAAAACTGTTAAAACAACATAATCCCAGATTTTGTAAATTTTTTTCTTTTTTTTTTTTTGAGCGGGTAGGGGGGAGCCCCGGGTCGAACCCGGGTGGTGAGCGGGCAAGGGAGGGGCTTGGCCACCAAGTCAAGAGCCATGCTCTAGATTTCGTAAATTTGCTATAAGGAACAATTATTTTCCTTTGGTCTACTTTAAAAGGACTTGAAACTCTTGTTCTCACTCTTTTAGTCTAATTATTTAATGGAATTAGCATAGCATGGAAAGTCAAGTGTAATAATTGTGAAGTTTTAAATTTCATTACCTGAACCAGCTGATGTCACAGATCCATATCTAACAAGACTTCCTTTCTTCTGAAGAAAGATAGACAAAAAAGAAAGTTTTGGAAGTTAAGTGGTTCTCTACAATCCGTTGAAGAATAGCATTAGTAATTAAGAGTTTAATAGAGACAAACTACAATTCGGTAGAACATACCTTTTGATTATCTTTTAAGTTGTCATATATGCGTTCCCTGATGTCTGTAGTTCAAGAGAAATAGTCAAAATAAGTTTTTTATTTATTTTATTTTTATTTATTTATTTTTAAATTAAGAAATACTCACAATAAATGAACATATACTTCTGGCTGAAGGGGAAAAAAGTAATAAAATGCAATGGGATGCCTAGAAATGATAAAAATTTCCAAGGAGTCCATCACAGGGGTGGCTCAATGCCCAAGCCCATAATTGTTAAAATCAATGATTCGAGTCAACACACTATGTAATCAATTCATATCTTACCTCCAAATCAAATGGAGTGATGAATTGTGGTGAATCCAACTTGATTCGTGAGAATTAGGAAGCAAGGAAGTGGAGCCGGATTTGGGTTAGGCTCACTTGGTCCCAATTTTTGTTTTGTTTTTAAGGAATTTAGAGAGGCTTGTAAGAGACCTGCAAATCTTCTCGTAGATTTTAAACTTTTGGGTATCCTATGTTTTCTAAAAAAGTTTATAAGCAACTAAAACACTATCTTTGAAATGCTAGTGTTGTGTATTTCCTCGACATGATCGTATTAAATTATTATTTTTCAAGCATAATAATGTTCATTAATCAATATCTTGTATTATTTTAGTATACAAATGTTATTTTTTGATTTTATACCAAATATTACGATCACAATTCCCAAATCTAAGATTCCGATTTATGATTTAAATCTCAATTTAACTTAGGAATTAAGTAACCGCATATCTTATATATTTATAGTATATAAATATTTTTTTCTCATTTTATGCCAAGCCTTACGATTCATGACTCCCAAATCTATGATTCTAGTTCAAGATATGAATCTCAATTTGGCTTAGGATTTAGGCAACCGCCAAACACCCCCGGGGGAAAAAAGGCTCCTAATTATTTTCAAGAATTTTAATTTGTGTTAGTTACAATACCTAGTATTTATTTTGGCCATTATTTGAGATTTTGGGCTATTCTAATTATTGGACGTGAGATTGCCTCCGTATGGTGGTCTTTGTTTTATCTTATTGGGTAGAGTCAAACGCCAGAGTTATGAGTGGGCCTTGGGTGCAGGGGTCCAACCCTTGCTTCCCCTTTTTCTTTTCTCCTTCCTTCATTCTTCTTCACTTTTTCTTTGTCTTATCTTTCTATAGACTTAAGGGGGAGATAGAGGAGAAAGAAAGTAGATAAGAGCAAGATTATAGGGGTTTGATCCCTTTCATGTGTTGATCATTGTGGTGGTGTCGGTTTGTAGAAATCTTGACCGCAGAGAGAGACCTAAGCATTTGAAGTTGGAGATTTTTGGTGGGTTTGTACATGTCTTACATTTTTCCGCATAATGGATAATAATATGATACTTTTCTGGAGAAAGAAACTGTAATTAGCATAGCCTCTTTTGGGGAAGAAAACAAAATTCCAGGTGGTCAGACATACTGATAAGAACAGAAACCATGTTTGTCCTCAAGCTATCTTAGGAACGCAAATACCTCAAACAAGCGAATGTTAAACAATGTTTAGTAGATTATTAATTGCTTAATCCACTTCATGCATATGATTTGAAAACTGAATTCATCCGGTATATATATACGCACCTTTGGCTTTAGAACCATTTTCAGAACTTCCATTTCCTAGCTGTTTCCTGGAGCTCTCACTTACAGTTTGAGCTGAGTTGCTGGGTCCATCACATGCATCAAACCAAATTGAGACTACTGGTGCAGCAGCAGAAGATTCGCTCTGTGAAGGTTCTTGAGATACTGTGCTCATCTGCATTGGGTTTGTAGAATTTACAAAGCCTTCTAAGTCTATATCCAAGGATCCTTCAACTGCTGGTAAGACCCCAGGTTCAATAATTTGAACAGAGAATGTATCTTGAAATGTTCCTGGTGTCTCATGATTATTATTTCCTTGTCCTTGTCCTTGATTCAAACTAGTGCGGCCTAGAACTTCTTGAGTACCATAAAGTCCAAAGTAGCTATCTTCAACAGCTTCTCTCTCAATATGGTTAGTCTGCTTCTTGCGCTCTAACGTATCCTTCAGCATGCTCACGACAGAGGAAACTTTGTCTATGTTATCAATAGGAGGCGTGTTGAAAGTAGTTGAGGATGAATTGGATGGAGACAAAAGTGAACTAAACTGGTTGGGAATCGCAAGCATTGAAACGTCACCAAATCCATTTGGATTTGAATATTCCTGCTTCAAATTGTTGACATCTTGCCCAGATACATTGTGCATGGCTTCCATACCAAGTGATGATTGTGAGTTCTGCATGGCAGCATACCTCCTCCTGTGAAAGAAGGATTTACTCAAATAAGTCCAAGGAAGTTACAGTTAACTGACTTCCCTCATTCAATTATCTTTGACTGCTGTACAGAAGCTAAAACATACAAAACTTGCTGATTTTTTAAGCCCTAAGTTTCTCATTTGCAAGTATTTTGCTCTGCTTATGATAGAACAAAAATTTAGTATTCCCTTAGCACCCAAGGTCTTGTTATGAAATTTTAGATAAGACTTTCCTAGCAAAGTTCTAACAACTAACTGAAACTCCCGTAAAGCTAACTCTTATGGAGATTATATATTGAAAACAATGCTACCGTAGTTCAGAGGATCGGCTTCTTGTCATGGGTTGAGAACTGTGAAACCACGCCTGCACAGATGAAGAAATATGAGATTATCTTGGAATGGTATATTGGACTGATTTCTGCAACTATTTCAATATATACGGACCTTAGCCAAATAGAGATTACTAGCTTGCAAACCTTTTGCAACCACATCCCTGAAGAAAAAAGAGGTCAAGTTCGGTCATCAGCCATAAAAGAAATGCTTACTCAAAAGCCAATGGAAAAAAGGGACCACATTGGAACTGAATGTGCTTAGAAAACACTGGAGGTTGCATCAACAAGGGCAATAAGAGAACAAATCAGTTGAAACCATAAAGCAATACAGCAAAACAAAAAATAGTGACTCTAGAAGTGATGAGGAACATGCTTCGATTGAAAGTGTTGCAGGGAAGAAATGAAAGCCGAAACGAATGCTGGTCAAGATGGAAAATATACAACAGATACTGGCTTCCAGTTTCTGATAACGTACGCCATAGAATGGTAAAATGAAATAGATAACTAAGCCATGTAGTTTTTTAGTGAATCCTTTTGAGCTAAAACTGCTTAGGAACTCATGAAAATAATGAGAAAAGTAAATAGGCCATTAATTGCAGCAAATTAAAATCTTAGGTCCTTTATTGTTACAATTAAAAGGTATTATGTAAGTAAGATTTGGTCAACAAGTTAGGTCCTTAGGTTAACATTGCAACAAATTAAAATATTAGATCCTTGATTATTACAATTAGAAACTCGGGCGCCGAAGTGAGATTTGGTCAAAAATTCAGGGTGCAAACTATAATTGACCCTAAACATTAAGAATATCCAAACAATGTGATTCAAAATGACATATATACATGTTACGGAAGTTACATAATTTTCACCTGATTGAATTTTGATTGAGATCACTTGACTGATCATCAGCCATGGGAATATTTTGTTGGAATAAATTATCGTTGCTTCTTTTCCTCTGTAGCATACCCTCATGTTGCTGAGCAGATAAGCTGGGTAGTTCCTTGGAGATCCTGCATTTAATATAGGATTTACATCTGTACAAAAGTTGGAACTTGGGAAGTATGACAAAATATGGTTCCTGCTCGTTGGATCATCTTTTTGTATCCTCATAGAATATCCATAAATCAGCCATTTATGCTAAAAAAGAGGTATAACAGTCTTAGCATGCCATGTTTTGCAGTAAAAAGGTTGTGCTGAGTACACGAGAGTGCTTGATATATAACAGGACTATGAGCCATAGGATCCACTCAATGCAAGATGTAGAGACACGTAATAGATCCATATGATGATCTTGAGTTGTCAAACTAGAATTCCCATCTTTTGTTTCGAATTTTTAAAATTTTTAATTCTACTTTTATTACTGGGCTACTTTTGTTTCTGGCGACTAACATTGGGATAAGAATCTCTAATGCACAAGATCACCTTTTTTTCCCTCCTTCAGTAAACAATTTATTATTATTATTATTAGTAGTAGTAGTAGAAGCGATGCTCCAGCCAACAATTTAGAAGTTTTAGAAATGCAATAATTTCTTTTGACAATCATTCTGTTATTTTCTTAGCCCTTATGACCTTGCCTAATAATTTAGTCAACTAGGCAACAACTTTTACTTGGCCCACTTTACTGGGAACTCGGAAAGAAAAAATGAGAACATAAGAATTTTCATACTTTACACCTGTTGTTAGTTTCTTTCCCTCTTATCAACTGAGATACAGTTTAGCCTAATTTACCCTTCTATTTAAAGAAGGAATGAATTTTTTTTTACATGGTATGCACCAAGTGCCACCATGTCTAAATGACGAATAACTCCGAAAATATAATAATAACAGACTTACATTGTTACACAAAGGAGGTTCAAGGGCTTGTTAAGGAACATGGCCAAAAGAGGGGTTATGAAAGGTGTTTTCTAGTCCTCCGGAGAGAAGGCCTGTTTTCTGTTGGGGGGGGGGGGAGGGGGGCTTACAAATTTGTACAGAAGTCTTCACACAATCAATGTCTCTCCGCATCAAACTATTTATTCCATGTTTCTGTTAGGATTTCACGGCAAGTGTCCTAATGATTGATCCTATAGGCTATAATTACTACTACTGCAATTACCACAACTTTTAGAACTACTGTTTGATACGCAAAAACTACAAAGATCTTTGGAAATGAATGCATGTGGCTAGGGGAGTTGGGTCTGAAATGCAATTTCCACCCTTATAAATAAGCACAATGAGCCAATGTTTTAGTCTAGTGCAGTGACACACTAACCTTCGGGGTGTTTGTCGGCTGCGATGTGCTGTGGTTGTTGAATTATAGCCATGATTCTGGAAAACAAAAAATATATCAACTGGGAGAGAGGTAGTGGTAAATGAATGATCAGATAACTCTACGTGCATGTTAAGACAAGAAAAGGAAGTAATTAGGAATTTAGGGCAGAACTCATAACAGTTCAAAAGTATGTAAGATAAAATAAATACCATAACATGCACAATTTATTCAGTTAAAGAAAGGCACTGCTCCAAGATTTTATCACCCATATATTCAATGTATATGATTTTCTTTGACAAATTCCTACTATGGTAGTAAAATCAACTTTTTCCTAGTTATGAATTAAATGAACTTAATTGCAAATAAATGATATGAAAATCTATGATATCATGATCAGCTTCTTGGCTTTGATAATGTAAGGAAATATGTCACAAGATGGTTCTAACTTTTAAAATATCACTTTAAACTGTGCTTAATTCATGCTTTTGTCCTTTTTGAATTCTACCGCTAAAGATGAATACGTAAGATAAATCCGCAAGTCACAAATATACGATGCTGATTAAAAAAAGGAAGTCAATGCATACCTCTCAATAAATTATAGATCTTCTGGTGCCTAAACCACAAAGAAATTTTCAACTCCAAAATGGAAACTTTTGAGGAAATAAAGTTCCAATCAGGTATATGAAAACACATTGAAAAAAAAAAAAAAATTTAAGTATGCTTGCAGCAGGCCTTAAGTAAACATTAAATTAAAAATCAATGAACACTGAGAGGAGCAGGTCATGTTGTTAAGTTGAAGCTTTCAATCAATAGCCATCAAAATATCTAGAAGAGGAATTGACTAAAGCATTTTTTATGCCCAGAACTGAGATAAAATAGAGATTCAAGAGTAATGCATGCACAAAGTTTGTTACATAGATAACTGAGAGTACTAATGCTTATATTCACTTATAAAGGTCGACCGATGTTCATCACTAAAACATCCATCCAGCGAACTATCATCAAAATCAGGATTTCTATGCTTTCAAATGTTCTAAAAACTTAAAAAATAGCCAACATATTCATCACATTTAATCAACATATCTAACCATGGATCAAGAAACAAAGTCAACAGAACGAGTTAGTACAATTGCTTGCCTCTCCGTTAGTGAGCCAGCTTTTGAAGAGTTCCTCGCTATCCGTGCGAAGATTTTGGGAAAGATTTTTAAAACCCAGCATTTCCATGGTTGGCACTGGCATTCCAATTGAGCTCTCCATCAAAGATTTCAAGAACAACTCTTCGCTTGCATTCCTATATAAGTCCAAATACTCCCTTCCTTCTGTCTCCATGGAATTCTTTCCCACCTCACTCCTCTGAACTGCTTGAGATTCAAATGAACTTGAATTCTGCAGGCCAGTCCCCGGTTTTACAAAAGGATAATTCCCAGACCTTCTGTCGTTTCCATCACTTAAATAATCCTCTTTGAATCAGAACCTTCTCAAATATAACATAAAAGAAAAATAACATGCCCCTCTAAAGAAGATTGAAAATCCTATCCTGCTTTATAAGATAGCCTGCACTACGCACTCCAATAACAGAATTCTTTCTAGGAAAAAAACTTATGACAACCATATAGGTTTATCAAAAGTAAAATCCTTCAAAACCAGTTAACCAGACAGTGGTTGTGACCAAAAATTGCAACTAGGACTCAAAAGTCTGCACAAATAAAAGACTTGAGAATGAGTATGTCTTGAAAAACAATATATGCCTCGAACTCGAAGAATGATGTATTTGATGAATGAAAGTTGTGATGCTTCTCTGTTTGATCAATAGCATCCTAGTATAAGTGCCACCTTCCTAGTACCCATTGATGATTGTGCACAGAGACAAAGTCAAAACTAAGCTAAGACCAGAAAGCAGGGAAAACTTCAAGATATGAACTTCAAACCAAACCGTAAAATGATAACAAAGAAATGGTATGTAGAAAATCATACAAAATTACATCTATTCTCTTTCTTTCCTCCTTTTCCTTTTTTCTTGAATGTTGACAAACAGGTCATGGGCATAATAAACAAACACCAAGTCATGGAACCAAAGGACATAAAGTTTTCTTCAGAATACAGATACCATAGATTTGTCTTTTCCTCTGTCCCAAAAAAAATTAGGCTGCGTTAAATTGAAATCCAAAAGTAAGATATTCAATTTAAAAAAAAAAAAAACATTATATTTCATTCATATGCCTTTTGATTCATAAATGCCTATCTACAAGTATAAAATGTGTACATATATCAGTGTGTATGTACATATTCGCATCTGGGAAGTCATACTATGATAGATTAAAGCAAGTTGAGATATTTGGAATATAGACCAATTTTTTTGGACTAGAATATGAAAAAGTTACGGGTTTTCTTGGAGGAGGAGGAATTGGGATGATGAAAGCCATGAAAATGACCCCATTTAAAAATTGTAGCCGCTAGGAGCGCGTTTTCATCTTGACTGACCGACTTGGATGTGAACATCACATCCCCAAAGCTGTTCTGCGAGTTTTTTATTTTTTTTTTATGTACCGTTTGGTAACTTTTGGTGTGTTTGATAAAATCATAAATTTTCTCACTTTTTTAATTTGTTACAATAAAAAGTACACTCCATAATTATAATTTTTTTGACAGTAAAAAATATATCAAACATCTAAAAGTTATCATTTTTTTACTTTACTACAGTCAAAAATTTATCAAACACCTAAAAATTATTAAAAAATATTAAAAATTTCATGAACCAAACACACACAAAAAAATGTAAAAAAAAAAAAAAAAAACACTCAAAAAATTACCAGAACCTAGAGTTTTTTTTGAACTTCCAAAAGTTGCTGTCTGGGGGTTGGCACTTTGACAAGGACTATAGCATTCATTCCGAGTATTTTGAAAACCCTGGCAGAGACATATTCTCTCTCTCTCTCTCTTCTTTTTTTTTTTTTTTAATACAAGCTGATTTTGTTCATAAGTATCATTCTTCATGTTTTGTTGAAAAAATTATTACATTGACAGTACATATTAAATTTTGAATGATACTAATGATTTAAAGATAATTATCAAATATTGTTAGTAAAAATTGACCTTTGAAAGAGCATCTTTATATTGATCAAAAACTTTGTTTTAAATAATATTTTTTACAAATTCAGATAAAGAAATAAATTTTAAAATAACCTTTTCAAGAAGGGAGATACAGGCTGGAGAGAGGGATTGACCGAAAGAGAGTGGGTTCGACTTGATACGTAGTCGCTGTAGCCAAACTATTGGCATGTATCTTTTTTTTCTTTCTCTCGTAATCATGGGGATCCTATTATTATATTACAAATAGAGAGAGAAAAGAGCTGTGTAATAGTCTAAAGTTCAAATAATATTTTCTAATAAGTTAAAGAAGATGAATTTGGGTGTTAAAATTGATAGCAACTTGCGAACAGCGAGTTTAGACTGTTAAATTTTAATGGTCTAAATTTATTTATATATTTTTTATTCAAAAATAATGTGAATAAATTTAGATAATTAAATTTTAATTCAATTGTCTCCAGTTTATTATCGCGAATCTAATATCATCTTTTTCTTTTTTAAGGAAGATCTGTATAATTAACATATAAAAATATTATTTTCAATAAAATTTTTTTAACTTAAGGGCACATTTGGTGTATAAAAGAGTTGATTTTTTTTGTAATTTTTGTCCTAATGCTGCAAAGAGTCATTTTTTGAAAAACTTGTGCATTAGGCAAAATTTGTGAAAGTTATAAATGTGTTTTGGTAAATTTTGAGTAGAGAAAGTTAGAAAAAAATTAGTCAAAAGTTGGTAATTGATAAAAATTGGTAAAATTTTGAAGCAGCCAAACGGTCTCTTAGATCTTAATATATATATATATATATATATATATATGTGCGCAAAAATTATAAAATAATTTCAAATAGTTAGTATTTCAAAATACATCTCCCCTGTAAGGGAAAAATAAAATAAAATAAGTCTGTTGTTCGGCTGGACATGTGGCAACCAATGATCGTCCAAGCCGACCAATCATTAACCGAAATATAAAAATTTCTAATTTGATGGCCTTATGTATTGAATTTTTATTTATTTATTTTTTAGAGGGTATTTGGAGGGATAAAAAGTGAGGTAAAATGAAATAATTTGTGAATTTGTAATTCATGCAGTAAGATAAAAAGCGAATAATTTTTACAATTTTTTTAAAAATTTTTAACATTTTACATCGTGTGAAACCGATCCTTAATATATTTAGTTTATTGTAACCCATGCCAAAAGGCAGGACTTGGTCTTTCATTTTTTTTAATCAATATTATAAATCAAATTGTATTATAATATAATATTGGGCTGTCATAAAGAAATAATCTTCAAATTTGTAACTGCCAGTTGAGTCGGAAAAAAAGAAATGTTAGGCGAGAATTTTAACATAAATTTTACTACAGTAAATTATAAATCATAATTGTGAGTTTTTCCCCCTCTCTTGTGAGCCACCTCCTAGTTGGAACCTTGGCAATTTTTTTAATAAAAAAAGTAAATTGCACTTAATGTTCTTATATTTTATTACTAGTTTTACTTTGAAAATCATGATATTGTACTTTTTAGAGTGTGCATGAATTCAAGATTATAGTTAATCTAAAACCAAATTAAATTTTTTGATTCTTAAAGTTTGGATTAGAAACCGAATCGATTTCAAAACTTAAAACCAAATTGAAAATATTAAGTTGGATCAGTTTAGTTTTCGGGTTAGGCCAAGTTGCTTATTTTTGATTCCTATACATCCAAATAAGTAATTTTAAAATTTTAAATAAGTTTGAAGTTCAGGCACATTATTTTGCCTCTACAATATTACATATTATATATTATATTTTTTTTTAGTTAAAATTGAATTTTGTTATATATTATATTTTTCGGGATTGAGTTATTTTCAGTTTGGTTCTTTTGTCTACTAACCTAAAAAACAAACCAAAAATATTGAGTTGTTAATTTAACTTAGAACTAAATGATTTTGTTATATCTAGACCAAAACCAAACTGAATCAAATTGGTTTAGTTTTCCAGTTGTTCAATTTTTTTTTTTTTTGGCACACCCCTATTACTCAATATATTTCAATCGTTTTACTTTGTCTCATTTTGTCAAATTTATAGATAGATTCATTAAAAAGGTTAAAATAAAACTGAATTAAATATGCAGAGATAAAGTGAGACAAATTAAAATAAAGATTCTGATGCAAGATTATAGATAAATTATAAAAATAATAAGTGTAATTAACGATGAAAAAAATTAACCATAAATTATTAATCACCAATCATCAATTATGAATCTAATACCATTCGGACATATGAACTCTATTTTCGAAAATTGGAATAATAATTTATGATGTTTTTAGTAAGGACAAAAAGCTTGGCGGAATAGCTAAGCAGTTACCTAATCATGCAATATATATATATATTTTTTCTTGTCTATAAGAAAGTAGCCAAGGTGGGGTTGTGATTTCTTGACCAGAAATTTGTCTGCTGGAAAGAGCTGGTTCAAAAACAGGTTTGACTAGAATAAATTCACATACTGCTAAGAAAGACTTAATAAATCACTTCTGTTTTGTCGAGCTTTTAGAATCAAGGATATCGGCAATACACCATACCATTACAACGCATTCACACACGCAAATATACATTAAATCTGCCCATATATATATATATATATATATATACAACTTGCCCAGTCTCCAATCCATTGAATTGGACAACTAGAAAAAAAAAATAAAAAATAATTTTTATTTAATCAATTAGATAAAAATGAAAATATATATATATATATATATATAAATGCACACCCGGCAGAGCATGCTACTGTTTTCAAAGCTGGAAAAAAAAAAAAAAAAGGGCTACGAAAGCATTGCAGTAACATTGCCATTTCTTTTGACTGTAAAATCACACTTGTAAATGCATCACGCGCACAGAGAAAGAGAGGTAATAAAAATCGGTATCTTTCAAACAATAATTTTCAAAAATGGTCACCATGACTGCTAAAGTTTTTTTTTTTTTTTTTGGGCGCTCTGGCGTAGCCCACTCACAACAGAACTCGCAACAGGCAGGCTAGTCGAAACAATCTGCCATTGCCAAGCCTGCGGAACTCCCAACAGGTAGAGGCATCCTTGAAAAGCCGAACAATTCCACTAATATCAAGCATCGTCTCTCACAACTGATCAAAGAAAAAATAGAGGGGAAACCATTATTTTGGAGTTTCCAAATCAACATGAACATCACTCTTAAATAAAAAAATCATCTCCGTTCATCATTTTTTTTTTTTTTTTTTTGAAGTCCACGGAGTAGGAAATACTATGTTTGTCAATTTTGAGTATGCATAGAGGAAAATATTTGCTAGTTCCTTTCCATTTTCCCCTTTAGCAGCCGGTACAGAATCAGCCGGTACAGAATACACACCTGTGCTGTTAGCTTACAATTTGGTGTTTTTGGTTTCTTTTTTAGCTTAACTGAAGCTATACAATAAGTCCAAGCTTTGAGTGTATATATACATATATTTTTTTTTTGGGGGGGGGGGGGGGGGGGAGGGGTGGGATACGTTAGTTTTTGCAAATGAGTAAACATTCTAGATGGCCTCGTTGAAAAGAAATTGAATAATCTTTCCTTTGAATTATGTGCATGGCCGGAACCAAACTAGAGGTTCTGACTGTCTAGGTTGACAGGAATCATCGGAGGCGAGTGAGGTGAAATCTAAGACAATCTGGTGCAACACAGAGAGAACAAGACGGAATTGTGAGAGACTTACTATATTTGTTTCATATGGGGTTGACGAAGGTGGGTAGGTATATTAAGAGAAGAGAACTGGCTTATGGAGACTAGGGAAGTGACAATTAGGCTAAGCAAATGGCGCCATCTACTGCTTTGCAAGACCAATTGAGAGAATCTCGAATAATACTCCACCTCTAGCCACCAATCCACTAGTTGATCTTGCGAGGAAATGAGCACGAGGCCCTCAGGGGTAAGAGTACCTTCAGAAGAAGAGGTCCTTAAACCCCACTCTGAGCCTGATATGGAGAATAGGAGTTTGTTTGACCGGAGAAAAGTTACTTGGTGGAACGTGCAGCAAGACTAGGCATACCTTAACCTAACTAACTACTAAATACGGCAAGATGAAGCGCCTTTGTGTAGACGAATTGACTACACCTGAAGCACATGTCATCATTAGGTGTTTTTTGTTTTCAGTTACCACTATCTTTCCAAAGAGTTGACAATTTAAATACATGAAAGGCCAAAGCTGAACACAAACTAAAATTTACCTTTTTAAGTAGCTCTTAACATTCTCCCCTTGCCGTTCAATAAAATCTTGGACTTCAAAAACTACTTGTAAATTTTTTTTTTTTTAATAGGCATTCAAACTTTCCTTCTTTCCCACTTTCTTTTTATTTTATGGTATAATTAGTGTGATTCATGATACTGTTGATAAAACTCCATATAAACTCACTCAATTCGGGTTGGAATGAGAGGCAATATTTTGCATGCAGCCCCAAACAAACCCATCTAACCATTTTGATAGTTATTTGCAATTATTACTGTCCCATTCAAACAAAAATAGTTTATTCATTCCAATTTCCAGATAAGTTACTAGATTATACACCACCAGCACATAAACAACTCTTGAAATGCAGTACCTGTATTGACAGTCTACTGCTAGTAAATTTCATCATCAGGGACATCTGGGTTCAGAAACTTCTTTGGATCTTTGCTGATTTCCTCATAATTGAGAGTAGCTTTCACCCTATCCGGCACAGGCACAAGTGGAATAATACTATCTCTATCAATAACACCATCAATTATTCCATATTCAACTGCTTCAATAGGAGACATGTAGCGATCCCTATCAATGTCTTTCTGGACTTGTTCAAATGAGCGACCGGTGAAAGCTGATATAATTCTAGTAACATTATCTTTGTTATGCATGATTTCCCGGGCTTGGATTTCCACATCAATTGCTTGTCCACTTGCACCTCCAAGAGGCTGATGTATCATGATCCGTGTGTTAGGCATTGCAAAGCGCTTGCCTTTGGTGCCACCACCAAGTATTACAGAAGCTGTTGATGCTGAAATGCCCAGTGCAACTGTAGAAACATCAGCCCTCACAAGCTGTACGGCATCATATATAGCCATTGTAGCACTACAATTAAATGAATAAAGCAAATTAGCAGAGGAGAACGGAAAAACAGTGGTGCAACCAAGAATTCAGCTCATCTAACAGACAACATGGCATACAATTTCAAGGAAGCAATCAGTTGAAATACTATAATTGTCATTTACATGTATTCCTACCCTGCAATCTGCAGCAAAAAGCAATCATCACCTATCTAGATCCCACAGACAAGATGAAAAGAAAGAGAGAATCTGCAGCAAAAAGCAATCATCACCTATCTAGATCCCACAGACAAGATGAAAAGAAAGAGAGAGCCCATCGACTTGACTTCAGCAACCAACATCATCCATCCAATGGAGACCGCCAAAGACTATGGCACACGAAGAATACTATGTAGCTGGATTTAAACCTGTATGCTTTCAGTAACATTATTACTATTCCATCATTTTGCAGAACACCTAGCAATGCAACGTGATGAAACCACAACACAAAACCAAGAAATACAATAAAATTTTCAGTGCCCAAAATCATGTCAAGACATCTCAATGTGTCATTATATATAGCAAATTGAAATCCATGAGGTACAAGGCTAATTCCTGTGCATGAGTGCCAAATCTTTTGCTAAGGCACAGTCATTAGGTTGTTCCTCAACATTTCTGACATCAATTATATATTTGGAAAGTTTTTATTTTTATTTTTATTTTTTTCAAGTAAAAATTGTATATTAATTAAAAGTAGATTGTATATTAATTAAAGGTATCAACAGGATGCTACCCAAGAACAAAAGAGAAATACCTAAATAAAATATAGAGATGAAATTTTAAATGTCCGTATGCCCTGTGAAGGGCAAAGAACCATGCAAATCCAAATCTGTATCTCATGAAATCCACTTATATATATATATAAAAAAAAAAGAAAAACAAAAATATATACTCTTCAATACCCTTCCTCTTCCCTATGTCAGCCACCCACCTGAGAGGGAGGAAAAAAAATAAAATAAAAAAACTATCTTTGGAGGCATGTTAAACCGCCAAATGCTTTTCCAAATAAAATCAACCTCTCTTCCCCCAAGCCATTTGGCATGCTGATGCCACATGTATATTGTGTTTTAAGAATTTGAAATGTAGGCATGTCAAGTCACAGCAGAATTGTGTCCATCTTCATTAGTAACACATGTTTTATGGCATTTCTGAGACTCAGATGGACCCATAATTTTGTGACCTTTACCATTGACCATACATGCACTACCTTTCAGAAATTAATGGTGAGAGTCTTCATGCAGATAAAATTGTACGAAGCAGTTGCTTGTAATGAGTTTCTGTAGCAATGGCACTAGACTATTGTGCCTAACCACCTCAATAAATGGAAGAGAAAAAGGATATTTTTTCACATGAAGAAAAACACATCAAATTTCTAGTACAAAGTAATTTCTGTTGCATCCTCAATTGGATTAATCTTGGACTTTTGACTATAAAATCCCATTAAGAGTAACTGGATCACTCTTTTCTTTGCCTTAAACTTCCTTCCTAAGCATTAAATGAGGTCTTATGGTTTTGGATTGACGGATTGGAAAGATGTGAGATGGAGGCTGATAAAATGAGGGATTTTTAAGTAGGATCCATAAATACCCATAAAAAAAAGTAGGATTCATAAACAACTGATAGAGACAATAGGGCAGAGATGGGAGCGATGCATCCAACTTGGGGTAATAGTGCAACTAGAACCATTAGTTAGATAATTTCAAAAAATTTCATTTACGCTTTTATTTCAAATTTGAAATCCAAACACAAGCCATAATCCTCAAAAATTAAAATACAAATCCATTCATTTCAAATTCACATAAACTTATGGTCCAAGCACTCAGGGTGAATAAAGGATCTAAAATGCATGTCATTATATGTCTTCTATCACAGTTTCCTTGTAATTACTTCTACTACCATTCAATTTCCTATTTGGGTACTTGTGAAAAGCCAGTTGGGCCAATGACCCAATAATTTATCAAGCAGCATATCAACCTCAAATAAGTCAAGAATATAAACAATCAGTGACAACAAATCCTCATAACGGAATTGCCAGACAGGTGTCAAACCTAGACAAGACAGCAGAACCAAGTCCAGCCTGTTCTTTTAGTTCCAAATTATAAACCAGTTAGTCCTCCCAAGTCCTAATTCTTCTAGTTCTTGAGCCAATAACCTTGACACCGTCCAATTAGTGTATGAAAATAAAAGCATTCCTACACTACCTATCCTAATTTTCTTTCTCATTCTACAATATTTTACCTCCTCCATGTAGCTCCTTTGTAGCAGCATTATCCTCCATCAGGGCAAACTACCACAGTTGCAAGAGCTCACAATGCACCCTTAAGGAATATATATTACATAAGAAGTTGTTCTTCAAGATAAGGGAAGAACCTAGGGGAGACTTTCATTAATGTCTTTGTGGAAAGGTTTCAAGTAAGACTATCCTAGGTGAGGCTTCACTGGGACTTCCAATCAAAATATAAAATTCCTCTCGGACTTCATGGAAACCAATATTAATTCCATAAAGGTGCTCCTTTCTTTGCATAAAGACAATTTTCAGAAAAAAAAAAAAAAAAAAAAAAAAAAAAAAAAAAAAAGAAGAAGAAGAATTGATGCTAAATGGAAAAACAATATTAAAAAATTATTTTATATTATTAGAATTTTATTTTAGGATTTATTTTGAATTGGATTTTATTAGAGATTTAATGGGATTTGATTTATCTTAGAATCATAGGCGGATCAAGTAAAGGCTCACTAGGGGCAATTGGCCCCCCCACTAATTTGAAAAATTACACACAGACTATTAATTTTGTTCTCGCTTACTTGTAAATTTTATTTTTGTTCCATTATTATTAAGCTTTTGCCCCTATTGATGTTTTACTTTTGCCCTTATTCATTTTAAAAATATAATTTTGCCCCCCACTAACTACAAATTCTAGGTCCACCCCTGCTTAGAACGATAGCATTTGGTTAGCCTATATAAAGGCTTTAATTGTATTGAATTAGTAGACTCGAATTATGAAGATAATTGATTGGCATAATGCCTGTGTTTTCTTTCTCTAACTCATCATCATCACCTTCTCCTTCTTTTTCTTCTTCTTGCTTCTCTCTCTTGCTTAATATTTTTCTCTCTTCATATTAATTTCTACTGTCCCACTTCAATAATGATAATAATTTCTGGAATTGCCTAAGGATGCTACTTTCTTCATGATCCCTGCTGAGTAAAGATTACATCTGCAAATTCCCATTTATACCCTATCATTACACCACCAGGCTAAGAAAAACAAAATTAAGATACATTCCTCATTTGTTTCAGCAATGACATGATCTAATAAACTAGCCAGCACTACTCATCCCCAAACCCAGGCAACCATTACCACAAAACATAATCCAAAAGCCAACATCCACTAATTTAATGTTCTAAAGTAGAGGCTAAATTCAAACCATTAATCAATCTTGCAGCCATCTATAAATACTGCAGTTTTTTATATTATGAATTTTAGATTCAATGATTTTATATAATCTGGCAAGTAATCCTTAGCTAACAAGTATGCACAAGTACAGACACCGCAGATGCCAAACAGACAAACAAAATATCAACAAAAAAATGCCCATAATGACTGTCAATGGTTGCAAAAGTATACAGAATTGATCAAGATAACGCTAGAATAGGTAAATCAATTAAATTAAGCACCAAATATATATATAAGTATGCATACCTCAGAGACCCACCAGGCGAATTGATGAAGAGCCTGATATCTTTGGTTGGGTCTTGAGCATCCAACAACAGCAACTGACTGATGATAGCATCGGCGAAGAAGTCATCAATTTGGTTGCCCAAGAAGACAATCCTCTCCTTCAGCAACAGCCCCATGGCATCGGCTTCAGCGCCTCTCATCGCCGTCGCAGGCGTCTGTGGGGCCGAGGATTGCAGAGAATAGAGGGGTTCTTTGAGGTCGAACCCGAACAGACCACCACCAGCTAGGGTTTTGGGACTGTCGGATAACTGGGAAGAACCTAGTGAGCATTTCAAAGGTTGTGAGGATGGTATGAAAGGTCGGAGAGAAAAGGAGGGGGTTTTGGAGAGAGTGTTGCGAGTCTTGAGAGAACCCAATTGTGGGAATGACGAGAGAGAGTTGGAGGTTAGAGGGGAGGAGATAGAGAGCAAGTCCATGGTCAAGCACCGTGAAGCAGAGTGGCCAAGGGGCGACTCGAGGAGGCAAAGGATTTTGGGGTTGCTGCACTGGCTTATAAATGGTGCAATTTTCAGCCCTTGGATCATCAGAAGCGAATCGGACGGATGACAGCCAAATCTTATTTGGCTTAATTGAATGCGAGATTCAAAAAAAAAAAAAAACTGTATATTAAAAATAAAAAAAATCTACGATTGCTTTTAACTTTAGTGCTTGTTTAGAAACAATAAGTTTCCAAGGTCCCATTTGACGTTACGTTGATGCTTTTAAAATTTTATAGATTGGCAACATAAAAATATTTATATTTTTTACTTAACAAAATAAAATTTAAACAGAAAATGTAAATAAAAATAATTATTTCACTCTATTTTTTTTTTGGTTATAAACACTTTGTCAATTTTAATTCTCTGTTAATTTTTGTTACATCATATAAAAATAAGTTATTTTATTTAAATATTTTATTAAACTAAAATTATTTTTAATAAATAATAAAATTAATTTAATTTAATTTAATTCAAATTAAATTAATAATTAATTTAATTAATATTAAATATATTTTATTAAATTATTTTTAATAAATCTCATAAATAAATTATTTGAAATTTAATAAAATATATTTTAATATGAAATAAATTAATTATTTAAAATTAGTTTATTATTTATTAAAAATAAATTAATAAAATATATTACATATTAATTGAATTAATTTAGATAATTAAATTAATTGAGATGATTAAATTAAGTTAATTTAATTATATTATTTATTAAAAAATATTTTAATAAAATAATTTATTTTAATAAGATATAATAAAAATAGACGGATTAAAATTAATAAAATATTTACAACAGAAAAAATAAAGTGAAAATATTTTTTTTTTTACTTTCTTATTTAAGTTTTTATTTTTTTGAAACAAAAAATATAAACAGATTTAATAAATGTGTTTAATTTCTAATTTACAAAATTTTGAAAAAATAAACATAAAAATCAAAAATAAAAACGTTGCCAAATATGGGCTTAGAAACTTAATTTTTTTTTTAAATAGGCACTTATATTATAAATAATCTTATATATTTTTTTAATATGCAGTTAGTTTTTTTTTTGGGTTTTTGGAGGCCGGTCACTATTTATGGACTTATAAGGATTTAAGTCATACCCAAAAAATTTATTTGTAAATAAGTCACACTTGCAACAAAAAGACAAAAAAGGATATCATGCGTTTTTCACCACATTTCAAAACTGTCAGTTTTATCCGAAAATAGTGTACACTTCATTCATAACTTCCGTGACTTTCCATCTTCTTTACAAAGCAAGCAAAACTGATTTTTTGAAACAAAATCAAAACTGTTTGGGAAAAACTTAATTCCGTGACTTTCCATCTTCTTTACAAAGCAAGCAAAACTGATTTTTGAAAACAAAATCAAAACTGTTTGGAAAAACCTAATTCCGCGACTTTCCATATTCTTTACAAAGTAAGTAAAACCGATTTTTTGAAACAAAATCAAAACTATTTGGGAAAAACCTAAATCGATCATCATTCCTAAGTATATTTATTTTTTTTTTATTTTGAAACAGTATCGGTACTGTTTTGAAGATATCTCAAAATACTAATCAACTCCATGGATTTCTCTTGTCCAAAACTTATCATCTACTTATAATTCATGGTGCTATTTTAAAAACAGTACCGGTACTGTTTTGAAAACAGTACCGATAAAACAGTACCGGTACTCTTTTGAATCGGTACTGTTTTCATACTGCCTAAAAAACATCAATCGATACATCATACAAACCAACGATACGAGCCAACATCATCATATTTTTTGAAACAGTACCGGTACTGTTTTGAAGATAACTCAAAACGCCAATCGACCCCATGGATTTCTCTTGTCCTTAAAACTCGTCATCTACTTATAATTCATGGTGCTATTTTGAAAACAATACCGGTACTGTTTTGAAAACAGTACCGATAAAACAGTACCGGTACTGTTTTGGACCAGTACTATTTTCATATTGCCTAAAAAACATCAATCGATACATAACAAAAACTAGCGATACAAGCCAATATCATCATATTTTTTGAAACAGTACCGGTACTATTTTGAAGATAGCTCAAAAAGTTAATCGGCCCTATGGATTTCTTTTGCCCTTAAAACTCGTCATCCGCTTATAATTCATGGTGTTGTTTTGAAAACAATACCGATAAAACAGTACCGGTACTGTGTTGAAAACAGTACCGATAAAACAGTACCGGTACTATTTTGGACCGGTACTGTTTTTATATTACGTAAAAAACATCAATCGATATATAACACAAACTAACCATACGAGCCAACATCATCATATTTTTTGAAACAATACCGGTACTGTTTTGAAGATAGCTCAAAACGTTGATCGGCCCAATAGATTTCTCTTTCCCTTAAAACTCGTCATCCGCTTATAATTCATGGTGCTATTTTGAAAACAGTACCGGTACTGTGTTGAAAACAGTACCGATAAAATAGTACCGGTACTGTTTTGGACCGGTACTGTTTTCATACTGCCTAAAAAACATCAATCGATACATAACATAAACCAATCATACGAGCCAACATCATCATATTTTTTGAAACAGTACCGGTACTGTTTTGAAAATAGCTCAAAACACCAATTGGCAAAATCAATCCATGAAGAAGATAGGCCAAATAAGTTCTATCTTCTTAATATCTTCACGACTAAAACTGTAAATAATGAAACTGAAAACAAGGAAAGAAAAAAAAACGGAAGAAGCGTGATTCTTGGTAAACATATCTTCACGTGATTCTCGGAATTCCTGTAAATAACTTGTGTAACTTTGTTATAGAAATAAAGGATATTATCGGTATATTAGAAACTATATTTAAAACAAACTCGTGGGACCCACTCAAAAGTGTGACTTAAATACAAAACTTTCCACATTAATGTGACTTAAAAGCAATACTTTTTTTTGGGTGTGACTAATAGTTTTAAAAGATTACAAAGTATGACTTGGATACAATTTTTCGTTTTTTTTTTTTAATCTCGCAGGCAATTAAGCCAAATAAGATTTGACTTGACTGTCATTCGTCTGATTTGCTTTTAATGATCCAGGGGTTAAAAATGACGGACGCGGGGGGGGGAAGCAGTAGCCGTTTTACTGCTGCCGCAGCAGTAGCCCAAAACGCAGGGATTTTGCTAAAAATGGGAGCGTTTTGACAACTCTGAAAAATAAAAAAAAAATCAGCGAAACGTAAAAAAAAAAAAATAATAATAATAATAAAAAATAGAGAGTGTGTTTAATAATTAAAAATATTAATCTTTTTATAAAAAGTCACAAATTGAGTAAAAAGTTAATTTTTTATTTTGTGTTTTATGTTTTGAAAATTTCAAAACATAAAAAATAAAAAACACATTTAGTTTAATATCTTCTGTTTTTCGTATTTTGAGATTTTCTTTATTTTGCATTAAAAACGCTCAAAATGACTTTTTATCATTTTTCATTTTATGTGTAAATTCTTTTTTTTTTCTAAAATAAATTTTGAAAACACAAATAACCAAACAAAAAGTGTGTAAAGCGCAAAAAAAAAAAAAAATCTAGAACCGTAGAGTACCAAAAAAAAAAGAAAAAGAAAACAGTTTAAAACACATTTTGTATTTTTTTAAAATAAGGAAAACAATTCATTTTTGTATTTCTTTAAAATAAAGAAAACAGTTCAAAACACATCTAGTTACTTGTGTTTTCAAAATCTGTTTTAAAAAATAAAAAATAAATTTACACATAAAATAAAAAAAGACAAAGAATCATTTGAGCATTTTTAACGTAAAATAGGAAAAATTTCAAAATACGAAAAATAAAAAATGTTAAACTAAATCTGTTTTCTATTTTTTATGTTTTGAGATTTTCAAAACATAAAATACAAAAATAGATTTGTATTTTTAATTACCGAACACAGTCTTTATTTTTTTTTTTTGGCGCTCTATGGTCTTAGAATTTTTTTATTTTTTGTATTTTTACGTTTTCGCTAACTTTTTTTTTTTCAAATTTGTCAAAACGCTCCCATTTTTAGCAAAACGCCCGCGTTTTGGGCTACTGCTGCGGCAGTGGTAAAACGGCTACTGGTGGCCCCCATGTATAAAAATTACACTGATTTAAAAACGGATGCGGGGGCATCAGTTGGCGAGCTACTGTTGCCGCAACAGTAGCCCAAAATGTCCCGTTTTACCAAAAACGCCTATATTTTGACAAATCAGAAAAAATAAAAAAAAGTCAGTGAAACGCAAAAAAATATATATATATATATTCTAAGACTGTAGAGGGCCAAAAAATAAAAAAATAAAAAGTGTGTTCGGTAATTAAAAATACTAATCTCTTTTTGTGTTTTATGTTTTGAAAATTTTAAAACATGAAAAACAGAAAACAGATTTAGTTTAATATTTTTTATTTTTCGTATTTTTGAGATTTTTTCTATTTTACATTAAAATCATTCAAAATGATTTTTTTATCTTTTTTTCATTCTATGTGTAAAATCGTTTTCTATTTTTTAAAACAGATTTTGAAAACACACGTAACCAAATACATTTTGAACTGTTTTATTTTAAAGAAATAAAAAATGAATTGTTTTACTTATTTTAAAAAAAATATAAAATGCGTTTTAAACTGTTTTATTTTTCTTTTTTTATACTTTACCATCCTAGATTTTTTTGTTTTGTGTTTTACACACTCTCTGTTTGGTTACTTGTGTTTTCAAAATTTGTTTTAAAAAATAAAAAATAAATTTATACATAAAATAAAAAATGATAAAAAGTTATTTTGAACTTTTTTAACGCAAAAGAAAAATCTTAAAATACAAAAAATATAAAATATTAAAATAAATATTTTTTATGTTTTTCATGTTTTGAAAATTTTAAAACATAAAACACAAAATAAAAAAATTAACTTTTTACAGAATTTGTGACTTTTTGTAAAAAGATTAGTATTTTTAATTACCGAATACACTCTAATTTTTTTTTGGCGCTCTATAGTTTTAGATTTTTTTTTTTTGCGTTTCACTGGTTTTTTTTTGTTTTTTTTTAACTTTTTTTTTTTTTTTTACGTTTTGCTGGCTTTTTTCTTATTTTTTTTGATTTGTCAAAACGGGGGCGTTTTGGGTTGCTGCGCCCCCTCCCCCCGAGGCGCCCCGCGGGGGGTGTATTTTAAAACGGGAGCAACAACACGTTGGATGCCCTCAAATAAGGGATGTCAACGAGGCGGGTATGACATTTCCTGTCTCTGTCCCCATTTAGCAATACCTTTACCCGTTCCCGTCCCTATCCCCGTTTCGGAGAAAAAAATTTTCTCCATACCCATCCCCATAAAATAATGAATTCCCCATCCCCGTCCCTGTTTACCCGCCAAGTATATTAACTATTATAAATTATATATTATATGTATAAAATAAATATTTAAAATTATTATATATATTAAATAAAAATATATATTACATATATATATTAAATAAAAATTAAAAATATATATATAATATTTGACTTTGACTGATGCACTTAACTAAAGATGAAGTGGTATTTATTTATAATCTCACAAGACCTTCACTTATTTGTGAGAAACCGATATGGGACTTTTAAATAAGTTATCACGCCAACAAATTAACAAATAAATATTTAAACGGGTACGGGATAGGGTGGGGACTATCGTACCCATCTCCCGTCCCCGTACTCGTGCGGGTAACATTTCAAATCTTCATACCTGTCCTCGTCCCCGCTATTAACATCCCCATACCTTCTTCGAACGAGATGGATAAAACAGGTACCCACGAGGTATGGGTATATTTGACATCCCTACCTCAAATCCCCTTTATAATCTACTTCAAATAAGTGGATGCTCAAACGTTCTTAAAGTAACATAAATTTTGGTTGTACAAACATTTTTCTTGTTTTAATAACAATTAAAATAAAAAATAAAATTTTTATATTTTTTTATTTAACTAGTTTTTACATAAAAACAAATTTTACGTTGCATAATTTTTCTTTTAGTTTTACATGGAGTGTTTGGTTAGCAAAAATTAATAAAAATTTATCAGCTTTAATAAGGCTCCGTTTGGTATTAGTAGCCATTAGCCAAGCTAATGGATATTTTAATAATGTTTGATCAAATTTATTCTCTTACATTTTAATATTCTTTTAAACTTTCAAAGGTAAAATGTCAAATTAACAAAAACAAGTTAGTCACCTAAAAAAAAATTACTTTTTTTTTTCCCAAATACAAATTTAACAAATTTAACTAACTAAAAAAAGCTAGCTAATAACCTAATGATTTTTATCAAAATTTTAATAAAATTTTATCATATATTATTTTTACAATAAATCTTTTTATTTTTTCTGTACTTCTTTGCTAATGAACACTCTAAAAAATGAAGAGAAAAAACGATTTTCCTTTTTTTTTTTATTCTTACTTATAAAATAAAAACGAGAAATATAGTTCAGGCCTTCTCTTCCACAGGTTCGGAAGCCGAAGTCTCACAGGCATCAAAAGAGAAAATCCAAATTGGAAAGAACCAATTTTCAACCGCTCGCGAAGTCCTCTGATAAGTTCATATATATGTATATATACATTCTATACAGACAAATTCATCACAAAATCCCCCTTTCATGGCTAAAATCTGAGTAAGAAATTCTGTGAAATGGCCTCTATATCCACCTGCTTCGCTGTAACAGCCAGGTCTCGGTCTATCATCTTCTCTTCCACGAAACCCTCTGTATTCGTCTACCCCGTTTCGCAGTTCCACTGTCCGAGGTCCGACCCGCCCTTTTTTCGCAACAAAAACGCGTCAGCGTTCAAAATAGTTCGACAGAGTAGGGGTTTTGTAGTTCCCAGTCTAGTTGTTAGGGCGAGTATTGATGCCGCCACAACTGCAATTAAGCCCGGCGGCGCCGTCGAGAGCGATAAGCTGCCGGCAGATGTGCGGAAGCGGGCCATGGATGCGGTGGATGAGTGCGGAGGGAGGGTCACGATTGGTGACGTGGCGAGCAAGGCCGGGCTTAAGCTGAATGAAGCCCAGAAGGCCTTGCAGGCACTAGCATCTGATACTAGCGGTTTCTTGGAGGTGTTCTAGTCAACATTTCAATTGAGCTTTGTGTGTGTGTGTGTGTTGGTTTCTGTGTGTGAGCTGATTTGGTTACTTAATTGTTAATATATATGTTTTTTTTAAAGTTAATTGTTAATACGATGATTGATGAAAATGTGGGATTTTTTAACGGGCACTGTTGCTACTGAATTGTTATTATAGAGGTATCCCGACTTATAGGAATGTTAATTAAGATAGGCAGACAATAGGCATCCTAGACTAACATATTGGTGGGGAAGTGGTTTTTTGGTCTAAGTTGAAGGTCTCAAGAGGATAAGAGAGGTGACCTAGGAGGTGAGAATGGACTAAGGCTGCAGAAAGCACACTATTTTCTTTAGATATATCTGAGAATGTGGTTGATCACTGTTAATTGTGAGAGGTAATTGGAAGAGATGTGTGCATGTAGCTGATAACCATCAATTTTGGGATTAAGACTTATCGAGTTGGGTTGAGCTGCCAATTTCCTTGTACTTGGCATGCATTTGGGCAGATGTTGTGCTTGTGTACTTGGTATGCATTTGGGCAAAATCATGGGAAATGTAATGCTAATAATTGTTTGGTGGTATATTTTTAATGTTTAATTTGTTTTTTGGAGGATGCCTGTTTCTGAAAATCGCAGCCCTTGCCACAACAATATGTATATATTATCGTGAGGATTATGAAATTTCATAAAGTAGAACTCCCCTTGACAATTGTTGCTGTGGCTTTGAAATGTGTCTTTTATGCATAATTGTCTTTTATGCATAATTCTTGGCATGGTTCACTTGTTATTTTTGCAGAGTTTTTTTTTTTTCTTTTTTTCCTCAAGTCATACATTTAAGTGGTGTTGTTCATCTTGTTAGCAACTCTTGCTTCAGTTGAGCATAAAAGGGTCACACATTTGTTTACTGTTTCTATGATTTTCCACTTTGAAGTTGTTGATTTCCCAAGTAGAAATCTTTTCAAAATGATTTCAATAGGTTTCAGATGAAGGTGATGTTCTCTATGTTTTTCCAAAAGATTATCGGTCAAAGCTTGCAGCCAAATCATTTAGAATGAAAGTTGAGCCTTTTTTTGAAAAGACAAAGGTATTACTCTCTCCTTCCCCTTCTCTCTCTCTAAAGTTCAAGCATATGTGCAAACCATTTTGCCACAAATAAGACTTATAGTCGCAATATATTTGCCATTGACCAAAATAAGTTGTCTATTATTTTTGGCAGTTCACAGCTCATTAAAAAATGTTGTCTATTACTTTTGGCAGTCAGCAGCTGAATATTTAGTGAGGGTTTCATTTGGGACTGCACTAATTGCTTCAATTGTGATTGTTTATACTGCAATAATTGCTCTCCTCTCTAGTAGAAGGTAGCTATTTGATCTTATTCTTCAATCTTTGGACCTTGTTCAATTTCTTTTCTTCCATTGCTGATTGCAAGAAATGCTTTACTTAATTAAATGTAACTGTAAGAAATTAACAAGAAATTATTCTTTATTATTATTATTTTGGTAACAGTGATGAGGACCGGGGGAGACGAGGAGGCAGATCATATGATTCTGGTTTCACATTCTACTTCACCCCGTCTGATTTGTTTTGGTAATGGTTCTCAATCTGTGTGTTTCAGAATGATTCTAAATTGTTGTATGTGTTGACTTCTGATGGTGAAAAGCCAATAGGTTTCATTGATTTGTAAAATGGCCTGGGTTATGTGTTCACTGTTCAAAGCTTTTTTTTGGATAGAATATAGATTAGACAAAGGTGAACATTTGAGGTTGATATAGCCTTAGGTGGTGCATAATTTTCCTCTACTTTACTAATTTGCAATTCTGATTAATGTTGAGTTTGTGTGTGATCTAAAGTAATTGTCAAAGCTAAAATTTGAGGGTGATATAGTTGTAGACGGTGCGTAATTTTCTTCTACTATATTAATTTGGCAGTTCTGAATAACATTGTGTTTGTGTTCGATCTAAAGTAATTGTCAGACTAAAGTAACAAAAGGTAAGGGTCGTCGACCTCGGTTAGGCTACTGTGGTGATGAAAACCATCTCCTTCAAATGGGTACCACTGGGATGTAAATTCATGCATCTGCATTCCCCAAAGGTTGTTTTTGATTCAGTTGAACATGTGAATTTTATTACTTGTTGCACTTAATGCTCTATGATTGTGAAAATGTTGATTCTACGAAGCATTAGCTTCATATTCTTATATTAGATAATTTATGCTTCTTGAACTTATACTGGTATGTTGATTCTATGAAGCTGTAGCTACACATTTTATATTAAATAATTTATCCTTGTTGACTTTATGCTACAAATTTGTGAACTTATACTGGTATGTCGATCTATGAAGCTGTAACTTCACATTTTACGTTAAATAATTTATCCTTGTTGACTTTATGCTACAAAATCTTAAACTTATACTGGTATGTTGATTCTATGAAGCTGTAGCTTCACATTTTATATTAAATAATTTATCCTTCTTGACTTTATCCATTTTGTAGCATTTTCAGCTTTTATGGAAGCTTTAAAACTTTATGTGCTGGTGTATTTGGGAATCTACAGATGCATTCTTTAACTTGTTATGTGGTCTACGTCTTAACATGGCAATTTTATGTAGAGCCTGTATAATTTAAACATGTTATTACGTTTTGTATCAGATGCAGAGTAAGATACATGCTATTCTTCCCATTCTACTTCATGGGCCAAATTTAATTTATATCTAGGAAGAGCTTTTATGGCATCCTTGTGCTTGTTTTTAACTCGTGTAAGTATCCTTTTCAGGTATTGGGATCCGTATTACTATAGAAGGCGACAAATGCGAGCAGATGGTGATGGGATGAACTTCATTGAATCTGTAAAGGAATAATAGAATTATTTTCTATGGGGTTTTTTGGTCACTTCCAAACATTCTGAATAAGTTTTAACTCAAATGCATGAATGGTTTGTAGGTTTTTTCATTTGTATTTGGAGATGGTGATCCAAATCAAGGTATTGAAGAAGAGCGGTGGAAGTTGGTAATAATTGAGCACTGAATTCAGTGGTCCGTTGCTTTCAATGTTTTTGTTTCAACTTATTGGTCATGTCTTAACATCTTTGCCATTTCCATTTCATCTGTACCTGTCTTAACTCTCTAAACGTTCCCACCTAGAGGGCTGGACCAAAAAAGTGTATTCGAGTCATTCCAACTCACTCCCTAAATTAATTAATATTTACTAATAATTAAAAAAAAAAAAAACAATCTTAAGCATACCATTATCAGTCATTGGCATGAATAATTTAGTTGAGGTGGCAATGACAATTGCTTTTGTTTATTTCCTCTATTAGAGTTATTGGTAGTAGTGTTTAGACAGTTTTTTCTGTAGTTTGTAATTAACCTATAATTTTGTTCCTAGTCCATTAATATAAATAATTTTGTAATTACAGGATCTATGTGCCTTAGAGATGGATAGATGTTTAAGGGGATATATGCTCTTACATGGGTTTATCTCCTGTTTTGTTGTACAGTTAGCCAGCTACTTAACTAAAAAATATCTTTAGCAGCACTTGTTTGAAATTGTGATTTTTTGTTTTTCTTTTCCTTGAGAGATCACTGACTATTTTATTTTTATAAACCTTCTGTAATGATTTAGCTGTTTTTTGAACTCTATTGGCAGATTGGAGAATATATATCATCCAATGGTGGGGTTGTCACAGCTGAAGAACTTGCTCCCTATCTTGATTTGGAGACTGCAGAGGAAACGGTAATTTATGCACGTTGTAATCTACTGTCATAGTCTCATTAACAGCCTTGTTTATTGTTTTGGTCTTTCGTATGCAATTTTTTCTTTCTTCACTCCCCCCCCCCCCAATTCCTAGATATCAATGATGTTCACCATGCTTTTGTCAAAACATTTAATTAGCTTTTTCTTTTATTACAATTTAGAGAAAAAACTTTTGCATGAACTTAGACTATTCAGTTTCAGACAAAAAAAAGGAGGTATTATTATTCAGTTTCAGGAAAAAAAAAATGGTATTTATCCTTGTTACTTAAGTTCACAGGGCACTTTACTTTTTCTTTTAATTTATAAATTAGACTTATCCAATTTACGGACCACAGATCCTCGGATTGAGATATTTCTGAACCCCCTATTTATTATTTTGATAAGTAAGAAGTCTGGTCAATCGAAATACAAACTCAAAGCTTTATGGTTGAGGCTTGCCAGAAACAAGTGATCTTTCTTTACATTTGGATTATGTCCATTCTTGTTATCATTGAATATTTCAATTTTTTGTATCTTATGCATATCTTTTTCTGTTTACATATAATTTCTTTTCTTCCATTTCCCCCTCTTTCTTTCTTTCTTTCTTCTTCTTTTGGCAGTTATAACATGTATATAAAGAAATTCTTCTTATCATTCTCCAAGGCTGTGAGGTCAACAGTGTGATTTGTATTGACTAATCTAAAATTTTTAGCTTACTATTACTTGCTCCGCATCCATGTAAGTTCGTTTTGTGCTGTTAATCCTGTTCTTTTTTCTTGTTGCTTCCAGGGTGATGATTCATACATCTTACCTGTGCTCTTACGGTTTGATGGTCAGCCTGAAGTGGATGAGGAGGTGTGTTAAAATACTCCATTTGGAGAGAATGTAATTACCATTTGGAGAGAATGTAATTAATTTGGGGTAGATTTTTTTCATTATGCTTTGGAAAGCTCTAGCCTACAATGACTTAGATTTCAAAATCTCAAAGGCTTGTAAAAAAATGCCGTAGTAGTTTGTTCTTCTTTTGTTTCTTGTAAACACATTACTCTCTCATATAAAGCTTTGTTGTTGATATTCCATGTTACCTTCCTCGGTCTCTCATAGGGAGCTCTGTGCCCCCTGTTAATGTTACCAAGAAGACAGGGCTTTCTTTTTTAATATAGTAGATTTTCTGTTTTGACAAATTTCACAGTAAGTGATTTTTTCCTAGTCTATATGAAATTAAAAAACTATATTTAGGAATGATAAGTTCTCGTGGAGCATCTAATGTTTGTTTTGAACTTTTGCATACTCGTAACTGTTCTTCTTCTTCTTCTTCCTTTTTTTTTTTTTAATTATTATTATTGTTTTTTATTTATGTTTTTCCCAACAGTTAAGTGACCTTAAGAGTCACAGAACATTTGTTTTGGTATGCGCACAACCAACACACTCAAGTCAGAGTCACGGAACTCTTTAATGCAAAGTTGAGTTTTAAAATCCTGGTGGTAGACGCAAGTTTCAAGTCCCTTTATGTAAAGACCCGAGATTTGTACACAGGGTCTTGCCTGGCACTACCCAAAATCTTTCAATCTTCTTTTTCACAGCCATCTCTCTTTTGCTGACTAAGACACATTTTTGTTACTTGAATGGATAATATCTATTCTCTTTTTTAGCTTTTCAACTGCTTTTTATGCAGGGAAATATTCTGTATCGATTTCCATCACTGCAACGTACAGCTACTCCTCGGAGGAGTGGGAGGAAGGAATATGTTGGGAGAAAATGGGCTGATTTTGTTGGAGGGGTTGAGAAATTTTTCCAGGAGAAGAAATGGCAATTCAGGTTTTCTTTTTGACTTATTCTTGTCATGTTGATATGCTTTGGTTTTGTATGACTCCTTTTTCTGAAATTGGCAAGTGTTTGCCGTGCAGTAAAGCTAGCACATCTGAGAGGGCAATGGTCATTGGATTAGGGGGGCTTAATCTCTTTGGGGTTATTACACTCGGTACAATGTTGAAGTATGCATCTAATACCCAATGCTTCTAGATTTTTGTAATTTCCTATGTCTCTCTAACATCTCGCATTGTAATTTTCGTTGAAGGAATACCGCTGTTACACCAAGTGGATTCATTACATTCGTTTCTGACATATTTCCTTTACTTCAGGTGTGGTTTGGTATTTCATTCTGCAAGATATTATACTTTTCTCAGCAAATCACTGAATGCTGTTATAGCTGTTCTCAATGTCTAACCAATTATCTGCCCTTTTCTGGTAATGGAGATTGTTGGGAGAAAATAAATCAATATAAATAATGAAATTGTTCCCTTCCTAGCAGCTTAAGCTTTTAGGTGAGATGGTGGCTGTTAAATACCCAACTTTCCCCAAAGTTTAAGCTGTTAGCAAATGGGTCCAACGATGTGTGTCAAACTATTTAACACTCATCCCTCTCCATATGATCCCAATTTGTGTGGAGCAAAGATAAACAAATCAAATTAAACAAGGTGCACCAACAGAAACAAATAAAGTGTATAACAATAATGGGGGAATGACAATATTTGAATCTAGGACCTCTTCGAATAAAAAATCTGATACCATGTTAAGTAATAAACTGTCCCAAAAGCTGAAGCTGTTAGGAAATGGGTCCAACAATGTGTATTAAGTTATTTCAACAATAGTTAATAGTCTAACATGGTATCAGAGCAAGTAAAGGTGATAAGTTCAAATTTCATCGTCGCCCAAAAAAATATAGTCGCACGTGTTTGGCCCTTTCAAAAAGTTCAGTCTCGACATGTGAGGTGATTTGTTGAAAGAAAATAAATCATTATAAATAATAAAGTTTCCCATTCCTAACAGTTTAAACTTGTAGATGAGCAAAGACCATAGTTTGTTTAAAGTTGATAACATGTGGAATTTTCTAGACTAAACAAAAATTCCACTTTTAATTACTTGTTAGAAAGATCTTTCACTAATTTCTTTGTGTTTATATGATAGTGATTGAGTCCAAAGCCCTAATGGTTGTACCATTACTTTTTTCTTGACTTTAGAGTCTACAGAGCTTAATGGTTATTAGGTATGAGATTGACCAATCCTGATACTAGATGCATGTTGCTTGTCCATCTGCGGTGAGGTTGTTGCAGAATTGGTTGCCAGAATCTTGTATATACTGAAAGGATACACTCCACAGTCCAGAACCATGATTTCTGATTCTCATTTTACTCATATTTGTTATTGTACAAGCCAGTGTAGACCTCAGGAGGAAAATGAAAGCCAGTCATGTTGTGCCAGTTCCACAAGAAAAATTCAGTAAATAAAATAAAACAATCATTATTATGTTCAGTTACTTCAGTACACTCCTCATAAAAGGCAGTGTATCCCATTTTCTTTATTACCAAAGAAATATTTTTCTCAGCTAAGTGAATGTGAAATTTGAATACATTTCTTACAACTTTTAAATTTGCGTCTATATTTGTTTGGAGGCTTCCTGAATGCTCCTGTCTGTAATATCCTGGGTAGACTTTTTGGATTAGTAATAAAATTCTATAGAAAAAGCATCTGGGGGATATCAGTTATGTAACAAAAGGGATGTACAAGAAGACATAGTTGATCCCTTTCTTTAACAATTTAAAAAATTGTTAAAGAAAGGGATCAGCTATGCCTAAATATCAACTATACAAACCAGACAAAATTTTATTTTTTAGCTTAAATGTTGCAACTTGTTACCCTTTAGAAGTGTTCCTATTGCATTCAACCCAAATCATGCACATCACAGTGAAAGGGACCAAAAATCAACCCTCTCCTTTTTGCCACTTCAGCGCTTCACGAAGATTGAATAACCCTCTTCACTGACCATGCGAACGCCATTCCACTCCAAATAAAGAAAACATCTAAGTCCGCAACTCTCTAACTACCGAACAATGAATCTGAAACTGATTGTCCCCTCATCCTATCGATACATGCAACTTCAAAACCTGATTGTCTCCTCTTAGAAGAAATTTTGGTAGTATGAAACTTTCCATTGTCATCCAATAGCATAAAAAGTAACCTATGGAGGTTGCCTAAGCAAACCTAAAACTTTACTGAGGAAAATTAGCCTCCCTTACCATCAAAGCATCGCAAATGACTAGAAGATATCACCTTAGGAACTCCAGCATCCAATTTTGTCCACCTCACAGCATCTTCTCCATGCCTTAAATGAAGCATAGCATACAGAGCTCTCTATTTTTCCATTTTATTTGCATACTTGATTGAATGAGCTGTAGTTTTGAAAATTATGTTGGCATTTAGTTCTGTAGTTGTGAAATCATGCATTAATTAGAGTTTGATCTCTTAACAACTCGGATTTTGGAAAAATTGAACATGGCATGCTTAGTCACTTATGAATTGAATTGGGCAACCAAGGTGATCATTCATTATATCTACCAGGAAAATAGGCTTCCCCTCATGCATTAATGTTCAATCGATTGGAAACTGGGAAGCTTGATATTTTTTTCAGCAGTTGGTTTATTCGAAAAGATTTTTCTGACTTTTTCTTTCTCTTTATTTTGACTAAAGCACTAAAGAATTGAAGTCAGTCATTGATTTAGTTCTCAGTATATGCTTGGTAGATTTTGAACTGACTTTTAAGTACTTGGCAGAAACTGAACCTCAGCCTGTTGAAGTTTCTAGTTTTTGTTTTGTATTTTTTTATTGAATGTTGGAAAGTTAGACTGCTACTTTGGATTCTGATCTAGCTGTTAGTTATATTTTCTGAATCATCTATATGATATATTATTTTAATTTGCTTCGTCTATTTGGTCAATTTGGCAGATCTATGCTGCTTCTTTTTTTGCAATTCCATTGGTCCGGTGGTTTTTCATTAGCAAAAGAAATGATGAAATAGCGAAGAGAAATCGTGTTAGGGAACAGCGTGCTCGAGCACTTGAATTACCAGATCTTTCTCTTAGACGGAAGGTAGACATCTGAAGCCTTATTCTGCATGTTAAATTTCCTATATTTAAAATTGTGTTTGTAGTTGTGATTTTTGTTGAAAATTTTCGGAATTCTATTGCGTATAGGCCTGCAGTCTATAATATATTCTCTTATTATTTCTATGGATCAGGATCTCAACTAAAATGTTATCCATCCTAATTTCTACATCCTATTTGCTTGAAATAAATCAAGTATCAAATTAGGGGTATCCATGGATTGGAGTGATTTGGTTATGGGATTGGAATGGAACCAAACTGATCCTAGTTGGTTCCAGAAAATTTGAACTAGAACTGATCTGATGTCCGAAACCGAACTGGCCAGAACTGAAAGTTATGGGATTAAATCGGCTTGGTACTCAGTTCTAATAAAATAGGTCTTACATGATTCGAGAACCAAGGGCTGGCAAATGTAGCGGCGGCGGTGATGAAAGACTTGTAGGGCATGGGCCATCAGCGAGTTCCTTCTTGAAAACAGATCCTCAAATTGGAGGTTCGGGAGAAATCAAAGATTGTCAAATTGGGACAGACCTTCACACTCCCAATCTGCACCACGATTGGCTTAGACAAATTGCCATTCCCACTGCCAACACTATTGCCCAAACCCACTACTTGGTTTCCTCTTCTGTCTGCCAAAGAGTTTGGTTTGAATATGATTGAATTTTTTACAGAAAAATAATGAAATGGACCTAATAACAAGAGCGTCACAAACTGTAACAAGAAATGGGAATATGGGTGATATTTTAAAGAGAGAGAGAAAGAGAAAGTGTAAATTACTGGCTACTGGAGACTTGTTACTTGCTCAGATCTAGGTTTTTTGAGGTGAAGATTGCAGACCCTCACTTCAAATTTCCTTTTGGTGCAATGGACGATAGAGAGAGAAATTTGTTAGGGCTGTTCTATTTTCGTTGACGATGGCAGAGGCTGAAAGAATTAGATTAGGGTTCTGAGCTTGGGCCGTGTCCAAAATAGCACAACAGAGGACCATGTGGAAGAAGACTTGTAAATTACTGGTTGCTGGAGACTCGTTGCTTGCTCGGTTCAAGGTTTGTTGAGGTGAAGATTGCGAACCCTCACTTCAAATTTCCTTTTGGTGCAAGGGATGATAGATAGAGAAATTTGTTTGGTCTATGCTATTTTCGCTGACGATGGCAAAGGCTAAAAGAGTCAGATTAGGGCTTCTGAGCTTGGGCCATGTCTAGAAGAGAACAGCAGAGGGCCATACGTGGAAGAGGACTTGTTAGAGACCTTGTGTTTGGTGCCTTTCCATTTTCAATTGATTTTATATTGCAACAAGTCATCTTTTAGTGGGATACACGTGTAACTCATAAAGCACATCACTGGACTCAAAGCAAATCAATTGTGGAGGTGGGGTCTATTGGTTCAGTCCGGTATTGGGTCCTGTTTTGAACTATAGGGAACTGGAGAGCCAAACCGATAATTTATGTCATGTTTTTTTTTTTTGGGGGGGGGGACTCAAAGCTGAACTGGTTTTCCCTAGAACCGATCCGAACCAATAACCTCAATTGGACCCTTAAATCCTAAGAAATATAATTTCCGTAAAACCTTTCATGCTTTATATTAAACTACAAAATTTAGGTTGCTGTGATTAGTTCTCTAGTTTTCCTTTAGAAGAGTAGAGATGGGCTGTTTTGAGTGATGTAAATTAACTAGTTGATTATTTTAAATAAAAGTCTTTAGAAGTTCTTGAAGGCCCAGTCTTGAACTTCTTTGCCTTAATTGATATTTCAAGAAATGTATTAATGTCATTAGAATTTTAAATTTAATCTTACTAAAGAGGCATTATATATATACACATACTGGCAGGGTAGACTGTAATGGGGGTCGGAGATAGTTTCCAAGTCAAAAGGAGGAGGTTACTCTCTTGGAGACAGAGGAAGCTGATAACATATACAACCAGCTAGACCATATGCTCATTTACTTGGTCAAGCCAGGGTGAAAGTTCGTCGGGTTGATGTTACCAGCAGTGCCTCTAGATTATCCTAGTGATCCATGTTTCTTCTCATGCCGCTGACATGGCATCAACCTAAGCATGAGATGGAAATTACATAGCATGGCCATGTGGCAAGGTTGACCCATATATCCACGGAAAGCAATATAGGTGATGCATCTTTAGAGACTCGTGTATTCTTCCTGCATCTCAGGATACATGAAAGTCTTCTGCTATTATGCAGAAATTTTTTCCCTAGATGTTATTTGTTATCTGATGCCATTGTCAGGCAGATGAAGATGAAAGACCTTTGTTAGTATTTTCTCTTTGTTGCATAATTGCCTAGGTTCTTCCTTTAATGAGGTCAGGCATAATGATGTAATTGCACAACATCCTGGGAAAAATCCCTAGTTGTGTTGTTGGACTCTCTGCCCTGAGATAGGAATTTTAACAACCTTTCACTTGCCCCAGCACACAGGTGAGCATGAAGGCTCATAAAAGACGAGATGATTTGACATTTGTATTTGGGTAGGATTCCCCCACTATATTGACACTTATTCAACCAGGAATTGTTGCACGGTAGTTTATAGGCATTACACTTTTGGGTGCCACAGCTTTGTCGGTTTTAACTTTTATGAACTTCATCTATAATTTTAAATATCAAATAGATGAAACTACATTTGACAAAGAATTTTTGAAAGATTTTGCTACGTGATACCTTCCATCTCATTTTTTTTTTTTTGTGGTTCCATCAACTTGTTTTCTCATCTTATTATGAGTGCCTTAAAGGTGTAAGCATCCATCTGGATGTCCCCAGAAAAGCCCCTAGGATATAAAAAAAACTTGATTTTCCCCTAGTTTCTAAAAGTTAACTCGCCTGCATCCTTATTTACCCTCGATTTCAGACAATCTAGATGGAAGTTTGTTAGAAGTTAATGGTCATATTAGGGTCAGAAACAAAGTATACTTTTGTAAATACAATCTCATCTGCTTCAGATCTCTTTCGAATATCAATGAAGTTCTTTCAAAATTTTTGTCGTGTCAGTCTGCATTTCTTTCTTGCTACATGCTTACTTTACGTAATTTTTTTTCTTTCTTTTTTTTTGGGGGGGGGGGGTCTACGCTAACATTCAATGTGAAATACCACACACACAGACGGAAGGAAAAAAAGAAGAAGAAGAAGAAGAAGAAGAGCATAACAGGGAAAAAAAAATATGAAAAATTTGTTTGATTAGTTCTCATGCTGGTTGGGTATCTTATTACTAACTGAGAAACGTAACTTGAGACAGCTCTTTCAGTCGTGGTTTACATATGCCGTTAGAGTCAAATTTTTTATTCTCTTGTTTAGACTATTATTGAGTATGAATATGACTCACCATGTCACTAACTTGTTGACTACAATCTGTTCAGCTGCTAAGTGCTCGGGATATGGCCCAGAGGACATTCATCGGACAAGATAGGATTGTCTATAGTACCGACAAGGACTTCGTCGAGCAAGACTATGATGCCCAAGAGTGGGATCGGAGATTCCGAGAAATTGAAAAGTCGGACTGACAGGCTCTGGTTTCTTGGTTAATCCATTATTTCTTGCCTTCAACAACAATATATGAGAGAGAGAGAGAGAGAGAGAGATTAATTTGCGTGCATTGTGTTTTCCCGCCACAGAGATTTTACCATGTTTTATTGTTTGGCTTCTATGTATTATTGTGTTCAAACATTGTGGGGAAGGCGGGGGATTTGAACTAGGTAAGGCTATATAATGGCTGTGTACATGGGTGTTAGTGTTACTTGAGGTTCCTAAGGTGAATACATTTGATAATTTTGTTTATGATATATGTATCTAACATTTTGCATCATTCCTGCCGTCACATCTCTTCTGCATACCAAGCGTGTCCTAAATATGCATAGAAAAATTTAGGTTTTAATCTTCCATATTAATCTCCTGCTAAGTGTACCGTGATGGTACCTCATAAATCTTAAACTCAAGCTCGATTACTAGTGTTAAACATTATTTTATCAAACAATAATTTCTATTAAAAAAATAATTAAACTATTTATGATAAGTTAAATTTTAACTTTTAAAGTACTTGACTATTGATAATAAGTTATTTACAACTTTGAGAAAGTCTAAAATGTTATATACATGTTTGTAACAAAACAAAAATGACTTCTAAAATTTAATACAAAACGTAGTTAAATATATATAAAATATGTTTATATTAACATATATTGCATACATTTATTTATATTACATATAATTATATTATAAATTAAAGATGACAAAGAACGAGCTGCTGTAGCGCAATTCTGTTGGAGATTGATTTGTGGCCTTGAAGAAGTTGAATTTAAGTTTTTTCTATTTTTCATTTAAAATTCAGCTCAAGCTAGAGCCATTAAGTGTTTTGAGTCAAAATGACATTATTTGGAATATATATATATATATATGCAATTCTGTTGGAGATTGATTTGTGGCCTTGAGGAAGTTGAATTTAATTTTTTTCTATTTTTCATTTAAAATTCAGCTCAAGCTAGAGCCATTAAGTGTTTTGAGTCAAAATGACATTATTTGGAATATATATATATATATATATATAATATTTTAAATCAAAATGATATTATTTTGATTTAATCAAATTATTTATTTCACGTAATAATAGTTTAAAACATAATGATGTCATTTTGGTTAGTCAAACTATTTGTAAGTCAAACTTGATCCTAAATTGTTTTTTATTGAATTGATTTCAAGTAAAATTAAACTTGAATCCGAGTTAGCCTTATATTGTTTGTTTAAGTTGAGCTTAAATAAATTAATATTCGTCTTGATTTCACCTAATTTCATACCTTATTATGAAATTATATAAGTAGGTTATTGAGGTGGGTAAGTCTACTAGATTGAATTTTTTAAAATTTAAACTGGACCCATTTAATAAACAAATTCAAAAAGAGATAAAAATTTAATGAATTTATTAAAAATATCAAATTCAAATCTAACCCTTAATAGGTGATTTACGGTTAAAAGAGAAAAATCAATATTAGCTCAATAATATTAAGGTCAGAAATGGGAAGGATAACATCGTTTTCAATGTCAAGTTGGGATCTATATCGTATTCACGCTCAACCACCCCCTCCCAAAAAATAAAAAAAATAAAAATAAAAATAAAAAATCCGTTTACAATGCACGATCGCTCGACTCATTGACTCCCGTTCCCACGACTCGTAAGCCATTTTTAGGTACAAAGGCACACCGTAGGGATACTGGGGAGTATTGTTGCTCGGATTCAAGGACTCGGCAACCAATGGGCAAATCCTTTTGCTCGCCTCTTATAACTTAAAGTAAAAAGAATAAAGAAAATAAATAAACTTGACAATATTATAAAGCCGGGAACAAGCCGGCTCAATGAAGCAGCTCAGGACTGGATCGCGGGCCTTCAAGCAGAGTCCAAAGTCGGCCCATCGCATAAGCAGCCCTATGTTTTGCATTTGCCTCTCTCCACCCCCCTCTCTATATATATATACGCGCGCGCGCGCCTTCCTTTACCCTTCGAAGCTAGGGTTTTGCGAGGTTACAGCGCCGTGGTCGACTCTGTTTCGAGAAGGTATCACGATTGTTTTTTTTTTTTGGGGGGGGGGGACGTCCATTGATATACATCTATATGTATGGATAAATTTATTAATTTGAGTCTGGGGCTCTTAATTGCACTCTGTATCATAGGCCTCTCTTAGTTTGAAACAGTGGAGGGGCCTTGAGCGAGGGAAGGTTGTTTGGCGAAATGGTTTCACAGATGAGACGATAGAGTGCCTCCTCTAATCCAACTGCACTCGTCTAGTGATTCCATCTCATAACTTCACTCCCATCCCGTCGATAACACAAGCTTCACATGAAGAGATTGTTTATGAGAAATAGATGCGCCTCCTTTTGTTTATTGTTAGGCCAGCTTGCTTGGCCCTGTTTGGTTTTGATTTCATTTTTTTTTATTTTCTGAAACTGTGTTTGGAAATTGTTTATATATGTATATATATATACACATACAGAAAGCTTTGCACTTGTATCATAGGCCTCTCTCATTAAACAAATAATGAAAGGTAGATTGGCCTGAGCCAGGTGCATACAACGAAAGCTGTTAAATCAGCAAGCAGCCAGACAACTGCAGAGATGGATCCACTGGTGAATGGCTTCTTTTTGTGCTGCTTGCCTACTGATTCCATCTCACATCTTTTACCCACCCTTTCCATGTTGGACTTAATGTTCCACAAAAATTCTTTCTTTTTATTTTTTTATTTTTATTGCTGTGAGTTTATTATTAGAGTCAAAGGTGTGTTTGTAAAGGTGTGTTTGTAGATGTATAAAAACGTATAAAATAAAATAAAATTGTAAAAATAAATGTTTTGTAATTTGTGTAATGAGTAAAGAATTTAAATTTTATTTTTTTATAATTTATATTTTTAAAATTTTATAAGATTTTATTTTATTTTATAAAATTTCGTAATAATTTAATTTGTCCTATCGAGAGGCACACAGGTTAGGACTGGTTTGATTTAGTTTGGTTTGTACCAATATCTAAATCTCAAACCTCTTGCCAAATATATTTGGGTAGGGGATTATAATTAAATTAATTAATTTAAAAAATAAGTAATATAAATAAATTAAATTAAATAATTATTAATTTAATTAATATGAAATATATTTTATTAAATTATTTTAATAAATAATATAATTAAATTAATTAATTAATTTAAAATATATGTAGTATAATTAAATTAATTAAATTAATATAAAATATATTTTATTGATTTAATTAATTTTTTGAAGAATTAATTATTATTAATAAAATTATATTTTTAACTACAATTTCAACTAAAAAAGGCGATAACTAAAAATAAAAACAAGATAATCTAGATAACGTAAATAGAAAAATGTTAGTTTTATCTAACAATCTCTTATGTTTGTTTTTTTTTTATTTATATTTACAAATTTTTAAAAATTAGCAACAAAATTGTTTTTGAAATAACTTAAAAAGAAAAGTGTAAAAAAAAGTATTTTCATTTTTTTTTGATGTAAACTCTTTTTAATAAACAATGTAACTAAATCAAATAATTAATTAAATTAATTCCTTGTAACATTAATTAAGACAACTTGAAATATATTTTATTAAATTATTTTAACATATAATATAATTAAATTATATTTAATATATTTTATTGTTATTGCATTAAATTAATTTTAATAAATAATATAATTGATTAATTAAATTAATATAAAATATATTTTATTAAATTAAATTAATTTTTAAAAAATTAATAAAATTAAATATTTTATTAAAAAATTAATTACTATAAATAAAATTATATTTTTAAACGTAATTTTAGTTTTTATTTTAAAAAAATAGTAATAAAAAACAAAAAATTAGTCACACCAAAAAAAAAAAAAAAAACATCGTTATTAAACGGTATTTTTCAGGCGTTACATAGATATTCAAACCATATTATCACCTTTTTTTTTTTTAATTAACCACCTGCTGCCCTGTAGCCCGCTTAACTTGTATTCATGAAATCAACTAGTTGCCCAGTAACAAAATTTTTTTTACACTGCCTAAAGTTGACAGGTCTTGGCCAAATAATCGCATCCTTGGTAGACTTCGAGTCCTGGTTGGTCTAGTTGCTCTTCATTAAAGCAAGCACATCTCTTGCTCACTTTCCCACTTATAGCCATTTCCAGTGGTCTTTGGACTAACCTCGGATAACCACTGTCGCACCAGACCTGAACGAAAAAAAAAATAGTTGTAAGCTGTGAGAAAAAAGCTCAATAATAATAAAGATGCCTGCCAATTCATGGCCAGTTGATTTAGGATTTTGTAAACTTCGTGAAAAACACTTGATTCAACCCTTGGGTTGGTCCAGCGGCTCGAGAGAGCATTTCTCACAGAGATTGCCTGGGTTCGATTTCAAGGACCACCCACCACAAGCATAAGCTTGTGACTTATCTGGTCGGCGGGTTTGTGGGGTATTCGTCTACCCCCGGCTTACCGATCGGCTACACGGTCTGTTAAGGACTGTAATAAACCGGTCGGGTTCCGGGTCACAAAAAAAAAAAAAAAAAACACTTGATTCTGGGAAAAAAGGATTCATAACTCAATGCCCACCATGGGATGACAGTGGCATCTGTCGTAGGCAAGCTTCCGAACAACAGAAATTTCTAATGCATAGTGGATGGAGAAGGCGAGGCTGAAGCAAATCGGGATAGGCCTTGTAGCGACCTAATTCAAATAGTAAAATATTGTCCACTTTGGACTTCAGTCCACGTAGCTTTAAAATGTCTTATACCAAGTGGGTCTATGCCATACTAACATAGCACATAACACTCTCATATCCAAACAATGTGGGGCAGCGCAAAATCAAAACTCATACCTTTGAACCCTCTTCTTGGCTCCACCTCGAATTGCAGCTAGGTTGTTTAGCTTCTTCATTCTTCTGTTTCTCCATCAGCTGTGCACCTCTAGCAGCCTTCGCTTCGGCCCCTTTCAAATATTTTGTGGGATTCCCTTGGCTATCATAATAACGACCCACTAGCTTACCAACAAATCTGGAAACCATCAATCAAGACAATACAAATATTAAGCCCTGACTGTTCCTCGTTGAGAATGCGCAATCAAACCCATCTGCTAAACACAGCCTTTGTTGTTTTTGGCACTTCTGAATAATGGAACAGCTTATAATGGCACATCTATTATAGAAAATATTGTCATTCATAATTTATTGAAATATACACGTAACACCCAACAGTGACAAAAGGAAAATGAGAATCTGCTGTCCAAAGCAAATAAAAGGGTGGCAATGACAGGGTGAAACTGCCAGTCATGATGGGCATCCTGTTCTCTTCTTATAAGATGATAAAATGGTGAAGAAGGCCAAGGAGTAGCATGCTCCTGACACAAGGAATAATTGGCAACTATATATAGCATGGCTGATGACTCTTGGAAATTATGTCAATGATATTCCATATGTTTGCACATTTGTGTTAAACAAAAAAGCATCTTCTTTCGTATAAATTTTTATAGGGGAACAACACCAAACTTAAAGTTATTGATATGTTTCTGGAGGCATATTCCACTAGCATCTTAGACCATATTGTGGAAGATGATGTGTTGCCAATGAAGGTAAGTCAAAATTTATCAGGACGTACAACAACAGTTTTGTAATAGATAGGTGCAGCAACGTACCTGTAATAATACAAATTCTCCAGCATGGAAACTTTAAGCATGCTGAACAAGCAACTTGCTGCCCTTAAAGGTAAACACATTGCAAGTTGGTTCCTTCTAAAGCAAATACACGATGCAGTAATAAATATTCTTGCCAGTTCCAACTCAATGGAGTCAATTTCTCTATGTAGGTAGAGAGATCATTTGGTAGAGAATCAATTTTGGAAGCCTAAAACAAAGTCCACAACAATGAGAAGACTATGATGCTATTGCTCTATGCAAAGTTCCCAATTTGCCTATTTTATTATGCTCTAGATTATTTTCCTCTGCATTGAGAAAACCTTGGCCTTGAGACTTGTAATGCTGAAGATTAGTCCACTCAATCTATCAAGAAATAAAGAATCAATGATTTTGATGTCTTGCAAATTGAAAACTCTGAAGCAGGGTCTGGACCCTGGACCAAAAGATAACTCTCTGTTCTTTGGGTCAGTTGGCTTTAATATCTTGACAACTACATTCGTCCATACTTTCTTCAACTGCATCATCAAATTCTACAGATCTCTTAATAAGTCCATCATAACTGTAATGGAATCTCTAAACGCTTATAGCTATTAGCAAATGTTCTTCTTTTCCCTTAAAAGGCAAAGGGTGATCCAGTGCACAAAAATATTCTAACATTTTACCTCCAAAATTCAACACCACTAAGCCAACAGTATGCTTACATCCAATCTGCTGGCAGTGATTCCGCCTTTCTTAGCAGTTGCAGCCATTACCTCTAAACCAACAGACAAAAAAAACAAGTGTTGCGATACTCCACCTGTTTTTCTGCCAAACATCCAGCTAATATTCTAATTTTCTAAATGGATGGATTTCTGCAATTTGTCCCATGTGAGATGTGCTCAATCTGGATCACATAACAGCCCAACACCATGCTATAAAGCTACAACTTGGTATGTATTTTGGGAAATAGGTATATGCCTTTCCACTTGCAGTTTACTAGCTCTGAGTAATTCCCCCATGCAGACATGGAACTAAAATCACTACTAGGAGTAAGACTAAGACTGCAAATGAATCAATAGCATAAATTGATACAAAACAAGACCCAAACCTACCCATCCCAACAAATCTTGAAATTATGAAATTATTTTTGAACCCTCAATGTTATAAATTGGGGGGGGGGGGAGAGAACGCTAGAGGCACACTGACCTAGACAACATGTAAAAATAAGATACAACCAGCCTAAAATTAATATACAAGGTACAAAATTGTTCCATGCATAAAATGGGTCCAAGTCTTCAAACCACCGCATTAGTAGCTTTGTCTTTTTTTAACCTTTTACTTCTTTTAAAAAGTCTCTCAGTGTCCTTAAAATTCCAAAATCTTCCAACCCATGACCAAAGAACTTTACAAAAGAACGATTATATTCAAAAAGCTCAACTCAACTCCTAAACTAGGCCTTAGTTCTAAATTTGTTCGGGGTTGGCTACTTAAATGCCATTCCTCCATTCATTTCTATCATGGTCATGTCATATTTTCTGCGAGGTTATTTAAAATTAGATATTTCTTCACAATTTTAGTCCATGTCTTTTTAAATCTATCTTTTGTCCCTTTTATACCTTCTACTTTGATCTAATCATTCTTCCTTACTAGCACATCTTTAGGTCTACGTTGGACATGACTAAATTATTTTAAACAACTTTCTCTCAACTTATCTTCTATCAGTGCTACCCCAACTCTCTCTTGGATTTATTCATTTCTTATCCTATCATTATGTTCAAAAAGCTATTTATTTAAAAAAAAAAAAAAAGATACAGTCGTTCAAAAGGAAATATTTTTTTCCTCCAAAATTTTGTTGTAGAACTTCAAGGGATTATTTAGGAAGGTATGGTATCATTTGACAATGCTGATGACATGGAAATTGGTGTATCATATGCCATTGGACTTTGAGCAACCAACAACCTAAAGTTGAAAAGGAAATGGGCATACTTAATTATGCGCATATAGAAGACACGATTGTAAACCATATGATCAGCTGGCAAATTATATAAGATAAGACTTCAACAACAACAACAACAATAATAATAATAATAAATAAGAAAGATAAGCAGATGTAGGCAACACTTTGATTTTTGTTTTAAAGCGAACTCGTGAAAATTTTAAACAGTTGACCAAATTTCCAAAGCAAGCAAGAAAGAAACTGTGCCAAATTGAACAATAATTTTGGTTAGTAACATTTCAATTTACTTCCAACTAGTAGACTATTTGAACAAATAGACACCCAAACAATGTATAACTCACATGTATGTTCTGAAGTAGAAATCTCTCCAGTCAACAACACTCTTCACCTGCAGACATCATCACTGTAAAATCAAACTTTCTAGAGTTATAGGTGTATGGAAACTAACATGGGTGGGCAATTCCAAATAATATAGGTAAGGCAGTTTCCAACCCCCAAGCCAAAAATACCATGCCTTCAGGCTGGGGAAAAGAGCAACTAAAAGAATGTTATAAAAGTGCATAAGTTATGGCATCTTTACATGGCATAAGGTAGTCCAACATTTACCAATTTCTAATTCAAATTGAATATAAAACTCTGCAACAATGATGTCATATTATTTATGAATGAAAAATCAAGGGGAAAAAAAGGACAATACAGCAACAATATGTATTGAAAATATGATTATTAGAAGGAACAAGTAACATTTAAGTACCTCAGTGCTGGACAAACCATGCAATGAGTCTGTGAGTCCATCTCCTGTATCCGTAAAATGACAGAAGTATGATATAAAAGAGAACGAAGTGCTAAAATACATTATTCCTATATTCTTTATATGTTCTGTACTGTGTTATAGACACAAGTGTCTCCATTATATATTAAAAACTCTCTCTCCTTTTTGTCCCTTCAGTTTGTTCTTTCAATTCTGCTATGAAAAGGCGCAACATTTTGAAGAGGGATCTAGAGTGGGGGAAGAAATGAGAAACATGGATAAGAAATACCAATGCATAAATTACTTATATGGGAATCAAACTTGAAATTTAGTGACTTTATTATTAGAAGCAAATATATAGAAGTGTTAATGACCCGAGCCATTCGTGAGCTACTTGCGGGTGGCCCGTTAAGAGCTCGGCTCGAGCTTGGTCCTTTAATAAATAAAGGGAGCTTGAGCTCAAGGAAGCTTGGCTCGTTAGAGGCTTGAGAGCCTACTTATATGGTCTATTATATTATTATATATGTAATATAAATATACAATATTAATATAAATAGATTTTATAAATCTTGTTTATTTAAATATTTTGTTAGTTTTTAGCGATTGCTTTGATTTTGGAAGTCACTTTATTTTTGCTAGAAACGTGTAACATTTTAGGCTTTCTCAAGTTGTGTAAAACTCCTTATCAATTATCAAATATTTTAAAAGTTGAAATTTGTTTATCATAAATATAAATTATTTCTTATAATGGAGATCATTTCTTGATAAAATAACAATTTGATAATATTAGATAAATTATTTGATTTTTTGGATATTTGATATAAAACGAGTTTTATCGAGCTAAGCCGCAATTAACTCTTTTAGGCCTCCACTAAGAGCTCGAGTTCTACAAATATGAGACAAGCTGAACCTAAGCACAACAATGCCCAGCTTGTCTTAGCTCGGCTCATTTACACCTCTACAAATATATAAATCAACAGTCAACCAATGTTACCTGTAAAATTTCCTGAAACAAATGCACGGGAGGCATCTCTGCAATTATCAAAATTCAGGGGCAAAAAAGGCTCAAGACAAAAATCCAAATAAAGGAAGAAGAAACATGCAATTGAAATTTTAAGCTAGATAAGCGGATTAATCTTAACCAGATAGTTTTCAAGCTACTAACTTCAGGTTTCAAGGGAATCTGATAACTCTACAAGTCTAGCAATAGAAGGCAGGCATTAAAAAGAAATTTGAGCTTTAATAATTGGAAAGTCATCGCAAACAGTTGCACCTCAAGTATAAATTATATGTATCAGACTACAGGGTGTGGATGCCTATAGTAACTTGAAAACCTACTTTGTTGTTCGATTTTTTTTTACAAGTAGAAATTATCAATTTATATTCACAGGAGCAATGCAAATTGTTTTAAACAACAGTAAATTAATATATGATAAACCATATTCTCCCATTTTCTTCCCGTAAGCAATGTACTGCACATGGAAAGAACCCATTAACCCAAACAGAAGCACAAAGATGGATGCCTTGCCGATCCAGGTTCCCTTAGAAAATCTGAGATAGGAGGTGGAAGTGGAATTGGTGGTGGTGGATAAAGCTCAGCGTCAACACCATAATCAACATCCAATCGGGTTAAGAGTGATGCTAAATCAAGAGTTCTCAATGGGATCCACTCCAATATATACTGTTAAAATGGTTCGTGGAACAAGCACTTTCAGGATGAAAATGTTTGTGGTTTGTTTTTGAGTTAAAAAAACAAAGTTCAATGAAGACAACGGTTTTTGTAAATGTTCAAAAAGGTCCCGTTTGGGTAAATATACTGTTTTAAATTTGCCTACTGATAAAACTCTGTAATTGAAGAACTGAAATAGAAGAACAAAAGGCCACGGGAATAAAAAGCACAGACCTTCCAGCAAAATGATTGTAACCCCCTCCTACTCCATAGTGACTTTTTCCCTTTGTTACATCAAAGACAGAACTGATCATTTCACCGCAAAAAATAAATAAATAAATAAGAGAAGATAAGATAAATAAACAAATAGAATTAAAAAAAAAAAAAAAAACAAATTGTGATACTAAACATTCAGAGAAAGAAACTGTGCATATGCTATGTAAACTACATATTGTTGCCTGCATTTTTAGAGGGAAATAGAGAGTACCCAAGAATTGCTAGAAAGATGGGCAGCCCTTCATCAGTGCCATTGTAGATAGCCAATTCCTCTGTAGTGAAGAGTCTCTGGTGAAAAAGAAAAACAGGGTTGGGTGAGAAATTAACCAAATTAAAGAAATAGGCTTTTCAAAGGGGACACATATATAAAGACATCTGAGACCGGTGAAAAAATGAGAGAGAGGAACAACCGGCGGAGGAGTGGGTTGCGGCGGCGGTGGTGGGTTTAGAGGGAAGAATCTAACGAGGAGGAGAGCAACGAGCAGAAGAGTGACGGAAGCTGCGATCCCCAGAAAAGGGGAAGACGCCATTGATGGAAGTTCGCCGCTAATCCAATTTCTTTGTTCAAATCCAACCAACTCTGAACAGCTTCTCGGTGACTAGTTTTGCTTCTGGTGCTGACTTTGCTTCTGGTTCAATAGGGATCTAACAGGAAGTCCAACATATTGTCAGGCCAGATTCAACCCGGACTATTGGAGAGCGGAGAACAACGATGTTAAGGAATATTAAACATGCTAGCATTTGCCCGTGCCTAAAGGCAGGTAAATAAATAAAAAATTTATTATTTTTGTCTTATGGATGTATCAACTTAAAAAAAAAAAAAGAATACACTAATCAACTAAATGAATTAAGTGTAAACCGATTTGAAAAAAAAAAAAAAAGAAAAGAAATCACCAATCAAATTGGATTATGAGTAATACATCGAGCTATTACTCAAATACGCAATATAAACAGTTATTCATTTCACTGTAATATACAAAAATAAATAGTTATTCATTTTACTGCAATAAACAGTTCACAAACAATTCACTGCAATATACAAAAATATAATATTTATGTAACTAATGTTTAAAAACTTTACAAAAATAACATAAATAAAAGAACAATTTACAAAATATGAGATTTATGTAGCACCTTCTGTAAACAAAAAGAGTTATAAACCAAAGTCATTAGATGTGTATGCTTTACAAAATGTCTTCCCAATAAGGCTTTACAAAAAGACTTTACAAAAGTGTGCATACAAAGATGTCATTAGATGTGTACCAAAAAGGCTTTCATGTTTTTTGCAAGAAATCATCAGCTAGCTCTGAATTTCTTCCACATTAATTTTCGAAATGTCCACGTATCAAGTTCAATGCACTTTCTCCATTTTGGGGCAAAAACAACAATCTATTTTTCGAATAAAAAATAAGTTAATTACTATATTAAACAAACACATGAATCAAAATAATATAGGACTGAAAGGTACCTTATTTCTGTTCCATTAATGCATTACAGTCTTATTAATTCTCTTGAACTCCATTGCTTTTTCCAACCAACTCTAAAAAAATTCAACATGCATAGATTATTTTTTGTTAGAAAAATGTTACAAATAGAAAAATGTGTAAAGTAAGTGTATCATTGATGCACCTGCGATTTTGATTAATACAAAACTTTATAATAGAACCTCGGGATACACAATGTTTGTAGTGGAATCTGTCTCATCTGTAGGTAGAAGGACACTAACACGATCAAAAGATGTGCATCTTGATAAGGCAATATATAATTGTCCATGACTAAACACCGGTGTGCGCAAATCTATCCCAACAAACTTTACAGATTGTCCTTGTGATTTATTAATGGTCAGAGCATATGCCAATCGAATTGGAAATTGACGTCTAGTCAATCGAAAAGGAAATTCTGACGATGAAGAGGTCAAAGATATTCTTGGGATGAAAGCTAAATTACCAAATTTTTCTCCAGTTAAAATCAAAGCTTCGATTATGCGAGTGGCACACCTCACAACCATCATTCTGGTGCCATTGCAAAGCCCGGCCTTAGGTGCAATATTTCTCAACAACATTATTGGACAGCCTACTTTCAATTCCAGCTTAAAAGGTGGAAGACCAGGAGGATCTAATGAGTTTAAATACTCATTAGGATAGCGGTAGGTAATAGAACGATCAACTTCATCAGCCTCGGACATCTTATCTGCTGCTAAGTAAGTAAAAATCTCTCCTGGAAAAATATTCAATGCAGCTCTATTTATAGCACTGACATCCTCATTACGTGCAGAAAGGATTATCCGTTCAGTTAAAAACGAATGAGTGGAAGTGTCTGCTACATCCAGTTGCGGATAAACTGCAGATATCAGTTCATGCAGATTATACATTTTGCGTATTGTTGATGGAAGTCGTATGATATTTTCTGGACTGGTGCCAACCTAAAATAATATTTTAAATCAATCAACATACATAAATAAAATGGTCTTTTATTTAAAAAAAAAAAAAGACAACATCTTTTGAAAAATACCTCCATCAAGAATTTTACAAAATTAACATTTTCAGGATTTGTTTGATTTAAGCGCATGTTCAAATCCAAAACTAAAATACTTATGTCATTCCATAGAAAAGAGTGCCTCAATGATACATTCACAATTTGCTCGCGAACTCCTTTAGATATAACCGGTAATATTTGTCGAAAATCTCCACCAAGTACAACAGTAATACCTCCAAATGGCTTTTCACTATTACAAACATCACGGAGTGTGCGATCTACTGATTCTACACAATGTTTATGCTGCATAGGAACTTCATTCCAAATTATTAGTTTTGTTTCTCTAAATAGCTCTGCTTGTAATGATTGTTTGCTAAACCCGCAGAACGAATCTTCCAACACATCCAATGGAATGCTGAAGGTAGAATGTGCAGTGCGACCTCCCACCAGCAACAGTGATGCAATTTCAGATGAAGCTACTGTAACAACAACATATCCAAGGCTACGACATTTCAATGCAATTGTATTGTACAGAAATGTTTTTCCTGTTCCGGCACCACCACTGATGAAGAACATAGTTCCTTTATTTTTAAACACAGAAGACGTGATTGAGTTGTATGCAATACGTTGTGCACCATTAAGATGATCAATATCATATTGCACGTCAGCATGTTGAGCTTCAATTTGGAGTTGTTGATGTTCCAAAATCAGTCTATTACCAACCACTGCACTCCAATTCCCAGTTGGTTGTGGCATAGGTGGGAAGTGCGTTAAACTCTTGCCCAATTCTTGAAGCAATTGATTAAGAAGAAATAAACCATAGTCCTCAATTTGAGCCTCAGTTGGATTTGAAATACCAAACAATGTGTGAATCTTATGTGCAAGATCATCACAAATATAAACGGAAAACTCCTTCTATAATGTATACGGTTCCAATGGAGAGCACTCTGTCAAAATGATACTAAACAATCTCCTTAACTGGCATCCAGATTTCATTATTGCAGCCTCTTGAAGACATTGTTTCCATTCACCATCATCTTCTAGAAGCCCTCTTACAACACATGCTGATTTGAAGGTGTCATATAAGACATTATTGACCGTGCATAGATATTCAAAGGATTTTGGCCCTTCAACAACAGTTAGTAACAGACGTAAATAAAATCTCTCACCACAATTAGGGCTAACAAAGTACATTCTACCAATTGCAAACCCCGTTTTTCTTGGTTTTCATATTTTATTAGACTTATCCCAAACAAAATGTTACGGAAATTCTTGGTAGGTGAACTGATTTGCATCTATATTGTTAGTGCACCATTCAAAAATGCAGTAAGTGTCGACCTTTGATCAGCAGCTCTAGACCTTATTGTATCTAATGACTCAGTGGGATCAAAAGCCACGCGATGCATTCCAGGTAAATGAAGTGCCAATCGCATGACTGATGGCACCTCTTCATGCAAATGATGACCAAATATGCGCCAGGCAGCTTCTGGAGGTCCAATATACCTTGCATCAAGATATTGTTGAATCTCATCTCGTGATCCTAACACCATAGTTGTGCGATCATGACCTTAATAAATATACTTGTGAATATATTTGACACATCTCATTCCAGCACAAACTTCAACATTGATGTGACAATTGAACAGTCTCGAAAGATAGGGATTGTATGGAACAACATCTCTATTATCAACTTCATAACCTCTCACTGTATATACAGGACCTTTACGACGCCGATAGACAGGATACCCATCTTGATCCATGGTGGTTGTTTCTGCAAAGGCTCGAGGGTATCTCTTAGTGCATATACAATTTTCCATACACGGTGCTTTGGGATTTCTAACACCACATGGTCCATGAACCATGCATCGCTTGACTGTTTCAAAAAGTAAGGGATCTTCTGTCGCATCAGGAAATTCTGCAGAGACTATTTCATCAACTTGAGCACATGTGCGGATTTTGTCAGGACCTTGGAGAAATAAAAGTGCGTGTATATGTGGTAGGCCCCGTTTTTGGAATTCAATTGTAAAAACATGTGCAACTTTCTTACCGAACACTTTCTTCAATTCAATCTCCTTCATCAAAGCCCTTCTTTTTAACTCAAAAACACGGGCAACTAAATCAGGACGGTCAATAGCTCTTTGATGCGGCAATAAAGCTGAAGTAATTTCAGGCCACCTTGGATTTGCTGTCATAGTGAGAAAGATATCGGGGTGTGGTTGTATCGCGTGATAGCCATTGAGTCTTGGAATATCTCATGCATATATCTATTACCACCAATGAATGAAGATGGCAAAATAAACCTTTGACCAATTTGATCTGGGTTAAGTTCATCTAAGTTATCATCTGTCAAATCATGATATAGTTCAGAACGGAGTTTTTTTTTATTCAACTTGTAGTATGTTAATCGATTTTGCTCAGTTGCAGCCCAAGCATCTACCATAAACTCTTGGAATAGTTTTCCTGCTCTCAAAATGGTTGAATACTCTAAAGGACGTTCGAAGAGACGATAACTATAAAACTGCATCTGAGTAAGCCGATCAGGTAAAGGGCAATTATTTCGAACATCCCATTGCTTTAATCCTGGTTCCCATCCAAGTTCACCACGTGGGAATAGCAAGACATAATGTAATGGCAAATACGCTGGGTGGCATTCATTAATTTGCATAAACCCATTATTCCCCCTCAGATGTAAGACAATATCTCTCATCCCACTGACCTCAGTTCCATCCCCAGGTATTACAACAGCAATCTCATCTGCCGTTGGTAGATTATACCGCCGTCGATCTGTGGACATATTGTAATGTAAATGAGCAGGCAAATTTTGTCCAACTGAGTCCAACCGATTTAAAATTGAATAGGCCTGACGGAATTTTTCTACAAATGGATTGACCTCCAACAAACAATCTTGAATAGTCTGAAGAACATCCCTTCTTAATTGGGGATTTCTCAAAGAGCGGGTTGCTAAAGCTGAATCAGGGTCATAAATATAGAGTTGAGCATATGATGCATATTGTCCTGACTCTGGAAGTAGTGATCCAGTTCGATGCCGCAATTCTCCATGTATAGTAAATGACGTAGGACCGCTTCCAGTAAATACTCTTGGGTCCATTGTCGCACCAAGACTTGTGAAAGCATTAGCTGCATTATACACTCGGGTATGTTGTCGAAATGATCTTGACTGATCATCATTCCCATCATACAATGCTTGAAATTGTGAAGGTGGGGTTGTAAGCAAGGGTAATCTTATCTTACCTTGCAAACAGCAAGTTCCAAATAAGGGATGTATTTTAGATGATCTCACCAATTTTTCATCCATCCAATGTAAGGCTGAGCAATGAGGACAAAGTATATCCATTTTACCAAGATAATGCCTATTTACATTTATGGGGGCATGATTGCCAACTCCTGAACTCATAGGCACATATTCCAACTCATCATCATCATAAAGATTATCATGGAAAATTTGGCTCGTAGGAATAGTCCTACAAAAAATAATGTTTGACATTTCAAATTATGAGAACAAATGATCAAATCAAATGTGTATATGGAAAAAATTAAATTTGTTATTTTACCAATTATTTTGTGAAGAATGAGATGTGCTTGGCATAAAAAACGGGTGTGTAGAAGTATTTGTCACAAAGTGATTGACGTAATCAGTTGCATTTGTTCCATGCTCCTGGGAAATACGATGGCAATGATTGGGCATTACAACAAGAAAGGGTTGAGATTGTAATTCTCGGACATGTCTTTCCGCAATGTCCCGCTCTCCTCCCAACTGTTGACCCACTGGATATGTAAAGCAGCTTTTTAATAGTTTCTCTCGTTGTCGGCGTTCACATTGGGCTAATGTAGCTTTTGATAATGTAGTATTAATGGGTGCCTAAGATGAAAATACAATCATTTTATACTTTTGATAATGCATTATTTATACTACCAATGAAAAAAAAATATTATAAGGAAAACTCAATATTATACACTTGTAGTGTAAGGCACTCTACATGTCTCCTTCTATTGAGTCTAAATAAATCATGCGGTGACAATCCATTTATCCTCAATTAAACGATTCAATTGGACAAAAATCATGCGGTGACAACTTTAAAATTTTATTAGCTAACTAATTTTATCATCAATACCAAACACAACGTAAAACTAAAAAAAAAAGAATTTTTAGTATAAAATTTTAATAGTTCCCAAAATTTATGCATATCAAAATATATTTTTAGCTTATGTATTTAAAAATTTTAACTCTATTATGAATAAAATATAAGATATTACTCAAAATTTTGAAAAAAAAAATCTCACAATAAAATAAAAAAAAAGCACAACCTGCATGAAAGATGTTATTTTTTTATATTTCTTAAAGTTTTAGTAAATACAAAACACAGGTCTTAAATACTCCAATGAGTAGCATTATCAGTCTATAATTCAAATATACCATAACTACTAACAATCAAATGTCTACTTTTTCATATCTGTAAGGTTAGTGTAAAATTTGAATTTTATATAAATTTTCATATTTGAGTTCTATGTAATCCCTTATTATTTTTTTTCCATATATTAATTATATCAATAAATAATATGAAAAAAAATACAAAAACGTCGAAGTGATAATTCAATTTTCACACATTAAAACTAAAATTGAAAAAAAACGAATAAAAAAAGAAATTCAAGCACCCATATAAGCTGTGTATTGAGAAAAATAAGGCACTCTACATGTCTCCTTCTATTGAATCTAAATAAATCATGCGGTGACAATCCATTTATCCTCAATTAAACGATTCAATTGGACAAAAATCATGCGGTGACAACTTTAAAATTTTATTAGCCAACTAATTTTATCATCAATACCAAACACAACGTAAAACTAAAAAAAAAGAATTTTTAGTATAAAATTTTAATAGTTCCCAAAATGTATGCATATCAAAATATATTTTTAGCTTATGTATTTAAAAATTTTAACTCTATTATGAATAAAAATATAAGATATTACTCAAAATTTTGAAAAAAAAATATCACAATAAAATAAAAAAAAGCACAACCTGCATGAAAGATGTTATTTTTTTTATATTTCTTAAAGTTTAAGTAAATACAAAACACAGGCCTTAAATACTCCAATGAGTAGCATTATCAGTCTAGAATTCAAATATACCATAACTACTAACAATCAAATGTCTACTTTTTCGTATCTGTAAGGTTAGTGTAAAATTTGAATTTTATATAAATTTTCATATTTGAGTTCTATGTAATCCCTTATTATTTTTTTCCAGATATTAATTATATCAATAAATAATATGAAAAAAATACAAAAACATCGAAGTGATAATTCAATTTTCACACATTAAAACTAAAATTGAAAAAAAAAGAATAAAAAAAGAAATTCAAGCACCCATATAAGCTGTGTATTGAGAAAAATAAAGCAGCTCACAAAATTAAAAAAAAAGTGAGACCAAAAAAATATCGACAGAGTCGTACCATTTGATATCTATTTTCTTTGTCCTTGCCAGCAAATAATGCCTTTTGTTTTCTTTTGCCTATAAAGGTTGCCTTTTGTCGTTCCTTAGCGATTGCTTCTGCTTTCTGCTTTTTCTTTCAAATAAATAAAAAAACCCATTAAGAAAAGCTATCGAAAATATTTAATAACTAAATTTTGTTTAGTGGGATTATCGAATATATAAATAGGAGATATTTTCTTATAAATTAAATAGGAGATTTTTTTTTGGCATTTCGTTTTTCCTTTCAATATCATAAGTAAACTGTTAAAAAATACGAAATTAAATTTAATTAGTTTGCTTACATTATGGATACGGATGATATTAATATCTCGTTCATCACGAATCACAACAATAACATTTCTTTCTTCGAGAAATCGAACCTATAAAATAAACTCATATATATAATCAATACATTATTTGAAAATAGGAAATAAAGATTACTTAAGAAAAGATCAAAGCGAGCCTATATTACAGTTCTCCTCAAGTCTTTGTCCACCTAATCAAATAGCAAAAATAAAATCATTTCATCTTAAAGAAAAACAATCATTAAATTATGAAAAGAATAATTTAGGAAAACAACTTACATGACCAAAGATAGTTATATCCTCCATGACTTTTGCCTCAATAACCTATTAAAACCTGAAAAGTTCCATGTGAAAAATATTTAAAAGTATCTATTAGATAAAGTCAACACTTAATTTCATAATAATATTATTATTTAATCTCTTAATATTATTTTATATAATTTTATTATTTCCTATTTAATTTATAATTAATGTTGTTAACTAATATTTAATTTCATAAAATATTGTTAAGTAATTTAAAAATATTATTATTTTAAAGTCAACATTTAATTTCATATAAGTTTTAAATCTTTTGAATAATATTCGTTGGCCTACTTGGTAACCTTTTTAAATTGTTCATAATTTCTATTATTACACTAAAGAAACTAAAAACTAAGACAAAGGCATCAGTTCCTACCTTCTAATTAGCATCAAAGGAGTAGGTGTAAATAATAATAATTAGTATCAAAGGAGTAGGCGTAAAAAAATAATAATTGCGTCCTATTGGTAGTCTTTGTCTTATTCCCTAGAAAAGATTTGCATTTACTCTCTTTGGTTTAAAAAAAAAAAAAAGCACCACAACTACATCCTACTGATCTTTTTTTTAATCAATTAAAAATAAAGCATAAGGTGTACCTACCTTTTTTAATTTTACATTCCTTTTACTTTTCACAGATTCATGTTCTAAAGATAGCGTTATTACACTAAAAGATCATCATTGTGAAAAACATTTAATAACCTATTGAAACCTGAAACGTACAATGTGAAAAACATTTAAAATATCTAATAGATAAAGTCAACATTTAATTTCTTATGATTTTTATTAAAAGTAATATTTTTGAATAATAATATAATATTATTATTTTTAAATTAAATTTTAAATAATATAATTTCTTAATATTATTTTATGTAATTTAACTTTTAATTATATTATTTCCTATTTAATCTATAAGATTTAATTTATAATTAATGTTGTTAACTAATTTAAAATTATTATTATTTTAAAGTCAACATTTAATTTAATATTATTTTTAAATTTCATATAAGTTTTAAATCTTTTGAAAAATATTCGTTGGCCTACTTGGTAACCTTTTTAAATTGTTCATAATTTATATTATTACACCAAAGAAACTAAAAACTAATTAAATTTATAATTAAAATAAATTTATATAAAAAATTGTAAAAATAACTTAGATACAATCTAAAATAAACAAATAAAAATAAATAATTCTAATTATTAAATAAATTCAATAGTTAAAAATATACCAAATTTAAATTATTTTTATTATTTATTATATAAATAACACAAACAGTGTAAAAGTGAATATATTTCATGATTTTTTGATTTGGCGGGAGAAGGGTGGAAGTGGTGGTTGGCAGGGCTTGACTGACAGGTGGATGACGCGAGAGATTGAGGACTTGACTGACAAAGTCCTAGCCGCAGCGGCCATAAAAATAAAGATCCACTTGAAGATTGAGGATATCTCTGCCAAGCCCTTCTTTTCTGGATGTCTCCGGCGAAGAGCCCTCACACGCCTCTTTCGATGCGGTCTCACCCTTTCTCTCAGCCTACCCTACCAAATTTGTTTCTTCGTTATGTTTTCTTGAGATCTGATCTAAGTGAAAGCCCCCACCGTTCTCTCAAATTACCGATGTACCATCAATGAACAAAATATGTTGATCGTGTGACACAGTACTATTTCCGCCTAGGTCATGTTCTTGGTGCTGATGTTGAGGTTCGCGAATCAAAAAGGCCCAAATATATCACCGGTCCCGGTTCGTTGAATGGAGTCAAAGTAGGCCCTTCGTGTGTTTAAAGTGGTAAAAAAATAAATAATAAAATAAAATAAAATAATTTTTAAATTTATAATTTAGGGAGTAAAATAAAAAAATATTTTTAAATTTTTTAGTATTTTTTAATAAATCAAATGCAACCCCTGTAGACTAACTGTATAATGTGTGGCCGATTTCAATTTTGACTCTGAAATGATCTTTGACCTAACATTTTTAAGTTTTTCTAAAAGAACAAATAGTTGATTTTAGGGGTCCGCATGGGCAGTGGCGAAATCAGCAATTTTTTTAGTATTTTAAAAATTAGTAATAACTTGTGTTTATAGTATTCTGAATAAAATTAATGCTAAATTTTTTATATTTCTGAAAAAATTTGGACAAAAAATTTAAACTGAAAAAATTATTATAATTTATGAGTTTTAATTATTTTTTAAACTTTAGATCTTATCAGTTATTATATGTTTTTTGATTTTTTTTCAATTAATTTTGGATAAATATCATTAAAAAAAATACATGTTATGATGTTTTAATTTGAAATGTTAACTTCCTAAAAATCATAATTAAGGTTTGAGAATCAAAATGGCCCAATTAGTTCTGGTTCATGGAATGGAATGATAGTAGACTCTGTATATTAACTATATATTAGATATTTTAGAAAACGTTAATACTTATTTTTTGAATATATTTAAAAAACGTTAATACTTTGTTTATTTTTTGATTTTGTATATTTTTTTATTAATTTTTTTCCAAAATTTCAAAAATATTTTTAAAAATATTATTTTTAATTTTTAATTGTACTTAAAATTAGATTTTAAATATTATTTTTAAAACAAAAAAAAACTTTGTCTATTGTACATTCATATAAAAAATAATTTAAAAACATTTATAAAAAAATCTAAATTGGAGAGAAAAATAAGAGTGTGTTTTTTTTTTGTAAAGTGACCGAAAAAATAACTAAAGTGGGAGAAAAAAATAATACTGACCATTAAATAAATCTAACGGTTAAAAATATACCAAATTAATAGTGTAAAAATATATGTATTTAAATTAATAATTTTTATATTAATATAAATTTTTATACTGTTGATTATAATAGTGTAAAAGTAACACGTGAAAAAATTTAATTGGGAAAAATTAAAAATTTTTGGAGTTTTCTATTTAATGGAGGAAATTTTTTTAAATACATTCATTTTTATACTATTTGTGTTATCTATATAATATAATAAAGAGGCTAGAAAACTTAAATTTAGTATATTTTTAACTTTAGTTCTCTTTTCAGCCACTTTAATTTTTTTCAAATGTGAGTATTTATAATAAATATATTAGATAAAGTTAACTAATTTTTTTAAAAAATAATTTAAACTTTAAGTTTCTTAAAAATTTTCTTAAAGAATAAATATTTAAATTAAAAATATAATTTTAACGTAATTAAAATTTAAAATTTATATAGTAATAAAGCTAAAGAATTTGAATTTGACATATTTGAATTTGCTCAATAGTCAGGAAAATACATTCTATTACTCTTCTCATATTTTTGTTAAATATTTATTTATAACAGTTTTTTAAAATGTTTGAACTGTTTACATAAAAAAAATGTTTTTAAAATGTTTATTATTTGGAATAAATTTTCAAATAATATTTTAAAATTGTGATAATATATGTAATAAATAAAAAAAATGTGATAAACACTAATCTCTTATGATTAGTAATTTCTATTTTATAATTTATTTTTACACTTTTTTCGTTTTATAATTTCTATTTTATTTTTATTTTAGACAAAACAGTGAAGTTTTAAACAAAACAGTGAAATTTTAGACAAAACAAAATTTAGACAAAACGAAAAGATATATTGAAGTTTTAACCATTTTCCAATGAATGGTAATCAAGTTTTAACCATTTACAAAACTAACTCCTCAAATAACCATCACCCAGCAAATGGAAACACTGTCATGGCACGTGAAGATGTCATTTTCTAATAAAGTCCAGCCTCGGAATCGACAACTCTGGTGCACGATCAGAGACATTTCACTCTCAGCAGTCTCAGAGACATTTCACCTCCGGTGCCGCCGAGCCAACGAAGAGATCCTGGAGCAGTCGAGCAGAAAGAAATTAATAGAATTTTTTATTTTCAATTTCGATTTCTTTGCTTTCGATTTGGCGATGGTAACCGGGTAAGTTGAGTTGAAGCGGCGGCACTGGAGGTGATTGGGCTTTGCAGAAGTTCATTCAACTGCTGTAAAGAGAAATTTCAAAAGGCATAGAGTCATTCTCTCGTCAGGTATAGTTCATTCTACTCTCTCTCTTTCTCTCGCTCTCTCTCTCTCACTCAGAGAGCTACACACAGCCTCGCTTGCTCGGCAAAAAAAAAAAAAAAAAATTCGGAAGAGGCAAAAAGCAAAAAAATTTTAAGAAAGATTACTTACCAAAAAAAAAAATTTGAGGAAGGAGCAAATTCACCGCAGACTGCAGAGCACCCTCCCTCGAGAGTAAGAAATTTGCTACACAAATTCACAACAAAATAAAATGTAAGTTTCACAGCAACAATAAAGGAAAGAACTGCAAAAAAAAAAAAAAAAAAAAAGAAATAGAAAGAGGCATACAGGTAATGCTCGCGTTGTTGCCGAGAGAGAGAGAACAGAGGTGGGATGACAGGGAGGGAGAGAGGGTTTTGAGAGAGTGGGATAGAAGAAGAAATAGGGAAAAGAGGAGAAGGCGGGATGTTTGAATTGAGGGGTATTTTTGAATTGAGGCGGTATTGTTTGTAAAATCTCAGTCATTTGTTGTATAAAATAAAATTATGGCCGTTGATTTGATGATATAACTGTCAAATCAAGTGAGTGATATTGTAATATAGATTTTTTCCCATAGTTTTCATATTAGTTGAGTAAATTTCCATATTTGCTAACAAATATTAATTAGCTGATTTGAAAATTATAAAAATGATTTGCTGTAAAAATTTTTAAATTGCTAACTGATATGAAATTATTGGAAATATACGCTGCAAGCATCATTTTATTTTAGAAGTATATTAATTTCATTGGCACAATGCTACTAAAAAAATAAAAAAATAAATAAGTATTATTAAATAAATAAATTATTTGACATGAAACAAGTAATTATTGTACTGCCCAAATTTCTTTTAAATTTGAGTCTCCTTTTTTGAATATAAAATATTTTTGAAAAATAAATTTATTCACGTTAATTTGAAATGAGGATTAGTTGTCTCACAAAAAGAAAAAAAATAAATGTTTACCAATTTTTACTTTCTCCATCAAACACAAAATTAACTTTTACTCAATTTTTCTATCTTTTTTCAACATTTTTTAACTTTCTTCAACTTATACAAATTTTTTTCAAACTTTCACAAACTTTTACCAAATACTTGAGTAAGTACTAAAGTGCCACGTACAACTCATAAATGTAAAGTTGCAAATTTTTTGTTCTTCTAATGGTGCCAAACGGCCCCCTAAAAATACAAATGGCAAATGAAGAATACTAATTGAGAGATCAATAGAAAAGCAAGCTCAAGATACTCAAAAGAGATCTTATTAATTAGAGGTAAGCATCAATCAGTAAATCTTTTCTCAAAAATAGGCATACAAAATTCAAAGTATACTAACATTACTCAAAATAAGCATCACAATGAGTTCAAATGGACCATGGTGAGTGGTAAGACTCATCTCAGTGTCTATTGGCACCACACTTGGTTCCATTTAAAAAAAAAAAAAAAACTAGCATCGGACTATAAGCCTCATCCCCAGATAGATAATTCATACAAGCGAAGCCTGGAGCTTTCAATTTACACCCGGCGTTTCTTCCGGAGTCTGCATCCATTATGAGGCTTCCTAGTTGTGTCCTCTATGTATACTATGGGGTTTTGGTCACCTCGAGAATGAGTATAGCCCTCTCTGAAGCTCAAAATTGCTTGCTTCTTCTTCTTAAAATGAGTAAATCCATTCACTTTCATCACCACAGACTTCACTCCCATGTTTCTTGCTAGTCGTCCAACATGTTCTGCAGTTGCTTCAGCGGAATATCGAGAAAGTTTTGGCCCTCCTTTCATTTCCGACAAGCACCCTGAGGAAGCCCCAGCCTTTTTGTTCCCCTTAGAATCTGTCACAGTAACAAACGTATTGTTGCGCATCAGCTTTACATGAACAATATCTGCGTCGTGCTCAACGCCTTGTCGACCAAGTTGAGAACCTCTCATAAAATCCATTCCCTCTCTCTCTATAATCCCCCTCACAAAATTCATGGACCTGGAATTCCTCGTGGTCTCAAACTCCTCCCGACTTGAAGGAGGTATGAAACTGCTAAAACTCTTGTGCAGAGAGAGAGTCTCCTTCCGTTTGTTAGAATCCAAATTTGCACCCAAATTTCCAACCATTTGGGGTAAGACATTGAAGTTAGCTGCCGCTGTCGCTGCTGCAACATCACTATGAAGATGAGAACCAATTTTCAAATCCTTCAAACCTACAAAAGCCACAAATGTTATATCATCAGCCAATCCAAAAATGATTTATCAAAAGAAAATCCAAACAATTAGCGCACAAATCTTATTCCTGCACAAACTGCTAAGTAGACTTCTGAGAAACCTCATTAGCATCCTTCACTGAAGTGTTTCAAAAAGAAGTCATCGAGGTCATAGGCGCATGGCCAAAATAACTGAAACCATCAACAATATGCATCTTGCACCAATCAAAACCAGGAAGTCATCACGGTGAAAGAACAATTTCAGTAATAACCAACCACAACCATCTCAGATATGACAGTAATTTGAAATTCAACAGAACCATTACCTTCAACGCAACTCAGGCAATGCTACATATGATGGTGTTATAAAGTAACAAAGCAGTTGGATCACATTCACTTTGCCACATTTAAATTCAAACCATCAACATGTTACTTGTGTATGAACATATACTTCAAAATGGGTACAGTATCCGTATCTGATACTCCTTGAACACACCGGAATATGTGTTGGACATGCCAAAGTATTGGCTTATTTTTTGGGCAACGATAATACCTAAACAAAAATTGATAGGGCCAAAGTTCATATTTAATGCTCTTTTTAGTTGTTGACAAAACTATCCTCTTGTCGCTCTAAAACCCAAATTTTCTCCTCTAAATTTATCTCATCCTCATCTCCCCCCCACCCCCCAAAATATAGACAACATTGATCATCCCCAGTGGAGGGTTATTTGCCACTATTACTCAAAGTGAGAGCACGCACTAGAATGGAAAGCATTTGCTACTCCATTCTTGATTTTATCTGTCCTCTCTTTGGCAAAGGCCTTCGGCTTTTGAAGCTTTCACCAATGGCTTTTTTTTTTGTGGGGGGGGGGGGGGCAACATATTTTAGTTATTTGATTGTGGAAGACTAAATACTTCCCAGCTTAAGACAAATTGAATGCAAGAATGCTTTTGGTTTGATGAGAAGTGTATGATGAATACAGATGCCATATAGATTTTTTAACGTTCGTAATCAGGAAAAAAAAAGTATTTAGGGACTGGCATTTGGGTTTTAGAGTAGATGAGGATTGAGGATTATGAATAGATGCAGAAATTATCAATTGGCAAGACTTGGTGATTTTTTTCCCCCTTTCTTGTTAAATTGTATTGGTGATGGCATTAAGCTCAACATAATCACTACCGCCAGGAATGCCTAATGCTTCAAAACAATCATCAGTGGAGATGCCTAATCCGGCAGGAACATCATAGTCGAGGGATCCTCCCTTTCCCTTCCACCGAATCCAGCCTCCCCCAAAGGTTGTGAAAATCTTAGTGACACCATAAACGCTAAAAGGTCCTTGAGGATGAAAAAGTCCACTAATCTTCAAAGCCAATCTTCAAGTCCACCAATCTTCAAGGTCCTTGGGGACCGCAAATAACATGGAGAACAAGGGTGTGGTCACCCTATACAAAAAAAGGTAAGAGAGAGAGAGAGAGAGAGAGAGAGAGAGAGAGAGAGAGAGATGATGTATGTCCGGAACCTACACAAAAAGCTCTTCTCTGTTTCTTCTATAATGAAAACCTTCATTAACTTAGGCGTCGGAGGACCCCCGGCCGGCCACCTGCCGCCGATTGGACCTCAAATGTCATGTCTATTGCAATCTTCATTACCGGTCACATGAAGAAGAGGATGGGGTCTACACAAAAACGGGTACACGATTTTTTTCGCTCTCCAATGATTACAACAAACCTAAATGAGTAGTTGAAATTCCTAAAATCATAAAATCTTATCACTTATTTTGTTATGTTATACATGTTGAATTATGTATTGACTTATTAGATTAATTTTTTTTATTTTTCTACAGATGTTATATTCGTGTGTGTAACTAATAAAAATTATACTTGTCTGACGCATACCTGTTGCATCTGTATCCTCTAGTTTTTTTTTCCCCCTCAAAATCATCTTATCCATGTCTATACTCATATCGTATCCACATCCCATCTATATCCTATATCCATATCCACACTTCTTACCTTGTACATTCTAAACACCAGAACTTTATCGCAATGATCAGAACCGGTGAAAAAAATTCAGTGTCTCAGATATGGTGGCAACTTGAAATGCAAACTCTTTTCTTGTCAATACATGCTACATAACACATAGTAAAAAAGTAAAACCATATAAATTTCACAGAGCACCGAAGGTTCCAGGCACTCCTCCCCATCTAGCTCCCCGTGTGCTTGATCCCCGTCAAAAGCCAATTCATTTGAAATGACATCTATGAGACCTTAGATTAGAAATTTCAGCATTTGGCACTCTGTTTGCTAGCTGAGGAAACAGTAAGAAACAACAGAAACTAAATTCTAAACGGTTAAATTTACATGCCGTTCAAACTCACAGCGAATCAAAGCAGAGAGAACATACAAAACTTTCCTAAGAAAAATTTCCCTAAAATAACAATTAACTAGAGAAAATAACAGAGCAATACCCACTAATGAAAACTCAAAATACATATATATATATATATATATATATAAACAAAGAGTTATTTTGGGGAACATAGAGTTGAATGTAAACATACTATTAACTAGGGATAGACTCACCTCGAACACCATAGATTTGAGGGATTTGAGAGACAAACTTGCGGGACCTATCAGAGTTATTGGATGCACGCAAGAGGGGATTGAAAGAGCATTCAGATCTGGGGGTGAAGACCCGAAGAACTCGATCGAACAACACCATCCGGCCCGAGAATTGAAGCATGGGTCGGTGAGTGATCATGGCCAGAGGGTTTTCAGATTGAAGACTACGCTGTTAAACCAGAAAAACCCAAAGGGTTTGGGATGAGCTACAGAGATTGAAGAGCAAGAGAAGTCATTTCTAGGGTTTTCGCGGAGCTGTGGTTTGGCAACGAAAAGACCAATTTTAATTTTTTTTAAGTTTTTTTTACTAATAATATCTTAAATTATTTTTTTATTTGATATATAACGCACATAAAAATTATTTAACTTCGTTTTATTTGCCCTGATTATTAACTATGAAAAAATTTTCACATGCAAGTCACATGATACTTTTTATGCTACTTTAAACGTAACAGTCAATACATGTCTACTTATTTTTATAATTTATAATTATATTTGTTATATTATTTATTAAAAAATTTAATTAAGTAAAAATAATATATATTAAATATAATATAATTATATTATTAATTCAATATAATTTAAAAACTGTCTCTTTTCATTATGACTTCGTTTGGTTTATAATTTTTCTCTAACAAATTTTATAAATCTTTATTAATTTTATATCACATTAACTTTTTTTCTTTCACTGTACGCATTACGAATTCTCAATTTATCTCACTTTTTTTTTACTCCAAACGAAACCTATATATATTTTAAAAAAATTAATTTTAACCTTAATGGTACCCAATATGTCATAATATTGTTAAATCAACTGGAATGGCATTATAATAAATTTTGTGTCAAACAGTTAATTTTATTTCAGTATCAAATAATTTATACATGAAAATTTAAATAAAATTTATCTCTTTTTTGACATTTTCAATAACTCCAAATAATTTTTTTTTTTAAAAACCAACTTAAACACTTAAAAGATTTGTTTGACAACGTTATCGTTTTTTTGTTTTATTTTTCTGTTGTCGTTTTCTGTTACCGTTTATTTTTTCTGAAATGAAAACTGAAACTGCATTTGGAAATGTAAATTTATTTACAATTATTAATTTTTTATTTTAGAAAATATTTAATTTTATTAGTTTAAAAAAATTAATAGAACTTAATAAAATATATTTTATATTAATTTAATTTAATTATATATAAATTAATTTAATTAATATAATTAATTAAATTAATACAATAAATTATTTATTAAAATCATTTAATTCAATAAATATAAAATATATTAAATTATATTATTTATTAAAAATAATTTAATAAAATATAATTCATATTAAATAAATAATTAAATTAGATTAATTATTAAATTAAATTAAAAATTAATATATTTTAATTATTTATTATTAATTATTTTATATAAATTAATTTAATTATTAAATTAAATAAATTAATTATGATATTTATTTCAGACAATTTAGCAATAATTAATTATTAAATTAATTAATTAATTAATTAATTTTTATTATTTATTAAAAAATAATTTATATTAATTTATATAATTAATTTAATTTATTGAATTTAATTATATTATTTATTAAAATAGCTTTTTTAATAAAATATTTGAATAAAATAATTTATTTTTATGTAATGTAACAAAAATAAACAAAGTTTTAAAATTGATAAAATATTGACAATAGAAAAGAAAATCAGAGTACAAACACATTTTTTCTGTTACGTTTTTCGGTTTATGTTTTTATTTTTTTAAATAAAAAAACGTAAACAGATTTATCAAACATATTCCTGTTGCAAGTTTACAAAATTTTAAAAATATAAAAAAAAACAGAAAACGAAAACTTTATCAAATGAGGCCTAGACAACTTATTTTCCAACTAATTTATCAGCATTTTTGAAGGCCGCAAAAAGGTTTTCCGATGAAAAGTAAATGAAAACAACAGACAAATTAGTTCTTCTTTTAAAACTTATAGAAGTGACAAGAAAATTTAAGATAACGAATTTAGTTTTAACAAAATGAAAATTAGAAAAAAAAAATTATTTTTATTTGGTTACTATGGCAAATTAATAGCGCCATTGTTTATATGAAAATAAAGTGAAATAAAATAAATATATTTATTTTATTTTATTTATTCATATATTTATTTATTTATTTTCATTGAATTTACAATAAGAGCATTTATTTTGGTTATGCGCAGCCTTGTTGACCCTGTAGATTTCTCAGATATTAAAATCTGTAAATTCCACGTTTAGTTTTTTTTTTTTTTTTTTTTTTATGTAATTTGAATTTCAACCCATGTTTTTCAAAATTTGAATTCTAATGAAAAATTTTGAAATTTGAAATTTAACGGATATTTTTTATATCAAAATTCAACGGACTCTTTTTATCTCAAAATTTCAGGAACATTTTTTTTTTTTTTTTGTGTCTTTCAAACTCTAACAAACACTTTCGATATTAAAATTGAACGGAAATTTTGTTATGATTTTTGAAATTTTGAAATAAAACGGACTTTTTTTTTTTTTGGGAATGAAAGTTTAGGAAGGAAAAAGTTAAAATATTACTTTTTATTATCTAGGAAATGCGTTACCGACGTTTGGGAAATGAACTTAAGTTTAGGAATGGGAAAAGAAAGGCGTTACATGTAGGGGATGAGTTTAACAATAGAAAATGAATTAGTTATTCTTTTGTCGTTACAATCCTTAAATTTAGAGATAGTTACAAATATAGAGAGCTCTTTTCGAATTCTCTCAGAAAAATTTAAAGGATTATGCATGTTTTTAGCCTTTATCTCATCTCGTGAATTGATGCCAAAATTAATGTGATTGTTGAGATACCAACACTATATCGCATTTCTTGGGATAAAATATGGATAATTACATTCATCTTCTTTAAATATTAGTATGATTATGTGAAATTTTTCAACTATTTAAAAATTTAAAAAATGGTTAGACAATGTGACGTAACTCAAATTGTGTCTTCTGAACCGTGATACGATTTCACAAAATACTAAAAAAAAAAAAATAAGGAAACAAAATTAATTATGTATATTTTTAATCTAAAACAAACTCTATAACATATAGGCATATTATATCTCCTTATATAAAAAAGTCTTGTCCTAGTAAAATTTTAAATCAAAGGAAATTACCATAAAAGAAGAAAAATAAAAAAAGAAAAAAAATGACGAATTTGAGTACATGTCAAATTTGGACACAAAATTAATTAAGAATAAGAAATATTCTAAAACCAAATCTAAATAAAATAAAATTGATACCTTGTGGATCATTACTCATTTGAGAGACTTTTTGGAATCATTTCCTAAAATAATAATAAAAAATAAAACTTAAAAAAAATAAAAAAAGGACCCCCCAAAAAAAAAATATGACCCTCTTTCTGTAATTATCTTATTTGTAATCATGTTTTCAAAAAAGAAAAGACAAAAATTGATCAAATAGCAGATTTCAATATCTTTTTAACCCTCTTTTTTTTTTTTTTGGGTGTTAAAAAAGTATGAGATTAAAAAGAAAATGAACAAAGTGAACACAGCCCTAAATTGTTCAATTTAATAAATATACAAATTATTGACAATATTATATTAAATTATCATTACACATTAAGGCAATGGAAATAATATTTTAATAGAATATATATGTATTTACTTCACATAAATTAACCATTAAAAAAAATTAATAACTAGCCAGGTTGGTCTTTTACTATTTGAATATGGATTTAACCTGTTATCTTAGAGCACTTAAAATTCATGTTAAAATTTATATATAACTAAAAAAATTATTTTTTAATTTACTTTATATTTTTAATATTTTTAAAATTAATAAAAACAAATTCATTATTTGAAATTCAGAAATACAAATGTAACTTAAATATTTTTGAAAAATTATATTTTATAATAAAAAAATTTATATTTAAGTTACTAGACCCTTAATTTAATAAATTTAAAGTTTATTGAGAATCTTATATTAAATCATCATTGGAACATTGAAAAAATATAAATAATATTTTATTAAAATATATGTATTTATTTTACACCAATTAACCATTACTCTTCATTTGGAAACATTCCTTATTTGATTTTAAAATAGAGAATTAATTTGATTTGATTTGATTTGATTTCATAAATAAAATTTTATATTTGAAACACAATTTAAAATTTAAAAGATGGCGTTTGGAATGCGTGCATAGTCTTGAAATTTAAATCTATCTTTTTCAATGGATGAGATTGAACTTTAAAGACCTGAATTTGAAAGCAACTTCAGGCAACCGGATCCCTTGGGCTCTCTAGGAAGAAGGCAGAAAAAATGGGTCGTCTTGTCCGTGATGATGCTGGTGACTTCGGTATATTTACACCTTTTTCTTCTATATATATTTTGTATATACTTATAATTTTGTATGTTTATAGTTTATGCACAAAATATGACTCACTCAATGATGAAATAGTCAATGAATATCTGTATGATTGTGGCTTATGAAAATATGAGTTGGAGTTATGCATTGCTAGGAATTCATGGTATGTTTAATTAACTTTTCTTCAGAAATAATAAGATCGATGAGACATTTACCGCCTGCTCACTATACTTTCAAGATCAAGTCATTTTCACTGCTCTCCCAATTTTTGCAAAGTCATGTCAAAGAGAAGAATTACGAATCGGATGTGTTTGAAGCTAGTGGTTACAAATGGTTGAGTACACAATATTCTTGTTTTTGAATAAGTATTTTTTATGCATTTCTATTAATGCATTTATATATAAGCTGACTCCTAAGATGTCTTCCATTGAAGGAAATTGTCACTCTACCCAAATGGTGATGACCAAAGAGGCGGAGGAGGACACATATCTCTGTATTTAGTAATTGCGGAGACAGATAGTTTACCTCTTGATTGGGAGGTCAACGTTAACTTCAGATTGTTTGTATTTGATCAAATCCGTGACAAGTTTATGGCTATTCAAGGTATTATTTTTTAGTAACATTCAATTTCTTCTCTTAGTGTTATAGATTGGTTTAACATGATTTTAAGTAATGGCTACGTAATACTATTTACTGGTATTGTTACACTACTAGAAATTACCCATACTTTAATTTGATTTACAAAGAGTTCAAAAAAATAAATAAAATAAATTTTAGAAAAAGTTAAAAGAAAAATGTATACAAAAATCAAATATATTTGATAATATTATTAGATTGCTACTATTTTTTGGTTATAAACTAGTTTGAAATTTGAACCAAGCCCCGTAAGTAAAGCGCTCTCTCTCCAATAAATCTCAGCCATTAATGATTATAAAACAAAATCTCAACCCTTGATTTGGAGATACACGTCAAATCATGGGCATTGTTAGAGTATGTACAGCAGAATAGGTAAATAAGTATTTTATGTATTTTTGCTAACAAATATGAAGAAAACCATCTGCACCAGACTCTTCAAAGTCACAGTTATTTTTTCTCCTGCTACTGTGACTCTTCATTTCTGTCGAGTTACTGTTCACTAGTTAAACAATTGTTTATTATTTGTTGAAGAAGACAATGGCCTTTATATTGAAGAAGACAATGAGCTCTAATTTTGAAAAATTAATTTTTTAATAGACAATTGGTAAAATGCCTAACATTTGTGTGGCTTGAAAAAGAAAAGCTACTAGCTAAATCCAAAATTTGTACTGTTTACTAGATAATTTGACTATCTATTAGTGTACTTGCTCTTGTATAGATTTACACAATGATTTGTTTTGCTGAATTTTAATTTTGTTACAATTCCGTAATCCTGCTAAATTTTGGGAGTTCAATGCTCACACTAATGTTACTGATTTTTTTTCTATTCCAATTATCAGATGGCAGCGGGAAGATAAGAAGATTTCATAGGATGAAAACTGAGTGGGGTTTTGGGCAATTACTCCCACTCAAAACATTCTATGACGCTAGTAATGGGTACCTCATTAGGGACGAATGTGTCTTTGGTGCAGAAGTTTTTGTTTTAAATAATACGGGCAGGGGAGAATGTCTAACTCTAATGGGGGGACTCGACAACACTCGAAATTGGACGATTGATAACTTTTCTTCTCTACCTGATGAAGTTCATTACTCCGACGTCTATACTATTGAAAGTCGGAAATGGTAACTAAGAAATGTGTAGGCTTTGGTTCTCTAAATTTCAATTACTAGAGAGACTGGTGATCTCACGATTACTGTTCTTTAATGTTTTTTCTCTAGGAAGTTGCAGCTTTACCCAAATGGAAATCCAAGGGGCGGGGATGAATTCTTGTCCCTCTTTTTAATACTAGATGATTGCGGAGACTTTCCTGCCGATCGGAGAACATATGCGAAATTCGAATTGCGGATAAAGAACCAAAAACTTGGAGAGCATGTGAAGCGTACAAGTGATAATATATTTTTGAAGATTCAAGTGAGATTAACATGATTCTACTTTCTCTTGAAGTCGCAGTAATTGCCTCTCTCACTCTTTTGCAGGTAGCCGCTATTTTGATGGTTCGTGCCATAAGTGGGGATGGAACTCGTTTATGTCCTTGAGAGACCTTCGTGATGCTTCCAAGGGCTACCTTGTGAATGATACTTTAGTCATTCAACTGGAAGTCATGGAGATGTCCAAAGTGGAGAAGAATTTCTGATATATACCTATATGTCCATGTGTTTTTTTTTTTTTTATTTCCCTTCTTTTTGAGGTTTAAGGTAGTACGGGGATTGATGTCTGTTTCCTCATGAATTAATGGTGTTGCTTCGCAAACATGGTAAGTCAACCAACTTTTGTGGCAGAATTAATCTTTTGAGTAGTCATCGTGCAACTTCTTATTATATGCGACTCTGAAGAATATTATTTTGTTTGTCTTCTGCTTTGATATCCACTTCTTTTGGGACAATATTAGTAACTTCAATGCCTCATCTGTTGATATCTTTGTTTGTGAACATCAAAGAGTGACGCCAGCCTGCATTTTAGCGTGAGGATTAGGGGAATAAATCTCGTTATAAAATTGCCCAAAAAAAAAAAAAAATTCTTGTTATAAGGATAACCATGAAATTTTTCTACATAAATATGAAAGTGTTTTGTTAACGGATGCCCAAAACAATAAATACATCTCGCGTAATAATATTTTTCAATTTAGCTGAGTTGTATATGGAAAAATTAGGATATCATAACAAATGCTTAACTTTTTTTTTTTTTGTACAAAAAAGCTAACATTTTGGTGAAAAAAAAATCTTAAATCATGAAAGTAAAAAAATTAAAAAATTAGAGTTTTTAAACACTTTATTTATTTTTCAACTTTGGACACAAAATTAATTAAGAATAAGAAATATTCTAATAACAATTCTAAGGCCTTGTTTGTCATCACCAAAAATCACCAAAACCTACTAATTTTAACTACTTATTATACTTTTCTCCAATTAAAATTTTTCACATTTCACCTTTATGTCACATCTTTTTACTTTTATTGTACTTTTTGTTCCATTTTTTATCAACCAAACACCTCTAAATAAATAAAATTGATACCCTTTGGATCATCACTACATTTGAGAGACTATTTTGGATCCTTTTCCAAATAATAATAATAATAATAATGAGGGTAATAATAAAAAAAAAATTAAGAGAGCCTCCCCCCTCCCAAAAAAAAAAAAAAAAAGAGAATATGATCCTCTGATTTTCTGTAATTCTTTTCTTCGTAATCATGTCTTAAAAAGGGAAAAGAAAAAAAAAATTGAAGTATCATATCCAGGATAATATTGGAACATTACATCATTAGAGATATGGTGTGAGTGAAGAGTATTTCTTGATTATAGAAATTCAGCTTGTGTGCTACGGTCAGATCGCAGATTTTTGAGAAAAGAGCGTTTTTTCGGTACATCACCAACATTCTTTTAATTCTTATAAATCGTTTTCAATAGTTTCATTGGAAAATTGATTAGTGAAAACATGATGTTGTAATTCATAAAATATTTTGATTTGAAAATTTTATTTCACTTAAATTAAGGATAAAGATGTGATCTCTTTAATATTTTCCAAGAGCCTTTTTTTTTTTTTTTTTTGGAAAACAAACACTTAGGCTTAGTTTGGAAAATAAAAAAGTTAATTTTTTTTTTGGTAGTTGGCTCGTAGCTAACTACCAAAGTTAGTTTTTCTGTATTTAGGAAAGGAACAAGGTTAGTTTTTTAGTAATTAATTTTTTTTCTTTTTGTTAATTTGACAATAATTTTTTAATTTTTTGTTAATTTGATAATTTTACTTTTCAAATATTTGAAAAAAATATAAAATACAAGAAAGTAAATTTAAAAAAAAAAACAAAAAAGATAATAACCGGTAGCTAAACAACCAACCACCTTTCACAAATGGTGCCTTAGACTTAGTTCAAGATTTTGGCGAAGCTGTTGTTCTCTGCTAGAGTTATAGACTCCTTCCTGAATGCAGAAACCACAAGGCCGCACAGCATTTATTGCCATGACCCAGTCATCCTTCATGATTTCTAGCCAGGACATGTAGGCTATTCAGACCACTTGATGTCGTGGAGACGGAAAGGGTCTGCCCTGGAGAAGGAAAGGGTCTTTGCAAATTCACTAACTGCAAATGACTTCAAATGATTTTTCTTTTACAAAGGTGTCTTACTTTCATAAGGTTTTATAATGGTAAATTTATTCAAAATTTTAAATTAAATATGATAAATTTATATGTTTCCTAATTTGAAAATGAAAGTAATTATTTCAATTACAAAATATTTACAAATTACCAAAAAGAGATAAAATCACAATTTACGTCTAACCAAGAGTAAAGAAGAAAACTGCACAGATAAAAAAAATACGTGCAAAATTTCAGTATACTCATAGCCAACCCACAAGGAACATGAGGTAGTGAGTTAGCCATTAGTCAAGCCAACATTCATTCTAGTAAGGTCCGAAGGATGTCTACTTGATGCACGAAGGTTCGAGTGATAGGCGTTGGCATGGCACAGGAAACACAATGATTTAAGTTATATATTTCCTGAAAGATTCTATTTCCATTTAGAAAATCTATTTTTAGAAAATCTATTTATATATTTGAGCCCTAATTGGAGTACAACTTTGTAAGTCTATATATATACACTCAAGTTTGTACAAACATAATTGGGAGAACATATTATATTATAGAGTCTTAGAAAAGGAGATTTTTATCTTGAGAGTTTAACGATCTTTCTCTTATTTTATTTTATTTCTTGACTTTTTGATTCATCCAAGAAGCCAAAAAAATGAGTAATTGTGTCCTTGATGATACCGGTGATTCTGGTATATATCCTTTCCATCTATATATATTTTGGGTATACATAATTTTGTGTTGTATGTTTGTACTTCATGCACAAAACAAACTCTCTCAATTATCAAAATAAACATGGAATATCTGTACAATTGTGATTTATAAAAATATGAGTTAGAATTATATATTGTTATTATCAAAATAGACATGTAATGTCTGTATAATTGTGATTGATAAAAATATGAGTTAGAATTATATATTGTTATGGATTCATGATAGTTTAATTAACTCTTCTTCAGGGATAATAAGATCGTGCCTGCTCATTATACTTTCAAGATTAAGTCATTTTCACTACTCTCTCAATTTTTTCAAAGTCAAGTCAAAGAGACGAAGTATGAATCAGATGTGTTTGAAGCCAGTGGTTACAAATGGTTGAGTGCACAATATTCTTATTTTTGAAGAATTAGGTATCCCTTATGCATTCTTATTAATGCATTTATATATTAGCCGACACTTAGGTCTTTTGCATTAAAGGAAATTGCACTCTACCCCAATGGGGATGAGCAAAGAGGTGGGGAAGGACACATATCTCTGTACTTGGTAGTTGCAGAGACAGATAATTTACCTCTTGGTTGGGAGGTCAATGTTAACTTCAGATTATTTGTATTTGATCAAATCCGGGACAAGTTTATGACTATCCAAGGTAGAATTTTTTAGCTAACATTCAATATTTTTTTTTTTAGTGTTATAAAAGGTTTAACATGATTTTAAATAATGGCTACGTAAAACTGTTCACTGGTATTGTTACACCATTTACACAATGGTTTTGGTGGATTTCGATTTTGTCACAGTTCTGCAATCCTGCTAAATTTAACACTAATGTTCTGATTTCTTCTATTCCAAGTATCAGATGGCTATGGGAAGATAAGAAGATTTCATAGGATGAAAACTGAGTGGGGTACCGGTTTTGCGCAATTACTCCCACTCAGTACGTTCAATGATGCTAGTAATGGGTACCTCACCGGGGACGAATGTGTCTTTGGCGCAGAGGTTTTTGTTTTAAACAATACCGGCAGAGGGGAATGTCTGACTCTACTGGGGGAACTTGACAATACTGGAACTTGGAAGATCGATAACTTTTCTTCTCTGGTTGGTAGAGTTCATGACTCGGATGTTTATCCTATTGAAAATCGGAAATGGTAACCAAGAAATAAGTTTGGTTGATTGGTTCTCCAAATTTCAATAACATGATAGATTGGTGATCTGACAAGAACTGGTTTTGATCAATGGTTTTCTAGGAAGTTGCGGCTCTTTTCGGATGGAAATCCAAGGGGAAGGAATGCATTCTTGTCCCTCTTTTTAATGTTAGTTGATTGCAGAGACTTTCCCGCCGATCGGAAAACGTACGCGAAATTCAAATTGCGGATAAAGAACCAACAACTTGGCGAGCATGTGGAACGTACAGGTGACGACAATATATTTGAGATTCATGTGAAAGAACATGATTCTACTTTCTTTTTAAGTCGAAGTAATTGTCTCACTCGCTCTCTCGCAGGTGCCCGCTATTTTGATGGTTCTAGCTATATCTGGGGATGGAGTTCATTTGTGTCCTTGAGCGACCTTCGCGATGTTTCCAAGGGCTACCTTGTGGATGATAACTTTAGTCATTCAACTGGAAGTTAGTGAGATATCCGAAGTGAAGAATTTCTGATACATATGTGACCATGTGCTTTTTTTTTTTTTTTTTTTAATTTCCCTTCTTTTTGAGGTTTAAGGTAATAGAAGGATTGATTTCAGTTTCCGCATGAATTAATGGTGTTACTTCGCAAACATCGCAAGCTAACCAACTTTTGTGGCGACTCAAGGGGAATATCATTTTGTTGGTCTTCCGCTTTGATATCCACTTCTTTCGGGACAATATTAATGACTTCAATGCCTCATCTGTTGATATCTTTGCTTGTGAATGCATAACAACACTAGTCTGCATTTTGGCGTGAGGAGAATGGGAGAGTAAAGCTCGTTATAAGGACAACAGTGAAATTTTTATGCATAAATGTAGAACGTGCTTCTGCAATTTGATAGAGCTGAAAAAAACCAAACCAAATCAAGCCGTTTCTCACTAAGTGAGGTCGGTGATATGGATTTGACGATGCCAATCAAATCTGTTTAGGGTCATGTCCTCCGTTAGATCCAAATAGACAAAGTTATGTTTAATAGTTTTTTTTCAACTTCTCTTATAAAAATATTATTACGTGATTTATTTTCTTTAGCATTTAATGGGTGAGCATCAAAACAAATGCTTAACTTTTTTTTTTTAACTAAAAAGCTAACATTTTATACCCCAAAAAAAAAATCTTAAAAAATAAATGTAAAAAAATGGTTAAATTAGAGTGTTTAACCTTTTCACAAGCATGAAAGGTTTATGATATTATTGACTTTTCAATAACTCTCATGCAATCTCCATAATCCCAAAAATGACTGGTACAAAATAAAAATCCAAGCACCAAATTTATCTGTTGCTTTTTTTTTTAAGATATATTTTAGCAAAATTAATTATAAAATTATGAGGAAAAACATATTTAAAGCAAATATATTTTTTAAAAAATTAATTGTTATCAAACCTTAATATATACCTAATATATCGTAAGATTATTAAATCAATTATACTGGTATTGTAATAATGAAAATTAGATAAATTTATTTTTATTGGCCTATTAAAATAAATTAATAGAGTAATTGTTTATATGAAAATAAATAAAATAAAATTATATATATTTATTAGTTTCTTTTATTTTGATTTATTTATTTTCCATTGAATTTATGATAAGAGCATTTATTTTGGTGTGCTCAGCTTTATTCATCCGGCAAATTCTTTATATATTAAAATATGTAAATTTTAAGTTTGGATGATTTTTTTTTTTTAAATTTGAATTCCGCATTTTTTTGAAATTTGAATTCCAATGGAAAATTTTAAAATTTGAAATTTATCCGATATTTTTCTATATCAAAAAATTCAACCGACATTTATTAAACCAACGATAATTTTTATATTAAAATTTAACGGATATTTTTTTATAATTTTTGAAATTTTAAAATAAAACGGAATTTTTTTTTTTGTGAATGACAAACCAAGAGGAAAAAAAGTAAAAATATTACTTTTTATTATATAGGGAATGCATTTTTCATTCCCCACATTTGAGAAACAAACTTAATTAAGTTTAGAAAAAGTAATAAAAAATGAGTTATAGGGAATGCGTTTAAAAATAGGATATGAATTAGGCATTATTTAATTATTATAATTCTTAAATTTAGAGATAGCCATAAAGATAGAGAACTTATTTTAAATTCTCTGAGAAAAAGTAAGAGAATTATGCACATTTTTAGCATCGGTTGAGATACCAATATCATAGCATTTCTTTGGACAAAATGTGGCCTAAGTACGTTCATCTCCTCTAAATGTTTTAGGAACTTTTCCAACTATTTGAAAATTAAAAAATTCTTCCTTATTTTAGATATTATTAATAATTGTCTCTTTTCGTTAATTTTTGTTTAAAGATTTTAAAATAATGGCACAAAAATATAAAGATGAAAAAAAAAAAAGAATTACCCTTTAAACAAGATAATAGCTATTGCAGGGACCTCATTTAAATATTTAAAAATCATGAACATCTCCAAATTATTTAAAATTATAGATAACTTCTCTAATCATTTGAAAATTACAAGTAACTCATTTACTTTAATAAGAAATATCAAGTAATCAAAATTTTAGGTATTTTGTTATTTTACCCCTTACTCTCTCATATTATTATTAGTTTTCTTAAAAAAAAAAAAAAACTCCAAAGACAAATAAAAATTTAAAAATTAAAAATTTTTATAATGAAAACTAATAAAGATGTGAGAGAAAGAGATAAATAAAAAAAAAAGCACCTAAATTTTTAATTACCTGAAAATTTTCAAGGGGTATTCATATAATTTAACCAAAATCAAAAGGCATTTATGAAAGTTCTAAGAGTTATCGCACCGGATAATTGCTAATAAACTTTGCTACTGATGAATCATTATAAAATGAATTTGATAAAATAATTATTTTGTTATTAGATAAAGTCGGAAACCATTGTAAAAATAAATCTAAAATTATAAAGGAAATTGATAAGTACACTCCTTTATTAACTTCCCACACCCCGCAATGGGGGAAGTGAGTACAAATATATATGCTTACCGATTATAGATGGTGTGCTTATTATAATTACCACAGTAAGAGTATTAATTGAAGTATGAGTAAATGATATTTTAATAATGTTAGAAGGTATTTCTAATTTTAAATGATAGAGAAATACCTTAGTAATTTTCAAGTATTTAGTGAAAATTTTGTAAATTATTATTAAATTATTTTTAAAAAGGTAAAATTATATTTTTATTCACATTTTTAATCCAACTAAACAAAAGGGCTAACAAATTAAGCAACTTGAAAAAAAAAATAATTTTTAAATAGTTAGAGAATTTGATGCTTCGAGTGGTGATGGAAAACTCAAACTGTCACCTTCTACAATCGCAATAGAAAGTATAAATTGTCACTTTCTACAGACTCCTTGAATTTCTGGACAAAAAATACTAAATAAATCACCATTGCAAAAATGTATAAGCATCACAGTCGTCATAGTTTTTAGACATGATGTTTCATTTTTTATCTCAATCACAAAAGCATGACTAATTCAGGTGAGATGTGTGATTGATATTGATTTAGGTGAGATTGTAAAATCCCCTCTTTTGATTGATCCAAGTGAGAATAATTTAGGTGAGATTGTAAGTCGTTTATTGATTTGTAATTCATTCAGGTGAGATTGTAAGTTATTTTTTTTTTATCATGAATTATAACTGTGATTAAAAAATTACAACAATCACACACTAAAGGCATGATCTTTTATGACAAAAATCAATCACTTTTTTTGTTCTTACTGATAATCGAACTCTTGCCATTCTTTTGAAAGTTAGTGTATTTGATCGTTAGTCCAATCTATCATTTTCATATACATTTCACATATTAATATATACATATAAATTTTTATCACTTTTAAGTAATACAATTAAATTATTTTTATTTAATTATTTTAAGTTTTTTACAATAATTTAATATCATTTTTGCCAACCAATTAGTAGTTAAAAGTAACACTTTCCCAATCAATTGGTTGGAAAAAATAATAAAATATTTGCTTTTATTTATTTATTTTTATTTTTTGCAATTATTTGAAATCATAACTAATACATAAAACTTTATACGAATATTTAATAAATAATTTATGAATATTTATCACATTTAATTGAAAGTGATCTTAAATCTTTTTTTTATTTTCCTTTAATTCTTGTCCATAGCATATATTTAATCATAACTCACTATTTATGATATATTTTTTTTCGTTGTGTATTATATTTCTAAAAGTAATTAGCCCGCATTTAATTTTAGTTTTAGAAAACTATTGTTCAAAACAAAATTTTTAAAAATTACTTTAAGAATTGATTTGTAATACGAAAAATGTCTTCAATGATTATATTCGAAAACTAGTTCTAAAATGACCAAAAAATGAAAATTTTTATTATTTTTTTCAAAATTTTATCACTTCCAACAAAATATAAGATAATGTCACTTCTAATATAATTAATATTAAAGATACACTAAACATTCATTAGATATTAAATATTTAATATCACTTATTATAAGTCATACAAACTATAAAAACTACTCCTATATATTCATTGGGAAAAAATAATTATACATTTAGCATTATTTAAATTTGATTCGATAAATTTAGTTTTAGCATTAATCTAAAAATATTTTTATTCATTCTTTTATCTCGCTTTTTGTAAGATATGATTTTTTCACTCCTTTATCTCGATTTTTTCTAGAGATGATTTCCACTTACTTTTTATCTCGTTTTTTTCTTTTAAAAAAGTGCACAAGATTTATGAAATATAATCACGATTTTAACAAAATTGAGATAAAAAATATTAGAAGTAATTTTTATCTTAGTTTTTTACTTAGACTAAGATAAAAAAAAAATTAGTTTATAAATCCTTATCATATTTTTTCTAAAATCGTAATTTTATAAATTTTCTAGATGATATTTATCAATTATTGTAGTTGGAAATAGACAAGTATTGATAGAGTTAGACAAACTACTCAAAAAAATAGGGAACAAAATTAATTATATATATTTTTAATTAAAAACAACAAAATTAATTACGTATATTTTTAATCTAAAAACTCCCGACATATTACGTCTGCTTATATAGAAAAGTCTGATCCTAATAAAATCCTAATGAGGCTGAATAAAACGAAATTATCATAAAAGATGAAAATTAGAAGAAAAAATGCCTAATTTGAGTACATGTCAAATTTGGACACAAAATTAACTAAGAATAAAAAACCAAATCTAAATAAATAAATAAAATTGATACCTCTTGGATAATCATTGCTACATTTGGGAGATTTTTTGAATCATTTCTTAAAATAATAATAATAATAATAATCAAACTTTAAAAAAATAAAAATAAAAAGAGACTCCCGAAAAAAAGAATATGACTCTCCAACTTTTTGTAATTTTCTTTTTTGTAATCATTTAAAAAAAAAAATTAGAAATAGCACAAAACAGGATAATGAATACATTATTTGGGGTGACAAAAAATTCTGAAAAACGGTGAAAGATTCTGAAACATTTTTAAAGTTATTCATTTTTTATTTCACTACACAAATTGTCAACCCACAACTTATCTGCGTTCGAAGGGACCAAAAGTGAGATAAAATAAGATAAATTGTGAGTTCGTAATTTGTACAATGAGATAAAAAATGAATAACTTCCAGAATTTTTCAGTGTTTTTCACCATTTTCAGAGGTTTTTTGTCACTTTTAACAGAGCATTTATCTTATTTTATCTCACTTTTTGTTATTCCAAACACACCCTAAAAGTTAATAGCTTCTATGAAGCCTGAAAATGATGTCCAAAAAAAAAAAAAAAAAAAGCACCACAAAGCCTAAAATAGCATTTATTAAAGGGTAAATTACATCTAGATTCCCTAAACATATGATAATTACACTTGGACCCCCTCAACATTTAAAAATTAGAGATACCTTATTTGTTTTGAAAGGTTTGTAACACTTGGACCCTTTCCGTTAATTTTGTCCTGACTCCATTAAAAATTTATTACCCTCCAAATCCATAGGTTCCCACAAAATCATTACATATATTGTTTCCAACACAAAGTAAACACAGACAATAAAATAGAAAGAAAAGAAGAAGACAAAATTCTTACAAAAGACTCATAATATTATTGAACAAGAGAATTCAACAACCAGCAGATAACAAAGTTCTTCTCCTTCGTTTTCTCTCTCTCTGCCGTTACATATAGGGGAAGGATGGTATTTATAGACTAACAACCAAACTGGAGAGATTTTTTTTTTTTTTTTTACAACTTGCTACAGTACCCAACAGCTACAGTGACAGCTACAGTAACAGCTTGACAAACTGATTGCTACAGTGACACTGCTACAGTTGCCGACATAATAGTGATTGACGCTACAGTACATAGCTACAGTACTTTGCTACAGTATTTTTTGGATATTTTTACAGGCTTTTTGACAAATACAGAAAAACCAAAAGTTTTGATAGACAGCGGCCGGAATATCAGACAAAAGGACGCCATTTTTTATTGATTACACATCAGACATGCAGCTGGAAATGCGGGATAAGGCGCACGACTTGGTAGGGGTCAGGAATTAATCACTTTCAGTGCTGCTGTGTTGGAGAAATTCTGGGGGTTCATCATCATCTGAAGGGTTATCTTGATCCAGAGGAAAGTAGAGACGCCAGCTAGGTCCTCGGCAGAAGATGTGAGAGATGTGGCGGTGCATGGTGATAGCACTGAGCATCTCTGTAATTTCAAAAGTAGGATACTGTTTCTGGATGTGTTCAAACAGGGTCTGGATGAGCTTGGATTCATCTGAATGAGAAAACTTCCCTTGATAGTTAGTAACTAACTGATCAAGGGGAAGCTGGTACTGTTCTCTGTGGTTAAGCATAATCATGGTTTGGAAAAAAGGGGAACCAATCAAGGTGGCGGTTTCTTCGGATGGTATAGTTGGCTAGGTTGTGTTCATAATAAGCTCTGATATGTCCACAATTATGGAAATAGTAAAGGGAGATATTAGGGTTTAAGGACTGTGCAAGATGGGGATCATCAGGGGGATCTACTGGGAAAATGGTATCCGGTGGGAAAAAGACAGGTTCTTTTCTGAGGGTAAGAAGGACATATTTATGATAATGGGTTCTAAGTAATGCTAGCCATGTCTCAATAGGATGGAACCAAGTTAGTAGGGTGAGGAGATTCCATGCTCGGGGGTTTGGATTAGGTCTGGAATTAGGGAGGGTTGATTGTAATAAGTAGGCTGAGAGGGACCATGAATCAAAGAGGAAGGGGATGGTATATTCTTCACAAAGATACCAGAAAAAGCATAATGCCTCTTTTGGTAAATTGTATTCGTTTCTGACTTGAAACATGGTGAGGAAAGGGTTATCAACAGGGAAAATCAGACCTTTGAGACATAAACCATGTTTGGATATCAAGACGGTGAGGAACCTTAGCCAATTTAGTCTGGAATGGCTGGGTGGTGATCTTGTACGACTCATTATTCTAGATTGAATATCTGAAGGGAGATTAAATACAGGGAAACGGGTTGAACAGGGATATGTGATGAATCTAGAGGATTTGGTGGGGGAGGTTCTGGTTGTGGACCAGTACAGGAAGAGGGATGGTTTGGATCAGGGGTTATGGTACAAATGCAGGGTTCAACTGAGTTGGTTTGGACTGGGTTTCTGGAAGGAAAATCTGCAAGAACATTTCTTTTTCCTTGAAGGTGTTTGACCTCAAAATTCCATTGAGAAAACCATTCTGCCCATCTGAGAAGTTGAGCATTAGGGAGTGTTTTCCTTTTGAGTTGAAGCATTTTTAGAAAGGAATACATATCCATTTCAATAAGAAATCTGCATCCAATGAGATGAAATTGGAACTTTTCAATGCCTCGGCGAACAGCAAGAATTTCTTTGAATGTTGAATGATAATGTTGTTCAGAGGGTTTGAATTGTCCACTTGCATAAGCACAGATATTCCTTTTACCATTGGTATCAGTGAGGAGAGCAGCACCCTAGTACTGGTTACTTGCATCTGTTTGAAGAATAAATTTGCTATCAGGGTGAGGAATTTGCAGGGTTGGGAGTATCTTTGCTTTGGCTTTGAGAGACTGAACTGCCTTGGTTTGTTCAGCTGTCCATTGAAAAGAATTTTTCTTAAGAAGCTTGGAGAGTGGGGAAACAAACTGAGCAATTTTTGGGACAAAATCTTGCATGTAGTTCACAACTCCTAAGAATTGTTGAACTTGTTTGGCTGAGTTGAGTTGATCAGGGAACTGGTGGAGATGATGACAAATGTGAGGTTGAAGCTGGAATTTTCCTTTGGTGATGTCATCCTAAGGAAATCAACAGTAGGTTGTCCGATAACCATCTTCTTTTCTGAAAGCATTATTCCATATTGAACAAGGAGTGATTAAAACTTTTCAAGCAGGTTTTGGTGATGTGCTTCTGTAGGTGAGAATAGTAGGATATCATCAATATAAATTAATGTGTCAGATTCCACGGGTTTAAAAATTTTCATCATAGCTCTTTGGAAGAATGAGGGTGCAATCTTCAGACCAAACGGCATAACAGTACATTGGAAGTGGTGATTTGGAATACAGAAAGCAGTCTTGTGTCTTTCATCAGGGTGGATTCCCAGTTGCCAAAAGCCAGCCTTTAAATCAAACTTTGAAAATATTTTTGCTTGAGCCAATCGTTTGAATAAAACGGGCGGTTGGGCAGAGGGAATTTATCATCAAGCAGGAACTGGTTTAAAGGTTGGTAGTTGATGACCAATCTCATTTTTCTTCGAACTTGTTCAGAACGCTTGTTGACATAAAAAGCTTCACAAGCCCATTGGGAAACAGTGGGTTCAATAAGACCTTCAGCTTGGAGCTGGGAAAGTTCTGCAGTAGCGAGTTCATAGTGTTCAGGAGTCATTCCACTATGACTGGCTTTAGTTGGGTGTATGTCTTCATTCTTTTTAAAGGGTAGGGTAATAAAGAAATCAGGGTTTTTCCAAAGAAGGTTTGGACATTTTTTCAAAAAGGTTGTATGGGATTCAGCACAAGAGAATTCTATGAGCCGGGCTTGGATGGTTTCGAAGGGTTGGGTAAGGTAAATATGAGGTAAGGGGGACCATGGAAGGGTAAAGGTTTTGTAGGCTAAACCAGAGAGTGACCATTTGATGCTGGGTAATTCTTGCAGGATATCAAATCCAACAAAGAGATCTTTGGCCAGTAAATGAGAACCATAAACTTTCTTTTTTAGGATCAGGTTTGGGAATAGTTTAATGAGGATGGGTTTACTGATTTGGGTGATTGTGAATCTTTCGCCATTGGTAGCTCGGAAATCTTGTGAACAGGTGTGCCAGTGAGTTGGTGGTAAAAGGTCAGGGTTTAGGATAGAGCATGCGGCTCCTGTATCAAAAAAAGGCTATAACAGGTAAATGTTTTGAGTATTTGTCTAAGAGGATGTGAATCTTGGCATTGGGACTAAGCTGAATCTGGTTAATGGGTTGAATAGGGTATATGTCTGAGTCAGAAGATGGAGTAGAAGAGGTTTCAGTAAGAGGGTAAGAGATAGCACATAGTGTTTCTGCATTGGGCTCATCATCAAGGGAAAAGAGGGATTCAAGATCACTGGAGTCAAGGGATTCAAAATTTTCAAGTTGAGCAACAAGTTTTTTCTTTTCCTTGTGATCTTTGCAATCTTTAGCAAAATGACCTTGCTTACCACAGACAAAACAACGATCAGTGGACTTGCCTTTGCCAGAGAACTTCTTTTTTTGGAAAAATTTCCATTTGACTTTTCTGGGCCTTTTCAGTTTAAGAGTCCGTCAGAAGGTTTGTCGCTTGAAATGTTTGGGCTTTTTAGTGGAATAGTCACACTTATCATCACCATAGCATTTGATCTTCAGGTCGGGGCAGTCACAGGCACGGCCTAATCTTTTGCCAGTTCTTTCAACATCCTGGAGGAACTTTCTTTGATTGCAGAGACGTTCTAGGGCTTGTAAAGAAATTTGATAAATTTCACCAAGGGAGATTGCCTGGAGCTCAAGACCTCGAGTCTGCATGACTTTAGCACTTTCTTTCCCTAGTGGGTCAGGGAGAGAATTGAGAAAAACTTGCTTGAGATTTGGATCATCCATTCCTTTTAGCAAATAGAAGAGCTTTGACATCCGATTGTAATGTTTTTCTAAATCTTTTCTGTCAAAGGAGCAACACTTCATACGCAAATAATCTTCTCTGGCTTGAGTAAGGAAATGGTCTGGAATTCCCAAGAATTCATTATAAAGGTGAGACAAGAATGAATCCATATTTGCAACCTGGTAAACTTGCATCTGGCGGTATTCTCCAAGAGCAATCTACCAGTCTCGTAATCTGCCTTGGAATCTGGCTATAAGGCGTTGAAGAGCATTAGCAAAAGTCATACCCGGGTGGTGCATTTCTGCTTGGAGCCATGAGTGCATCTCAAAGAAGATATCTCGCCATTTAGAGGGAGGGACATCATCAAGAGTGAAATATTTCTTTACATCAGATGGAAGAGTTTGTGGCAGAGTGGCAGGTTCAGGGGATTCAACTTCAGGTTCTTCATTAAAAGGTTCATCATGGGAGACTCCTTCTGGAGGAGAGTTAGAAGTACCTTCATTACCAGGATTAACCATAAACAATTTTTGGGGCATTGAGGATTCAGTGTCAGTAGTGTGACTGGACACTGGAGAAGATGACAATGAAGAGATTAGGTTGTCCACATCTTCAAGTTCTGAAAGATTGAAAATTGGATCAAATGAGGTTGGGGTTTTAGGTGGGGATTGTAGGGTCTTACTCCGTAAAAATGAAGAAATGGGATTTAAGGAGGGGGGTTGAATAGGAAATATAACTGGAGCTTTACTAGAGGCGCTAGTGGTAGTATCTGGTACTGTTGGATGAAGGCTGATAGGTTGCTTAGATAAGTGGGGTTGAGATGTAGAGACTGAAACAGGAACATATTGGATTGGTGGAGTTGGAGAAGAAGGTGTAGGAGGTGTGTGGGAAAAGTGTGATTTTGGTTTATAAACTTGTTTAGGTGGTCTCAAAGGTAAGGAAGGAGGTACCAAAGGTTGGAAAGGGTTATATTCTGACGAAAAGGTAGAAAGAGGTTGAAGAGGGGGTTTAGTTTGAAAGAGAGATGGTTGAGGCTTAGGGATAGTAAAAAATGGATCATGGATAGGTAGGGAAGAGAATAGTTTTAGAACTTGAACTGGTAATGGATAAGAGGCAGCTAGTTGTTTTTCATGGAGTTATCTTTCAAGGGAATGAAGCTGGTTTTCAAGATCTCTCTTCTTTTGTTCTCCAGAGGCTAATAGTTGGGACGTTCTTCTGAAATCCATGCCCGAGGTTGCTAAGGCCATAAGTTGATGATGCAGGCTTTCTATATTGGCTTTAAGATCTGCTATCAAGGCTTCAAGAGTATCAAATCTGGTAGAAACAGTTTGTTGGATCGTCTGTTGCTTTTCAGTGAGGCGAGTGAGTGCCTGATTCTGAGCTTTAGCATTTTCAGCTTGCCAGTTGAGAGCAGCTTCGGCGGCTGAGATCTTTTTCTTTTGACCTTGGCTATCAACAGCAGTAGGATTTTTGATTTTCCATGCATGAGTAGTGCCTTCCTGAGGGAAATCATAATCCCGAAGAAGGGGAAGTCTGTCTCATATGGATGGAGCATACAGCAATCTTTAGGAATGAGAAGAGAATCAGACGATGGAGGGTTTTGTGGGGACTGGATCTCATCAGGTGGTTTGCATCTCTCCAGATTTCTGAGATGTCGAGTGATTCCTCTTTCAAAAATCCTTATATATATATTTCAAAAATCATTATATATATGCGCGTACAAATGACGTTTAGGGTTTTGTGGTTGATACACATTGGAACATTCAAATTCAACACCCTTGCTTTAATTCCAGTCCTAGCTTCGCCCTCACCTACGGCGGTTGTAAGGGTTTATTCCAGCGAGATCTATTTCCGTCTTTTTGAACATCATCTTGTACACTGCGAACCACCACTAGTTTGAAGTTCTTCCAATCAAACCCTCCCCATCGTAATTAACAAACTAGTGGGGAGAGGGAGAGAGAGAGAGAGATTGACACTGGATTTGTGGTAGTGCAATTCAAAATATATACACAAAAGCAAAAGAAACGAATGGCGACAAGTGTTACCCTTTTGAACACATAGATTCCCATTTGGGTCTAGTTGTGTACTACCTCCTAGGTGGTGTTACACCACCAAGGAGCGACTGAGTTGGGGATCTGAGAAAGGTAGTGAAAAGAGAGAAGAATGAGGAAAACATTTCCTGATCCTTATCATTTGAAGATAAAAAACTATGTGATGTGCATAGTGCTAGGACTCAATGTTAGTCCAAGATCGTTTAACTCCAAAATCCCCCAAAACCCAGATCGATTTCTTAACATAGGTCTTCGAAAGTCTCTACAAAATCGTCATAATTGTGCTCATGGTAGGCACCGTTGTGGCCCTTTTCTTCCTCTGCAATAACAAGAACACTGCCACACTCATTTGCTTCGAGTCCCAGTCTTTGAATCCCAGCATTGCCTATCGCGAAGGTTTGGGAAATCCACTGAACAAACTAAAGGAAACAAATACACAAACATTCAAACCTTGGGAGAATTAATTAAAGAATCTAATCAATTAGTTGGCTTTCTAACTTAATCTCTTGATGGAATTGTTTCAGAGTTCCCTTTCAACTCACCAATTCCTTAGCCCAAACAGCGGCTTAATGCCTTATCGGGTTAAGAATCTGCGATTCAAGCATAATCAAGTAGTGTCTTAAGCATTAGTTTTGGTGAATCAATTTTTTGTAAAATGGTGTTGATGCCAGTGATGTCACTTATGGGGACAATGGGACCAACGAAGGGGTGGTCTGGTGATTGAGCTTCAATTGTTACACATTTACCCATTGACTTACACATCTTTATAGCACATAAATGATATAAAATTCTCATTTTGTACAGGTTTTATCCTCATCGCTCAAAATAGATCATATGCTGAATTTTCATCACAATGAAAAGAGAATTGAGTTCATCAAAAATTGCAAAGGAGGAGAAATGAAGAAAGAAAAGAATGGATGAGTCTGAACACAACACATCAGCTGATTTGAACTTCTTGGGGAGATTAAGAATTTTTCCTTTAAGTTCAACACAGAAGGATCAAACCATCAACTCTGAAATGTTAGAAGCAGAAAATTGTATTCGGATATGAATTTGGCCTATTCAAATACTGTTGGAGACTGCCATGAGTTCTGGAGGGAATGCTATATTTGAATACAGTTTCAAAACATTCGAATACTTAGATATATCTCAGTGACAGATTCCACGTGACTGTAACCTCTCCATGTGACATGATCCTGAGATCAGGGGAGGGTAACTCGGTAATTTAGGAGAATTTGCTGAACGGAAGGAGGAATCATCTGGAAGGAGGTGGGAAGAGAGTGGAAGTGCATGATAGAATCCACACGCGGAGAGAAAGTGGAGGGCTCGATTCTTTCATTTCTGCTATTACTATAGTTTGGATTTTTAGTCTAAATTTTCAATTTCAATTCTAAGTTTAATACCTGTAATTAGATTTCAACTTCAAAGTATTTTCAATTCCATATTTCAATGGTATCATTTCAGTTTTCTAGCTTTGTTCTTAATTTTCTAAGAATGACCGGCTGATTTCTTCTTGGGCCAAGGCAAGGACAGAGTCTTTTTCAATGAATCTCAATATGCCGATCTTCATGGGTTTATCCTGAGTTCTTTGATCACCAATTTTGTTTGAATCTAATTGCTGTAGACATAATTGATTTAAGGTCTGATTTACACTGATTTACATATTCTATCGATGGGTTCATAAGTGTTACTTAACTTAGAACTTTCATTGCAAACTTATATGTGGTTGCTAGACTTAGAACTTCTATTGTTCTTAAGATAGAGTATGCACATCATGTGTTTGATCTTTGGCTTATTTCAATTGGAATTAATTTTTCAAAAATTAGAACAAATAGGATTGGTGATTTATACACTCTTGGCATTTTTAGACTAATTTGGATTGGTACTGAAATTGCCTTGCCCATCTTTTTAAATATCAATTTCCAAGTAAATTTAATTTTCATTTCAAAACCCATTTCCAAAACCACAATCATTTCCAAACCAGATTTTCATTTTGTTTAAATTCTTGTGAGCCTTTGTTTTGCTAATCAAATCCATTAAATTCAACCACTTTTTTACTCCTTAGATCTTTGTGGAAGTGACCTGGTATTCACCAGTATTTTGTGCTACAATCACACCTTGCACTTGGGGAAGTTTGTCTTTATTTCCATTATTCAAAACATTTTATCAGAATTTTATAATTAAGAGTGAGGTAATTGAGCGACGACAAGCACAATTTTGGCACTATTGCCGGGGATCTTCGAAAAGCAAAAGTGTCTTGAATCTGTGGAGCAACTGGCAGCAAGGCTCACCCCCATCTTCAATGACAGAGCTATTCAATTCTCTAGGCAACTTTGTTCCATCTTTGTTTTTACTTTTGTAGGTATTAGTTGTTAGTTTTAAGTGTAGAAATTGCTGCATCTAATCTCTGAAATTCTGAATTAATTTGCTGTGAATCTGTTAGAAAAGAATAGAGCTGAAATTCTGTGTGCATTGGTAGATATTTGTGAAGTTAGGAGGTTAGGTTGGAGTTTTGTTAAATCTGAAATTCTGTGCATGCTTTTAAGGTCTGGTAGATTAGTTGGAATTAATTTTGAAGTTCATACTCCATCATCTCTTGCTGAACTAATTGAATCTGCATCATCTAGTTCATCATTTGAATCTTCTGCTATACATATGGACCCACCACCACCTACTTTGTCGGAAGGAAGTGTTCAAGGAGAGAGTGATCAAAATGATCAAAATATTCTCAGACCTCTCCGTGAATACCTTCATCCAGCTAGGCAAACAACACCATCTTGCATCATACTTCCACATAGACATCAGAATTTTAATTTCAAACCTGGTACAATTCAGCTTTTGCCCACTTTTCATGGCATGGACTCAGAAAATCCTTACATGCATATGAAAGAATTTGAAAATGTTTGTGGAACTTGTATGGATAGAAATGCTAATGAGAATATGGTTTGTCTCAAGTTGTTTCCATTTTCATTGAAAGACAAAGTAAAAATGTGGTTGAATTCACTTGAATCTAGATCCATAGGAACTTGGAGAAAAATGCAAACTAAATTTTTAAAGAAGTACTTTCCTACAAATAGGACAGTGATTCTTCAACAACAGATCATGAATTTTGTGTGTAAGCCTAATGAAACATTTGCACAAGTATGGGAAAAATTTAGAGAATTATTGCAAGCTTGCCTTCATCATGGTTTTGAATCTTGGCGAATTGTCAATTTCTTTCACAATGCATTGACTTCCAATTTGAAAATGCTTGTTGCAACAATGTGTAATGGTGAATTTTATGATAAGACTACTGAAGACGCTTTGCATTTTTTTGATTTACTAGCTGAAAATACTAAGCAGTGGGAGGTAGTCTCCCCATGTTTTTCTGAATTTTCTGACAGCTCAAATGCTAGAGGCAAATTCCATCTCAGCGAGACAGATGATCTTGGAGCTCGATTAGCTGCATTGACAAGAAAGGTTGAATTGTTGGAGCAAAAGAAACAAGCAGTTAAGGGGAATGAAGTGAAGTGTGTGCTATGTGAAACCTTAGATCGTAAAACAGATGACTGTCCTACACTTCCAACTTTTAAAGAGGTCCTTTATGGTCAAGCAAATCCCACACCAGCAGCAAGACCTTTTAATCCAAACCAAGGGGTGAATTCTTATACTCAAGGAAATAACCCATACTCAAATACCTACAATTCTGGGTACAGAAGTCACCCCAATCTTTCTTGGAAAACTGAGGCACAAAATCAACAATACCAGCCCCAACAACCATGTCCACCATAACCATTTCCTTCCCAACCTTTCCAACCTCAACAAAACATCAATTCTTATCAGCCACCTCACAAAAGATCACTGGAAGATACTTTGCAGCAATTTATGCAAGGGCAAATTGGGGCTAACAATCAAAATTCAAGGTTCTAAGAGCAAACAAACAGAGCAATGGAGGACATTCGAAGTCAATTATCAAAGCTCACTCAAGCTTTAACCGTAAGAGAATCGGGAAAGCTGCCATCATAACCAAAACCGAATCCTACAAGCCAAGTGCATTTCAGTGAATCATCATCCTCAGGTGCCAATGAAAATGTAGAGCATGTACAAGCTGTATCAACTTTGAGAAGTGGAAAGCAAATTGTGAAACCTGACTACATTCCACAAGAGGATGAAAATGAAGGAGATACGAGGAAGAATGAAGAGCAGTTTGACAGCAACAAGCTGCACAGCAGAACAGAATTTGAGCAACAACAAAATTTGAGCAACGAGGAGCAAAAAATCAGAATTCAGAGTGAAGAACAAGTAAATTCTGATAATAAAAATGAAATTTTTGATAATAAAATCAAAGTTTTTGATGAAAAACAGCTTGAAAAAAGTGAAAATGTTTCTAAAAATGAAAAGATTTCAAGAGAAAACCAAATAGACAGATCTGAATTTGTTTCAAAACTTCATTTTCCTCAAAGATTGAACAAGAGCAAGAAAGAGAATTTGAATTCTGATATCTATGAGGTTTTCAAACAAGTTAGAATCAATATTCCTTTGCTTGATGCCATTAAACAAAATCCATCTTATGGAAAATTTTTGAAAGACTTGTGCGCTGTGAAAAAGAAAATGAATGTCAAAGAAAGACCATTTTTAACTGAACAAGTGAGTTCCATTTTGCAATTCAAAACTCCACCCAAGTACAAAGATCCAGGGTGCCCCACCATTGCATGTATCATAGGGGATAAAAGGGTAGATCAGGCTTTGTTGGATTTGGGCGCAAGTGTCAATCTCCTACCTTTCACCATTTATCAAGATCTTGGTTTAGGTGAACTTAAACCTACTAGGGTGACATTACAACTAGCAGATAGGTCAGTCAAAGTCCCTAGAGATATTGAGGAGGATGTCTTAATTCAAGTGGAGCATTTTATTTTTCTCATGTACTTTATAGTGCTTGACACTCAGTCTATTCAAGGGTCATAACCAGCTGTCCTTGTCATCTTAAGGGGACCATTTTTAGCCACCTCAAATGCCTTGATCAATTGCAGAACTGGAGTCATTAAGTTCTCTTTTGGCAACATGACAATTGATAAAAACATCATCAAAGTGACAAAATAGCCCAGTGATTATGATGAGTCAGTGGAAGTTGATTTGATTCAAACTATCACTCAAAAGCACTTTGATAGGGAGTATTTTAATGATCCATTAGAGAGAGCTCTAGTGAACAGTGAACAGGTTGAATTTCTTGATGATTATGACTTAGAGAGTTCTGACGAGGAAAATTTTGAACAGAATTCACATTCTGTTATGTCAGTGAATAAATGGAGACTCAGTTTTGAACCTTTAGAGCTACCAATAGTCAAGTCTCAGCCATCTTTTAAAAAGTCACCCATACCTAAAAGAAAACCTCTATCTAGTGACTTGAAATATGTGTTTTTGGGTGAGGGAGAGTCTTATCCACCTGTCATTTCTTCTCAGCTGAATTCTGATCAAGAGAGTAGACTTGTTGAGGTCTTGAGGAAGCATAAAATAGCCTTGGACTGGATTATTGCAGACCTGCAAGGAATCAGCCCACTGATTTGCACTCATATAATATTTTTAGAGGAGAATGTTAAGCCCATTAGGCAAATGCAAAGAAGGCTTAATCCTAACATGAAAGAAGTGGTTAGAATGGAGGTAATTAAGCTGTTGGATGCTAGAATTATTTATCCCATTTCAGATTCTAAGTGGGTTAGTCCAACTCAGGTAGTGCCTAAGAAATCTAGAGTGATTGTAGTAAAGAATGAGAGGGATGAATTGGTTCCTATGCGCATCCAAACAGGATGGCGCATGTGCATAGATTACAGAAAAATGAATGCAGTCACAAGAAAAGATCATTTCTCTCTTCCATTTCTAGATCAGGTATTGGAAAGAGTGGTAGGGCAGACATTTTATTATTTTCTAGATGGGTATTCTGGTTATAATCAGATTGAGATTGCATTAGATGACTAGGAAAAGACTACATTCACATGCCCATTTGGTACATTTGCATATAGGCATATACCTTTTGGTCTTTGTAATGCTCCTGCAACTTTTTAGAGATGCATGATGAGCTTGTTTAGTGACTTTGTGGAAAAGTTCCTTGAAGTGTTCATAGATGACTTTTCAGTTTATGGGAGTGATTTTGATGAGTGCTTAGGAAATTTGGAGAAACTTTTAACTAGATGTGAGGAAAAGAACTTGGTTTTAAATTGGGAGAAATTTCACTTTATGGTGACTCAGGGTATAGTTCTTGGTCACATAGTGTCTGCTAGGGGGATAGAGGTGGATAAGGCCAAAGTGGAAATAATTCAAAACTTACCCACCCCTAGATATGTTAAGGATGTTAGATCATTTTTGGGTCATGCAGGTTTCTATAGGAGGTTCATTGCATCTTTCAGTGCCATAGCTAGACCCCTATGCAACCTATTGGCTCAAGATGTTCCCTTTGAATGGACACCCGAGTGTCAAGCCTCATTTGATAGACTCAAAGGCTTACTTACTTCAGCTCCAATATTGCAAGCACCTGATTGAACCTTATCTTTTGAGCTGATGTGTGATGCTAGTGACTGTGCTATTGGTGCAGTCCTAGGCAAGAGGAAGGAAAAGTAGCCCCTTATGTTGTATTATGCTAGCAAGACTCTTAGTGATACACAAAAGAATTACACAACCATTGAGAAAAAGCTCCTAGCAGTAGTCTATGCATTGGACAAGTTTAGGTCATACCTTGTGGGTTCTCATGTCATTGTATATACTGACCATGCTGTACTGAAATACCAATTGACCAAACCTGATGCCAAGCCTAGACTCATTAGGTAGATTCTTTTACTTCAGGAGTTTGATTTAGAGATCAAAGACGAGAAGGGGGTTGAAAATGTGGTAGCTGACCACCTTTCCAGGATTCCAAATCAAGACTTAGCATCATTTGATCCTCCCATAAATGAGACATTTCCTGATGAACAATTGTTCCATGTAGACTCATCTAAGGTACCTTGGTTTACAGACATAGCTAATTACTTGGCTACAGGTCTAATACCCACTCATTGGACTAAGTTGGATAGACAGAAGTTCTTTAGGAATGTGAGGTGTTTCTTCTGGGATGATCCATACTTGTTCAAGTATTGTCCAGACCAAGTTATTAGAAGATGTATTCCTGAGAGTGAGTGCCACAGTGTCATTACATTCAGTCATACTTTAGCCTGTGGGGGTCACTTTTCTGTTAGGAAGACAGTAGCTAAGATTCTACAATGTGGGCTATATTGGCCTACCATGTTTTGTGATGTGCATGCATTTTGTGTTGCATGTGACAGATGCCAAAGGCTTGGTAGCCTCACTAGGAGGAACATGATGCCACTTCACCCCATTTATGTATTTGACATCTTTGATTGTTGGGGAATGGACTTTATGGGATCATTTGTGAATTCATTTGGTCATGAATATATCTTAGTGGCTGTTGATTATGTTTCAAAGTAGGTGGAGGCTATCCCAACTAGGACCAAAGACCATAAGGTAGTTATCAAATTCTTGAAGGAGAATATGTTCTCAAGATTTGGAATACCAAAAGCAATGATAAGTGATAGAGGAACACACTTTTGTAATAGGCATGTGGGTCTTTTGATGAGGAAATATGGGGTAATGCACAAAATAGAAACATCTTACCACCCTCAAACAAGTGGATAAGCCGAGCTTGCCAATAGGGAGATTAAGAGAGTCATTGAGAAGACTATGAATCCAAGTAGGAAAGATTGGTCTTTGAAGCAAGTGGATGCACTTTGGGCTTATAGGACTGCATACAAGACTATTTTAGGTATATCTCCTTATAGGATGGTGTATGGGAAAGCCTGCCATTTACCTGTGGAATTGGAGCATAAAGCCTTTTGGGTAGTGAAGCATTTCAATGAAAACATTACTGAATCAGGCCTTCAAAGAAAATTACAACTGAGTGAGCTGGAAGAAATCAGGAATGATACGTTTGAGAATGCCAAAATCTCTAAGGATATAGTGAAGAAGTGGCATGATGCACACATCAAGAAGAGAGAATTGTTTATGGGACAAAAAGTTTTGTTGTATGATTCTAGGCTACACTTATTTCTAGGAAAACTTAGATCTAAATGGACTGGCCCATATGTGATTAAGAATATCACTGAATTTGGGGCTATTGATATTGAAAATCCTACTTCAAGGAATGTGTTTAGAATGAATGGGCATAGGCTTAAAGAATATCATGAGAGCTTGGTGGCTGAAATTGAGAGCTGGTATCTTGAAGATCCCCCAGAAAATGGCTGATTGGTAAGGAAATTTTGCTACTTGTATCATAGTAGTATAGTTTTTTTTTTTTTTTTCATTTTGTTCTTTTTTTCTAAAAAAAAAAAAAATTTAAAATACTTCAGTTTGTAAGTTCTAATAGTTGGTTTCAGCATTCAAATATGTAAGCAGTGGCCTATTGAGGAAATAGAGAATTTACTAATCTGTAATGCAAGTATGTTCAAATCTGGTTTGATCAGTTCAACCCTGCAAATGCAATGATTTACTTGCAGTGGCAAAACTAATTGGTAAGATTCATGAGCCATACCTTTTCAATAGAAAATTTTCAAATTTCTAAAGTGCATTTAGGGGAACTTAAGTGGTTTGAATCGAGTTGAATTACTGAAGCACTTCTTTACATTCGAATAAGCTGTTCTTGGAGTATGTTGCCCTAACCAGGTTGGGGGGGAATTACATTGGAAGTATTCTGAATTTTCAGCAACTCAGCTCAGTTAATTAAGCTCAATTAAGCTTATCAGGTACCCTCCTCTCTCAGAACTTTATTACTTGACTTGGTCTTATTTTGGGGACAATGCTCATTTTTAGTTGGGGGGAGGATCATAATCTGAGAGTGTTTGAAGATTCTATTTTGATTGACATTAGTTGTATTGAGATGATTTATTGTGATTAGCATTGCTTGAGTTGATTTTCCGAATTACTTTGTGATTAAGATTGTTTTGTTTAGCTTGCAAATTGATATATATATATATATATATATAATGAAATTTTAAATGTCAGCAAATTTTTTTTCTATTAAATTTAGTGTTAAAAAAAAAAGAGTCACAAAACATGGCTTAAGTTTTTTTTTAGGACTATCACAGAATTTGGTCTGTGAAACACTGAGGGGCAGAGTTACTGATGAATTGTATTCGGATATGGAGTTGGGTATTCGGATATGTCCAAGATGGGTTCAACTAGGCAACCCGAGATTTTTAATATTCGGATACTTAAAACCCTCACCCGAATACGCTTAACAATACAGAGCTCTTTACTTTCCTCCATCTGCGTGAATCAAAGATATCGAATAGTCACTTGGGATTTTTGAACGGAGGAAAGCTGGAAATTAGGGTTTTGGGTGAGTGGCTTCACGCGTAGACAACGAAGGGGCCAAGGCTGTGTTGATCAGATATTCAGAAATATGCCATCAAAAAGGAAGATGACAATGCCCGGTCCGCGAAGAGTAAGTCTACGCTTGAGGGAGCAATATCTAGGTAAGAGTCCTGTCCCCGTTAACCCTAAACCCATAGAGATATGGATGTCTGAATCTGCAACACTTTCCCCAGCTGACGAGGTACAGACACCCAATGAGCAAGAGCACTCAACGAGTGGAGACGAGGTTAATGTGACTATCCCAGAAATAGAGGCTTCTAATGTGGCCAATTCAGAGGAGCCTTACTCTAACCCTCGCTTTGCAAACCTAACATCTAAAGAAAAGCATACGGATGGGTATGCTAAGCGAGCAGTTTTGTGTGAAAGAAACATCCAACTCGATGACTACGCAGACCAACCTTATGAATTGAAAGAAATAATTGAGGTCAGGGGATGGTCTGAGTGGGTGACTGTCAACTAGAGGGCTATTGTACCCCTAGTCAAGGAGTTTTATTCAAATGCTGCAAAAGGGGAAGAGGGGAGCAATGAAATTCATACTAAAGTAAGGAAGACACCCATACTATTGACCCTTGAGTTAATAGCAAAGGTTGCTACACTCCCACTAGGAAACATTCCCACTGCAACTCCACAGCAACAAGCTAAATGGGAATAACAGTTAAGAAAAGAGAATTTGGTGAAGTTGTTGTCAGAAAATCCTCAAGCCCGCTGGGATGGAGCTAGATTGTCTAAGGGAGATCTCACTGAAAAAAGTAGAGTGCTACACATGTTAGTGTGTTCCAAGATTCTTTCTCACGCATATGTTTCCTCTGTAACATTGATGCAAACTGACCTTATTGGGAAGCTGCTCCTAGATATCCCTATTGACTTAACTAACCACATTTGGACCACCATAGCTGCAGCAGTGGAAAAACCTGGAGTAAATTCGGGATTACCTTTTGGAGGACTAATAACAAAAATTGTTCAAAGCCATGGGGTGAGAGGGAAAGCAGGAATGGAAATGGTTAAACCTACCGCTCAAATTGCAAAGACAACTGTGAATAGAAGCTAAGGACAATTAATAAGAAGAGTGGTAGTGGAACCACAAGGTGAACAACAACCAGCAAGAGAAGAAAGAACCGAAGAAATTACTATCCAAAGTGTATATGAAATGGTGAGGGATGTCCAGAGGAAACAAGATGAATTGATTGCTGAAATGAGGAGTTGGAGAGATCGACAAGAGAAAAACAACTGGTAAGTGATAGAAATACTGGACGGATTGTATGAGACAGCTTCCCCAGGAGATTTTGAACCTAACCAGTGATCATTGTATGGTGTTTTGTTGTGAATCACAAACTAAAAATTGTGTATAGGTTCTTAGAAAAAAATTTAAAGCCATGTTTTGTTGACAGAAAAATAGGGTCTTTGTTTTGACTTTTGTTTTAGTTTTTATCTGAACTTCTGATGGAAATGATCATGAAATTGGTAAAACTTGGGTGGAAATTAAGTTTGAGTAATTGAAATATTGTTTTGTGATCTTTCCTTTTGAAATGAATTTTTATATTTTGAATGGATGGAATTTTATAGTTTGAAATTTTAGTTGATGCCAGCTGCTAAAAATTGAGTTTCAAGTTTAGAACTTGAAATTTGTTGATATGTCTAGCTTGCACAAATTTAAATGCTGAATTGATTTGTGAATGGATTTAGTCTTTGAATTGTTGACTTAAAAATTAGATACTCATGAATGAAACTCTTGATTGGGTGATGTACTCTACCACTTCCTAGCTATAGTGGAGACTTAACCTTAAGAGAGATTTGAACCTTTTAGCTTTATTCAGGAGAGGATTACATGTACTCTTAAACCTTTATAGGTTTGATATTCTTTTCTCTCATTTTTTTTCAATAACTCCAAAAATATTATTTTGCTTTGGATGTTTATAGAAGTGATGAAGGAACATAATTGGAATTTTGATATTTATACTTCATGACTGTTTTGAGAGAAACCTGAGAATGACATTAGGCCATCTTTTCAAAATTTGAGCTTTTAAATTCCCATTATTCATGAACATTACCTTAGTAGCCAAGTTGAGCTTTATATGAGCATTTATACTTCTTTCTTTTTACCACATCATTCCCTTAACCTTTAAATGAATGCTCTCAAGCCCTCCTTATTTGTATACCTTTTTTGGAATGCACTAATAAAAAGAAGTGAAGAGAGTAAGGAGGTGAACAAACGATATTTAGAAAAGGGAAATGAGCTTTGAAAAGAAAAATTATGAATGTTGAAAAAAAAAAGTTGAAAGGAAGAAATGTGAATTTTGAAAAGGGAAACTAAAGGAATAGAAGAGTTAAGAATTTTCACTTTCAATGTTCCCATTCCAGCTAAAAAAAAAAAAAAACTTTTCTATTTAATTGTTATGTCAAATAGCAGATGAGTGAACTGACATTTTAGGAAGAAAATGGAAGGTTAGGACAGCAATATCAAGTGCTTTCTAAAAAGATTTTTGAATTCCTAATCCCTTCCTTTGGAAAACTATATTTTACCCAAATGACCTGCATTACAACCTAGAAAAAGTCCTAGTTGATTCAGGTGGATTGATGAACAAATTTTAAAGTTTTAAATGTCAAAAGGCTCAGTGAAACTCAATAATCATTTCTTCGACATCATTCCTTCATGGAGTTATGCCAAGTCATTTTCTTTCTTGATTAATCATTTTTGACTTATGGATGCTACCTTCTAGAATTTGATTTACATTTACTCTTATAAAAGGGGCATCTTGAGAGAAACCTTGTGTGATCTATTTCAATTGAGAGTGATATCCAAGGTGAGAATTGAAGTCAAAACTTGGGAAAGCAGTATTGTGCAAAGTTTAAGATAGAGTGGACTTTAGAGATTTATGTTGAGTCAACAAATTCAAGAGCTGAATTTTCACATTTGATTTAGATGCTTAGCAAGCTTTACATACCATAAGACTTTCAGATTTAAAACTTTGATCTCAAATTTCTTAGCTTGTGGTGTTAATTAACATTCTACCGCTATGATTTACCATTCATTTGAAATAAAAATAAAGTTTTTGGTTGTCTTCAATAAAGTAATTCTCTTACATTTTTACTATAGGCATTACTAGGGACTAGTAATGTTGTAGTTGGTGGGTGTGTGATTAAGCTTCAATTGTTACACATTTACCCATTGACTTACACTTCTCTATGGCACATAAATGATATAAAATTCTTGTTTTGTACAGGTTTTATCCTCATCGCTCAAAATAGATCATATGCTGAATTTTCATCACAATGAAAGGAGAATTGAGTTCATCAAAAATTACAAAGGAGGAGAAATGAAGAAATGAAAGAATGGATGAGTCTGAACACAACACATCAGCTGATTTGAACTTCTTGGGGAGATTAAGAATTTTTCCTTTAAGTTTAACACAAAAGGATCAAACCATCAACTCTGAAATGTTAAAAGCAGAAAATTGTATTCGGATATGAATTTGGCCTATTCGAATATTGTTGGAGACTGCCATGAGTTCTAGAGGGAATGCTATATTTGAATACAGCTTCAAAACATTCGAATACTCAGATATATCTCAGTGACAGATTCCACGTGACTATAACCTCTCCATGTGACATGATCCTAAGATCAAGGGAGGGTAACTCGGTAATTTAGGAGAATTTGCTGAACGGAATGAGGAATCATCTGGAATGAGGTAGGGAGAGAGTGGAAGAGCATGACAGAATCCACACACACAGAGAGAAAGAAGAGGGCTCGGTTCTTTCATTTTTGTTATTACTGTAGCTTGGATTTTTAGTCTAAATTTTCAATTTCAATTCTAAGTTTAATACCTGTAATTAGATTTCAACTTCAGAGTATTTTCAATTCTAAATTTCAATGGTATCATTTCAGTTTTCTAACTTTGTTCTTAATTTTCTGAGAATGATCAGCTGATTTCTTCTTGGGCCAAGGCAAGGATAGAGTCCTTTCCAATGAATCTCAATATGCCGATCTTTATGGGTTTATCCTGAGTTCTTTGATCACCAATTCTGTTTGAATCTAATTGCTGTAAACATAATTAATTTAAGGTCCGATTTACACTGATTTACATACTCTATCGATGGGTTCATAGGTGTTACTTAACTTAGAACTTTCATTGCAAACTTGTATGGGAGTTGCTAGATTTAGAACTTCTATTATTCTTAAGATAGAATATGCACATCATATGTTTGATCTTTGGCTTGTTTCAATTGGAATTAATTTTTCAAAGATTAGAACAAATAGGATTGGTGATTTATACACTTGTTATTTTGGGACTGATTTGGATTGGTACTGAAATTGCCTTGCCCATCTTTTTAAATATTAATTTCGAAGTAAATTTAATTTTCATTTCAAAACCCATTTCCAAAACCACAAACATTTCCAAACCAGATTTTCATTTTGTTTAAATTCTTGTCAGCCTTTGTTTTGCTAATCAAATCCATTAAATTCAACCATTCTTTTGCTCCTTAGATCCTTGTGGAGTGACCTGGTATTCACCAGTATTTTGTGCTACAATCATACCTTGCACTTGGGAAAGTTTGTCTTGATTTCCATTACTCAAAACACTTTATCAAAATTTTATAATTAAGAGTGAGGTAATTGAGCGACGACAAGCATCTGGGCTTGGAGAATGATGGAAATCTTTTGGGCAGAGATTACTCTGTTGAGATCACACACACACACACACACACAGAGGGACGATGGGACCAACGGAGGGGTGGTCTAGGCTTGGAGAATGATGGAATTCTTTTATGCAAAGATTACTCTGCTGAGATCACATACACACACCCAGAGCGCCAGCGCGCACTAAAGGGCAAACCTAGTATATTGAAAAAAAATTTGATTAACATCATCATTTTAACAGAAATCCTAACGGCATATTAGCAAAAGGGGGTCTATGTGTAATCATCTAAATGTTTAAAGGGTTTATATGTAGTTTTTAAATGTTGAAGGAGTCTACACACGCACACAGAGTGCGAGCGCTCGCTAAAGGGTAAACTTAGTATGTTGGAAAAAATTTTGATTGACATCATCATTTTAACAAAAATCCCAACAGCATACTAGCAAAAGGAGGTCTGTGTGTAATTATTTAAATATTTAAGGGATTTACATGTAATTTTTAAATATTAAAAGGAATTTATGTGTAATTATTTAAATATTTTAAAGGTCTACGTGGAACTTATCATTTGTTAAAATATATAGCTGAAAAAAGGGTAAAGTAGAAATAGGGTTAAATTTTTGCTTCATCAAAGAATCACTGAGACGGTCTCTTCGGTCATGGTTCTCTTGGACGACAAGGAAGTAGTCATGGAGGAGAAGCCAAGCCACCTCATACTCAACAACGAAGTCCCACTCGGTATTCTCTCTCTCTGTATGGATTCATAAATTATATATTACGTATATGTTATATAACATATTGGTATAGGCGCTTGATAATGGGTTTGGAACTAATTTCAATGATTTTGTTGTGGGTTACATTAGTTCAAAATGGTGCTTTTGTTTCTCTCAAATTACGTAGGTAGTCGATGTATGGTTTGATGATTAAGAGGCTCTCAAGTGAATCTTATATGTTAAGAATACCAAATTTTTGCTGGAATTTTTTGTTGTTTATACCGTACAGTTTGGTGCGTGCACACAAACAGTTTAGTGCAGATTTCTTCTGCTGTGATTTAACTCTGCTTTTTTTCCCCCCTTACTATGCAAACAAATTGATTCTTTTATTGTTATTGCCGTGGAAAAATGCGACTGTTTATTCAATTCTGATTCAAAATGGGTATTAAAAAAAAATCACTGCTGAAAGTGATACGGAAATCAATCTCGCTGTGTTAGGCTTTTAGGCAGTGGGATTTGAATTATATGTTATATGTATGTGGATGCATTAAGAGTCAGACTCATCCAGTTCCATGTTCTATAATACTGAGGGACTGCCACCTGCGGGGGTGGAACTAAGGAAAAAAACCATTGCAATGACAGGAGAAAATGCCCTGGGAAACTAATGGTTACAAGATCTAACTCATGCGAGTGTGAATTCATTCGTTCAAGTGGCAGCCAGCAATAGAATTCATAGCCAAAATTTAGAGAAATATATGAATAAATAGCAAAAGGGTCAAAATTCCCCCAAACATTGCCCTACAAAATTAGAAAAATCGCATCCATAGCACAATTCATTATCTCAAAGTTATCCAAACTTCTTAAAGCAGGTCACTTCAACACATGTTGATGTCAAAGACCCAAGACAGACAATTAAAAATGAGGAAAACACGTTGGAAATTTCATTTGGTGAGAAGAATGACCATCAAACAGCAATTCGAAGAAAGATTAATTCGCAATAAACAACACATCAGCATGGAAAACCATTACTCATACAAATTACATATAGAAATCCATTTCAAGCAGACCAGAAACATAAAATCAAATAGAAATCATTGGAACTCAAAGGAAATTTACCAAACATTTTCAATAAGTGGTAGATTTAAATTAAAGATTGTGCCAAAAAATCCCTCCTTTATTCAAAAAAGATTCCTTTTCTGGGTTCTCCTAAACCACCACACAATTCCTCTCTACCTCCCACCAAATTGGTCTCAGTTAAAATCTGGCACTGCACTAAACTGTGTTGAAGAATGGGGCGATGATGAGGAGGGCAAGGCTCTAAGAAATAGGATTTTGGTCTCCTTCCTTGCACAATTACGAGCTCAGAGCTTCGTCAGGAAGGGTCGCTGGACTGAGAATGACTAAACGAGAAGAATCCCAAAGTCGACTGGAATTTGCACATGCTTGAATACTCCGACTGTCCAAGAATACATCTATCCCTGGAATCACCCCCCAATTGTCCAAGAGTACATCCGTCCCTGGCCCCACAATCATATGTTTGACCACTTACAGCCTAAGAAAAAATAGGTTGTTTTATGATATGAAACATTAAGCATCAATGAAGTTTGATGCTTTAAGTAACTAGAATTTATTCATATAAAATAACTTTTTATGAATAGTAAATAACAAGTACATTATATGCTTATAAGGTTTGTATCCAATTAGGCATGTCAGATGCATATATATATATATATATATATTCTTATTCTGCATGGATTGAGAATTTGTTATTAGTGGAGAAAAATACAATTTTCAGGTGAGTAGAGACAAAAATTGAAAAAATCATTCAAAAAAAAGTTCTATCTCTAGGTGAATAGAGGCCAAAACAACGATATATAACTGTAATTTTTTAGGTGCATAGGGGCAAACAATTGCTGCCACTAGGCTGCATGTAGGTCTGCCTTTGCTTTGACACAAATAGTTCATGTATTTTGAGAACTTAATTATTGGCTGAATTATGTGAAGAGAACAAATAGATCTTTCATGCTTGTTTCATCTTCTCTCTTTAACTTTTTGCAGAAGTTGTGAGGTCACTAAGAGATACACAACCTGCTCACTATACTCTCAAGATTGAATCTTTCTCGCTACTCTCACAGATATTGTTGGATGTTAAAAAGGAGAGTTATGAAACAGACGTTTTCGAAGCCAGTGGCTACAAATGGTTGAGTTGATAAACTCTTTAATTTTAAAGTTTCCTTGTGCATGCCACATAAAACAAATATAAGCTGATTTTCTGCTTTTCTGGGCTGAAGGAAACTGTCTCTCTACCCAAATGGTGATAAAGAAAGAAATGGGGAAGGACACATATCTTTGTACTTGGTAATTGTGGAAACAAATAACTTACCTCTTGGTTGGGAGGTCAATGTGAACTTCAAGTTGTTTGTGTTTGATCAAATCCAGGACAAGTACATGACCGTCCAAGGTAGTCTTCTAAAATTTTCATCCTCATGCATATTGGGCATGAATTGCTTAATAGTCTGCACAATACACCTGATGTTTCTTCTTTTTCCAATGTTTAGATGCCAATGGGAAGGTAAGACGCTTTCATAAGATGAAAACTGAGTGGGGTTTTGCCCAGTTACTCCCAGTTGGTGTTTTCAATGATCCTGCCAATGGATACCTTATCCGTGACTCATGCGTGTTTGGAGCAGAAGTTTTTGTTATAAATTATAGCGGCAATGGGGAGTGTCTGTCAGTATTGCAGAGGCTTGGCGATACTCACACTTGGAAGATTAATAACTTTTCTCTTCTAAAAGACGAATCTCTTTACTCTAGTATCTACACCATTGGAAATCGAAAGTGGTATGCAATTATTAATTTTGCTCCTCTTAATTACAGTAAGCAGATTCATAATTTTACAATATGTAACTGTTTTTGTGTGGATTCCTCTGACTAACACAGGAAGTTACTGCTCTATCCGAATGGAGATTCAGGCCAAAAGGACAAATGCCTCTCCCTATTTCTTGTTTTTGATGATTGGGTAACCTTTCCTCATAATATATATGCAAAATACCGTTTGCGGATAATGAATCAATTCCATGATAAGCATGAGGAAATTTCGGGTAATTTTTATGTTTCCACCATTTCTTTTTGCACCTCTAGAAATTATTACTTGTTTTTTCTTCTGATTACAAAATGGGTATGATTTTGGTCAGAAGTCAATATCATTAGATGAAAAGGATCAAAGCCATGAGATTCCTTGCATTAGTTTGGAGATTTCAAGAGTCTTGCATTACATATAAATTGCCTAATTATTCTTCTGCAGGTACCAATTGTTTCACTGCTCCAGAATGGGGCTGGGGTTCCTCTTCATTCTGTTCTTTGAGTGACCTCCGTGATGCTTCCAAGGGCTGGCTTGTTAATGATACTTTAATTGTTGAGTTTGAAGTTGATGTGGTGTCCACTGTGAAGAAATTCTGAAGCGTAAATTCCTGAGGCTTTTTTATTTGAGTAATATAGCACACTTGAATTGTTGATCTACTAATATCAATTTATGAGCTATAACACCTTGTATATGTGCAATTCTAGATCTTTTTATTATGTGGTAATTTAACAACCCTCCTTCTTGGGAGAGACATGAAATTCGGATCTGTCTACCGTATGTTCTCTTTCTGCGTGTTATAAAGTTTGCTTAAATTTGGTGTTTCTGATTAAGTTTGCTTAAATTAATTTTCTCCCTCGTTTATCTGTCTTTACTATTTGAATCCCATTGTAGTAGTTCGAAGCTCTTGTGTGTTTGGAACAGAACTTTTTATATGGAAAGAAGATGACAGAATGCACATTCATAAACATTTGAGAGCAAACTTAGGAAAAACTTGCTAACTCTCTGCAGTGTTCACAAGTAAATAGAATATTGTAGATTCTTGCGCACACGAGCGAGCGTGTGTGTTTTTGACCATCAATAAGCTCAACAACACTTAAAGAGGAGGAATCTCTGTTAAAATTTAGATGCTAAGATCAAGTGTTGGTAAGAGAAGTTTATCTTTTATACATGAGAAATAATTTTTCTCGTGAGTTAATACGAAATAATTTTTAACATTGATTAATACTTGAAAACCATGCGAATCTTGTTTACTGTGAATTTGTGTTGTGTGTGGGTTTGAATAGGAGCAACAGCTTCTTAAGCCACAATTAGCCCAAAATTGTGCATCAACACCTTCCCATGTGATTTACCAGTGAACTCGGTTCAACATTTACAAATTTTAAAATTGATGTCATTATATTCAAAGGAAGACCACACGTTTTCACTTGAATATTTGTTTAATTTACATTGAAGTTCACTTTAGAAATCACCTCCTAGAATTAAAAATTTCAACTACTCCCACAAACTGAAAAATTTTCTTGTCAATGCTCATCATTTGTTTTCAACAAATATTCCCAGAATTTAAACATTTGGGGGTTGCTTCGACATTTTCGTGTAAGCACGGCATTACTATTGTGGGCACGATTGAACTCAAAAATGGCATGGGCACACCACTTAGTCGCGTGGGTACCCCATCATCCCATTCACAATATTCCCATCATAATCATCTTGTTCATGCAACAATGCATCCATTGACAGAAAATTTACAAAATATTACATTTCATAAGTTAATTAATTCACAAATATTACAGCTTGTTCATTTAACCACTATCATTCCATGTCATTCATCCGCCCAAAAAAAAAAAAAAGTCCAACATAGAGCCATCATCATTGAACTTCCTTCACTACTAATTTTTACTTTTATTTTGGGCTTTATCAACACTACTAAAAATAAGAGTATTAGCGACTACTTGTCTACTGAGGATCACTAAAAAATTTTTACAACATCGTTACTGATGAGTACTAGTAATTGTCAACAATGTTGAGTATTAGTAATTGTCACAGAACATTCCCGACACCTTTATTGACCGTTAAATAACAAATTGGCACAAAATCATTTTTCAATTTAACAACCTCTTTGGAGGCATTAGCAACCGGCAGAAATGGTTGCCAAAAAAGCCTAGTCCAAGGACTTTCAACAGTAATACATAACTACTTAACTTCATGACCATCAATACCATTTGGATCATCACTACTTTTGGAAGACTTTTGTGAATCCTTTCCATAATAATAATAATAATAATAATAATAACAATAAAACTTAGAAAAAATAAAGATAGGCCTCAAAATCTTAGTTTTGTATTCTTTTCTTTGCCAGTCATGATTTGAAAAGAAATCGTTACGTTTGGTGTCACTCTTTACATCATCATCATCATAATAATAACAATAAAACTTAGAAAAATAAAGATAGACCTCAAAAAGAAAAAAAAATATGACCCTCTTAGTTTTGTATTCTTTTCTTTGCAGTCATGATTTGAAAAGAAATCGTTACGTTTAGTGTCACTTTTTACATCATCATCACCATTATTGTTATTATTATTATTATTATTTTCCATCCAAAGACCACCGGAGCCTCAAATTATCATTTGTTAAAACATATAGCTGCACACATGCCATCCTACCGGGCGGAAAGCAAAGCGAAAAGGGTAGAAGGGGAAGTAGGGTTAAATTTTTGACTGATCAAAGAAACACCAAGACGATCGCTTTAGTCATGGTTCTGTTGGACGACAAGGCAGTGGTCATGGAGAACAAGCCAAGCCACCTCATACCCAACGACGTAGTCCCACCCGCTACACTCTCTCTCTCTCTCTCTCTCTCTCTCTCTGTGTATGCATTCATAAGTTATATATACGTACATATAACATATCGGTAAAAGTGCTTGATAATGGGGTAGAACTAATTTCAATGATTTTGTTGTGGGTTACATTAGTTCAAAACGGTGCATTTGTTTCTCTCAAATTATGTAGGTAGTCGATATATGATTTGATGATTAAGAGGCTCTCAAGTGAATCTTATATGTTAGGAATACCAAATTTTAACTGGAATTTTTTGTTGTTTATTCTGTACAGTGTGGTACATACACACAAACTGTTTAGTGCAGATTTCTTCTGTTGTGACTTAACTCTTCCTTGTTCGGATTTGGGACTATGTTACCCAGTGACTTATGAGTAGAACCGTCCACGTGCATCCACTTTTTTTTTTTTTAATTAAAATAGTGTGAATGCATTTAAATTTTAATCTAATAACAGTATTACGGCATGACATTGTTTACGTGATAAGAAAAAAGTGAAAAATATAATAAGAAAAAAGTGAAAAAAGTGAGATTAACATAACAATTAATGCTGAAAGTGATACAGAAACCAATTTGGAGTTTCAGGTTTTTAGGCAGTGGGATTTGAATTATGTCATATGTATGTGAATGAATTGAGTGTCAGACTCGTCCACTTCCAAGTTCTATAATACCTAGGGACTGCCACCCAAAGGGATGGAGCTGGGATTTTTTTTTTTTTTTGGGAGGTTGGGGGGAAGCTCTAAAGAATTTGTATAAGCTAACTTTAGTTTTCATTTTTCTCAAAATTCAAGCATGACAAATAAATTATGGTTCAATGTCAAATTAATTACTCCTAAAACCCCCCAAAAATACAACTAGACTAGAATACCGAAAAAACTAATGCAATGGCGAGAGAAAATGTCCCAGGAAACTAATGGATAACAAGCTCGAACTCATGTGAGCATGAATTCATTATCTCAAAGTTATCCAAACAGTTTAAAGCAAGTCACTCAACACATGTTGATATGCAAGAACTACACCATCCAATGGCCAATTCAAAATGAGGAAAACAAATGGGAAATTTCATTTGGTGCCAAGAATGCTCATCAAACAGTTCAAAGAAGATTAATCCGCAATAAGCAACACATCAGCATGAAAACCATTACTCATCCAAATTACGTATGGAGATCCATTTCAAGCAGACCAGAAACATATATAAAATCAAATAGCAATCATTGGAACTCAAAGGAAATTTACCAGATATTTTCAATAAGTGGTAGATTCAAATTAAAGATTGTGTCAAAAAAATCCCTCCTTTATTCGAAAAAGATTCCTTTTCTGGGTGCTCCTAAAACCGCTACAGGATTCCTCCCTATCTCCCACCAAATTGGTCTCAGTTAAAATCTAGCACTGCACTAAACTCTGTTGAACGCTCCGATTGTCCAAGGCATACATCCGTCCGTGGCATCATCCCCCATTGTCCAAGAGTACATCCGTCCCTTGCCACACATTCATTTGTTTGAACACTTTCATCCTAAGAAAAAATGGGTTGTTTTATGATATGAAATATTAAGCATCAATGAAGTTTGAAGCGTTAAGTAATTACAATTTATTCATTTAAAATAACTATGTAGGAATAGTAAATAGTAAGTACTTATGTGTTAATATGGTGTGTATCCGATTAAGCATGTCAGATGCATATATATATATATATATATATTCTGGTTCTGCATGGATTGAGAATTTGTGATCAGTGGAGAAAAAAATACAGTTTTCAGGTGAGTGGGAAAATTGAAGAAATAATCGAAGCAAAAGTACAATTTCTGGGTGAAAAGGCCAAAACAATGATATATAAGTGTAATTTTTTGGGTTAGTAGGGGCAAAAAATTGTTGCCGCTGGGCCTCATGTAGGTATATCTAGTGTAATGTCTTTGACACAAATAGTTCATATATTTTGAGAACTTAATTATTGGCTGAATTATGTGGAGAGAACAAATAGATCTTTCATGCTTGTTTCATCTTCTCTCTTACTTTTTGCAGAAGTTTCAAGGTCACTGAGAGATACACCACCTGGTCACTATACTTTCAAGATTGAGTCTTTTTCGCTACTCTCAAAGATACTGTTGGATGCTAAAGAGGAGAGTTATGAAACAGAGGTTTTCGAAGCCAGTGGCTATAATTGGTTGAGTTGATAAACTCTATATTTTAAATTTTCCCTGTGCATCCCACATAAAACAAATGTAAGCTGATTCTTTGTTTTTCTGGGCTGAAGGCAGCTGTCTCTCTACCCAAATGGTGATAAAGAAAGAAGTGGGGAAGGACACATCTCTTTGTACTTGGTGATTGCAGAAACAAATAATTTACCTCTTGGTTGGGAGGTCTATGTGAACTTCAAGTTGTTTGTGTTTGATCATGGCCATGAGATTCCTTGCATTTGTTTGGAGATTTCAAGAGTCTTGCATTACATATAAATTGCCCAATTATTCTTTTGCAGGTACCGATTGTTTCACCGCTCAATTGGGGGGGCCGGGGGTGCTCTTCTCTCTTTTCTTTGAGTGACCTCCGTGATGATTCCAAGGGCTTACTTGTTAATGATACTGTTCGGCAATAAATTTTCTCCTCTCCTTCGTAGATCCATTCTCTCTCTTATTTATTGAGATCCCCTCTTGGCGGCCTACAAGCAAATAAAATAGTAAAATGAAGCTGTCGGAGTTGGTCCCCGACCAAGGACACTCCGATACTTAAGTCAGTAACTTATATAGATAATCAGCTCATGTAAACGAATAGAGAGAGAAACAAAGAGAGAGAAGAGGATCAGAGAAAAAGGAGCCGACCCTTACCTTGTCTTCATTTTTGATATTTATAGATGAAGTGTGTAACATGCTTTTGCTGATTTGACTGTTGCTTTATCTTGATATGACTTAAAGTGGAGATGGATAATTATCATTAAATGCCTGATAATGCAAGCTTTGGGAGCCACGTGATAGTGACTTTATTATACATACTCAACAGATTTTTTTTTCTCCTGTTGCATTTGAGTGTAGTACGGAAAGTAATTATACAACGTAACTAGCAAACTATTTAGTCCCGATTTAACCGGAATATACTCCCCTGGTCGGGGGTGCAATTTATGGTCGGCGAACCACTCTTGTAGTCGGGTAAAATATTTTTATGCCACACATTATGCCCCCACTCTGGTCGGGATAATTTATTACCCGAGCAGAGTAGAGTAGAACTTGTAAACCTTTATCCTTTCCGTATTAATAGCAACAAAATAAACAATATGTACCCAAAAATTGAAATTCATCAACAATGTAAACGGTTCATGCTCTTTATGAGATGCAAAGATAGACTCGTGCTAAACTGATTTGCAGGTGTAAGTAAATATGTAAAGCCATAAGCCATACGCATATGAAGAGCTTCTCACAACTTTTATAACTTTTCTTGCCGCCTCACTTGTAATGATACTTCAAAAATTAGCATGTTGATGAATCGTTAATACTCATTTCGGCTTCAACAACAAAAGAAAAATTTAAAGAAAGTAACTTATGATATTATAATGAAAGTACCTTTAATACCTCATATATATTATAAAAAGTGATGTACCTGGCCTTCCTGAGTCACAGTTTGGATGCTGATAATCTTTTTAGCAGAGTTTAGAAGAGAAGAGGCGAGTAAGGCAAGCTTAAGCTTGAGCATTGAACCTTAAAGGACTTAGGAATTGAACTTCAGTGATAGGGGGTAGGAATGATTTCATTCTGAATAACCTTTTGTCTGCAAGGTTGTTCGACGTAGTGTGGATGTCAATCAAAAAACCTTAGTTTGCTTTTACTGCACCGATAGGCTTAATACATATCTGAATAATTCTTCATAAACCATCTGGCGTTCGAGCTGTTAGAAGTGATCAGCTTTGAATGCGTAATCAACCGAAGAAGAGGTAATTATCTTGAAGAAATGAGGTGCCTTCATCAGAATGATCGACCGACTTGTCCCGATGTCAATTTGCCACTGGCGAGAGCTACTCTTAACCATATTTATGGGTTGGGCAATCTTTGTGAGGGTAATACATGGATGTAATAGTGGACATATATAGAGCTGAGAGTCTTGTACAGCTGCATAAATTTGATCTTGTACTGAAACAATTAATGAATTTGGTCTTGCACTGACTACTGACCGACCGATCTTCCAATATGAGTAATGGACATTTATGTGAGTAACACAGGGAGTCGAAGTTGTTTTGGTGAAACATTAATGGATTTAACTTTTTACTGACCAACCAACCATATTCCAATATAGTAAATGAGCAACATGTGTTCTATACACACAGAATTTGAACGATCAGACGGCAATACTCATGAATACATGCACCTCAGGACGTCTATGAACTTAGCAAACTATGCAAATTATGCTTTACCTGACACTTGTGATTGATAAGCTCAGACTAGGACTGATCATGCGATGTCAAGAAATATCCATGCTTATAGGTATGCATAAATACTAGTAGTGCTACAAATTATGTTATCTCGTATACTCTTGACAAACAACACTAACTTAAGAAGTAAATTTCGTCATGTAATCGACCGTGAATGCGACAAATATCTTGATATGCTATTGATCGTCATCCTAAAAGTGTTCGTACATAAATGCTCCCCAGTTTCTATGAGATAAAGGACAAGAAAATAACTTTATTTTATCAAGCTCTTAAAATTCCAAGTGTTCAAGGAGTGTACGTGTGCCCCTAAAGTGGACACACTTTAAATATACCAAGTAATAGTAAATGTGATCATTTATTCATACTTATAGACTTTGAAGCATATAAATAGCTTACGTGTGAGCTGCGATCAAATAATTGTAGACTCTCTAACTTCACAAGTAAAATACCTGGGGACAACAATTGTATTTGAGAATGCTTTAACACTCCAGCTAAAAGTCATATGAAAGAACCCGAGTATCCATAAATAAGGATGTAACTTTGAATTCACTGTTTGCTCGATCAAAGAGCCAAAATCAAGGCTTTGATAACTCTATCTGAACGTAATCAGGTCCCAATCATCCAAAAGATGAGAGAAATCAATGAAATATGATCTACTGTTAAGATCGTTGGGTTGCAAATACTCTTAATAGTGCTAACAGGGGTAGAAGAAGAGAGAAAACCAAACTAAATTGGGCTTTATACCATGAAAACTTCAGATGGTAATAACTTTCTGCTCGGGTGTCCGATTTAGGTGATCTTAGTGTCTATTTCATGTATTTTTTCGAGATCTATGTGACCAAATAGCCTATAGCGGTTTGCGATGCTCGAAATTGTAAAATATACTCATCTTCATCACTTTTTTGGACTTTTTTCCTCGGACATACTAACTGTGGCTTTGCTTGAATATAAATAAGTGTTTAAACCTTGCTTAGGGACATGTTTTAACTTGTCCAGTGATGTGCTTCACCCTTACTCGGGAGGACAACCATGCTCTGCTCAGGGAGGAGACAGTTGACCTCAGGATGTGCTTTAATCCATCTTCGGGATAGAAAGCCAAGCTCGGGATATACTGTAAACCATGCTCGGGATAGGGAGCCGAGCTCGGGGCTAGCTTTGTTTGGGAGATACCTGTGCTCATTGGTACCTTGTTCATTTGCTCGGGATAACTTTCCTCAGGATTGATAACACTTCTTTGATCCAGGAAAGTGTTCACTATGCTTGAGGAGGAAGTATTCACTATGCTTGAGGAAGAATATGCTCTAGATAGCTTTATACCTTTCGATATGCTCGGCACGCTGTGGATATGCTCGGCATGGGATTTCTTCATGCTTGGGAATTTTTTGTCTACACAAATGACATGTTCTGCTCGGCCAAGGAGTAAGTTGTTCAGGAATCTGTTTTATTGTCAAGGGGCATGTTGTTCGAGCATATGCTTGGTCGGGAGTACTTTTCTGTTGTTAATAATGATACGCTGTTCGGCAATGTGCTGTTCGGGAACATGTTCCCTTGAACCATACTATGCTCCAAAATGACTTGCTTTTCTTGAAAGTAACATGCTCCTCCTAAAAATAATGTGCTCCGCGATATTCTCTGCTAACATTAAACTTTATGCACAATAAGTTGCTCAGAAATTATTTGCTCAGAGTCACCTTTCCCTGGGAATTACTTGTTAGTAATAATCGGTATCGTTCTTTCTTAAGAATAATCTCACTCTTGCCCGAAAATTTGCACTTGCTCAGAAATGGGCATTTCCTCTTGCTCGGGAATAAGCCTTTTACAATGAACTTTACAGAAATATGCTCCGGAATATGCTTATAAACTGAATCTTACCACCACTTGCTCGTGGATAGGCTTTTGAATTGGATCTCACCATAAAGCACTTGATAATATGATTTCAAATTGAATCCAGCCACCACAATATGCTTTTCGAATATGCTTGAGAAGTAGCTTTCGGAAATGACCTCGGGAAAATGCTTCTGAAGACAACCATCCTAAATAAGGTCGAGACATAGTTTTCTAAAATAAACCGAGTTAGAACAACCTCGGGAACATGCTTTTGTTGAAGACCCGACCTTATTATGGTCGGGACTAAGCTTTCGAATTGAATTTTTCTACCAGAATATGCTTTTGAGTATAACTTAGCCATAATATGCTTGAAAATATGCTTTTGTCAGGTCTCAGTTTCCTGAAATGAACTTAGACAGAATAGCCTCATCAATATGTTTTTGTCGATAACCCGGCCAGAATATACTCAGGAATATGCTTTCATAGGCAACTCGACCAAAATACACGCGGGTGTAAGCTTTGGAATAAACTCCTCCTGAATTTGCTTTCTGAGATGATCTGAACCAAAACATACTCGGGAACTAGCTTTTTGAAATGAACTTAACTAGAATAATCTCATGGATATACTTTAATCAGACTTCTACTGTCTTTGACTGATATTTCCTCATGAAATGATCAAGCTTCTCAGAAATTATTTATATAGTAACATCAAATAATAAGTTGCTTTAATCAAGTAAGTCAAAACTTTAAAATTGGCATAGCTCTTAAATATGAAAGAGTCACTTTTCTCATAACTTAATGAGCTCGGCTACCTTTAATTTTCCCATACAAATGAGGCTTAGCTTTAAGACACGAAAGAATGACTTAGTGAGGTCGACTACCTTTAGTTTTTATATGAATGTGAGAGCTTTTGCTTTTTATACAATGCCGATCTTCCTCAATGAGAGCTTCTGCTTCTTGAGAGCTTTTTCTTTTTTGTAAGCTTTTGCTTTCTGGGAGCTTTTACTTTCTCTAAGCTTTTGCTTCTTGTAAGCTTTTGCTTTCTGGGAGCTTTTGCTTTCTCTGAGCTTTTGCTTCTTAAGGGCTTTTGCTTTTTGTACCAGCACTCAGCAAGCTGAGCGTGGCTCCTTTTGATAATCATTTTCAATAAACCAAGGAACCGAATCTTGGTTTAAAGAGAGACTCAGTCAATCAATAAACCAGGATCGAACCAGCACCCCAAAGGGGTGCGGTTCCCTTTTGATAATCCTTTTCAATAAACCAAGGAACCGAATCTTGGTTTAAAGAAAGACCCGTTCAATCAATAAACCGGGGTTGAACCAGCGCCCCAAAGGGGTGCGGTTCGCTTTTGATAATCCTTTAATTATGTGCATGTCTTTGAAGCTAGAGTAATTCCTTTAATCATGTGCATGTTGTTGAAATGCCTCATCTGCAAAAACTTTTAGCAATAACATATATCCAAATAGTGTTTACATATAAATAGATGTAAGAAATTGATACAATCATGTTCAAGAATGAGATAAAAACTAGTTGAATAAAAAAATATGTTTGGCCGATAACGAAATTAGCATACTTGGGAATGGAACAAACAAATTTGGGGACATCATAGGCATGCTCCGCTATTGCTCGGCACAAACAACCAAATCGTAAACTTGCTTGATAAGAGTATTGATATTATAGTAAGCATCAAATATCCTTCTGCTTGGCATCAAAGTGATAAGAAAAATACTTGGCATTGTATAGGATGTTCGGCTGCATAAGAATTGCTTAACCTCATATAAATTGTTCGACCAACAATTAAATATTCTGCTCAGAAACATATACTCTGCTTAGTAGGCCGGAAGTGCTCGGAATGCGCCTTGTTCAAAAATAATTCTTGCTTCGGAAAGCGACTATTGTTGCTTGAGAAACAAATAACATTGTTCAGGGAGCAAATAATCTTGCTCGGAGAATCCATGCTTTTGAGAGTAAAACTTGCTGAGAATTGAACTTGCTTGAACATAAAACTTTACTTGGAAATAAAACTTTGCTTATAAAATTTACTTGTGAGTGAATTACTTTGTCCCGGAAGAAATAATTTTGCTCGGCAGGTTACTTGGTAAATATAAAGAGGAGAATAGAGCAAAAACCGTGCAAATTTTGATTCACTCATTTCCTCTCCATGCAATGGCAGTGGGATATAAATATAATATATTTACATATAGAGAGAGAATCATTGCTTTGAAAGACTTTCATCCTCATAGTTTTTTAACTCCACATAGCTTCATCTAAAACACTAGATTGGATGCAAGACGGTTTCAAGGGCAGAGATTACTCCTTTAGTCTTTCAAATTGGACAACCCGTTTATTTAAAGTTGTTCAAGAAGTTGACATTCTTGCCCACGATGTTCAGGAAACTTAAGGAAAAAAGAATTATTTGGCAGCACAAAAATATAAGTAAAGAATTATAATGACAATAAATAACATATCAAGAATACGAGAATATAGAGTGGATGTTGTGCTATTAAATCCCTGAGGGCAGATATCACCTTATTCAAGGAGGTAAATTATCAGTAATAAAGTGGGTTGCTTGGCCGCGTAACTTCGGCAACACATATATATATACTCGATAAATTTTGTTCTCCTGCTGCCAATGAAAGCAAGACAATAATCCAACGGCGAAATAATGCCTCCAGCGGCAGTAAACAGGTGCTTCCGCAACAATAGAAGAAATGCTTTCGCTAGTCGTAGGAGAGATACTTCTGACAGCAAATAAAGAAATGCGTACAGTAGTGACGGGAAATTACTTCCAATAGAGAAAATATTTTCAGCGACGACAGAGAAACTGATTCTGGAAGATCAGTTACATGGGCACGAATACGGGTCCCACAGTGGGCGTCAAATATTCAGCAATAAATTTTACCCTCTTCTCCATAGACCCATTCTCTCCCTTGTTCATTAAGATCCCCTCTTGGCGTCCTGCAAGCAAATAAAATAGTAAACTGAAATGGTCAGAATTGGTCCCTAACCAAAAACACTTCGATACTTAAGTCAGTAACTTATATAGATAATTAGCTCATGTAAACGAATAGAGAGAGAAACAATAAGAGAGAAGAGGATCAAAGAAACAGGAGCCGACCCTTACCTTGTCTTCATTTTTGATATTTATAGATGGAGTGTGTAACATGTTTTTGCTAATTTGACTGTTGCTTTATCTTGATACAACTTAAAGTGGAGGTGGGTAACTATCATTAAATGCCTGATGATGCAAGCTTTGGGAGCCATGTGATAGTAACTTTATTATACATGCTCAACAAATTTTTTTTCTCCTATTGCATTTAAGTGTAGTACGTAAAATAATTATACAACGTAACTAGCAAACTATTTAGTCCCAATTTAATCGGAATATACCCCTGGTCGGGGGTGCAATTTATGGTCGGCGAACCACTCTTGTGGTCGGGCAAAATATTTTTATGCCACACAGATACTTTATTTGTTGAATTTGAAGTTCATGCGATTGTTGAATTTGAAGTTCATGTGGTCTCCGCTGTGAACCGAGGGCATACGTGGTAATGATACTTTAATTGTTGAATTTGGAGTTGATACTTTAATTGATACTTTAACTGTGAACCGAGGGCATACACTGCGAAGAAATTGTGAAGCCTAAATTCCTGAGGCTTTTTATTTGAGAAACACAAAAGGTGTTAGCAATTTTGAATTGTAGATCTACTAATATCAACTTATGAGCTATAACACCTTGTACGTATGTAATTCAAGATCTTTTTATTATGTGGTATTTTAAACTTCCCAGGGTGGGAACCCTGGGGATAGAAACATGAAATTCAGAAATATCTATTTACTGTTTGTTCTTTTTCTGTGTCAAAATTTTGCTTAAATTTGGTATTTTTGAATAAATTTTCTTAAATTAATTTTCGCTCTGATTTCTCCATCTTCACTATTTGAATCTCATTACCGTAGTTCCAAACTCTTGTAATTGGTTCAAATGCATTCACCTTATTTTGGATTTTAATCTGTCCCTAATCTCAATGTTACCAAACTAATCTAAATTTTTACGTCAGCCTCTTTTTTTCCCCAGCACTTTGCCTATGTAAAGAAAATCTATTTTTTTTCCCCAGAACTTTGCCTGTGTAAAGAAAATGACAGGATGCACATTCATAAACATTTGAGAGCAAAATTAGAAAAAAACTAGTCAAACTATCTGCGTTGTTCACAAGTAAACACAAGGTCGGAGTTGTTTAAATTTATTTAAATTTATAAAAGTTACAGTCTTATAATTTAGGTAATGAATAAAAAATTTTTTTCGTAATTTGTGTAATAAATAAAAAATTTGAATCCTAAAAAGACTTGTAAAGATTTGAATAAAAAAAAGTACTCCAAATAGAGCCAGGATATGGTAGAATTTTATTTTATTTTTTATTTTTATAACCAATGGGCCAAAAGGCCTAGGTCAGATTATTGTGTTTTGTTCTGATATCCATGTTGTCGTGTTCCTCTACTTAAGCCTTTGTTCGTGTTTTATTCTGACATACATTTTCAATAAGTGGTAGATTCTTGTGTGCGTATACCAAGGGTGAGGGTGTTTTGAAGTTTAAAAAAATTTAAATTTTGGTATTTTTTTAGGTGTTTTTTTTTTAATATTTTTTTGTGTGTTTAATTGAACCAAGTAGAATTTTTAATATTTTTTAGTAATTTTTGAGTGTTTGGTAAATTTTTTACTGTAGTAAAGTAAAAAAGTTGTAACTTTTGGGTGTTTGGTATATTTTTTTACTGTAACAAATCAAAAAAATTATAATTATAAAGTGTACTTTTTACTGTAGCAACTAAAAAAAGTAAAAAATTTTGTGATCTTGTCAAACACACCAAAAGTAACTTTTGGTATTTTTTTACTAATTTTTGAGTTGCCAAACGGGCTCATTATCTATTGACTATTGTGGATGGTAAAAGCTTTAAATGTTTGGCAAGTTTTATAAAAGTGTTTATAATAAATTGTAAGATATATTAAAAATTTATTAGTGATTAGTGCAGGAGATACTTTTTTAAGTAATACTTTTTTAACTATGTTATTTATTTATTTATTATTATTTATTTATTTAGAACTGTACAGAATTAATATTACACTTGGCAAAGGAGGAAAGCAGCCCCCGAAATTCAACCTCCAGGGCGATGAGTCCGCCTGTTGAAGTTGAAGTCTTGAACGTCTTGAGCTCATATCGCATTTCTTGTTTAACTATTGTATTGTAAGAGACTTTAACGTGAGATATTTCTATGTAAAATATATATATATATATATATATATATTTTTAATAATTCAAATTATTATACAAATTTTGGAAAGACTTTTGTAGTATACTCCGCCTATCACGCGGGGCTTGACCCGTAACATATTAATTATAATATATTCCACGATGAATTTGATACTCAGTGGATTTGAGTGTGAATTTAAGCTCAAATGACCAGAGCCTTAATATGCTTGGCTCATCATGCCGACTTAGAACTTCGTGTATGTGCTAATATATATATGTAAATATAATTCTCTTTGGATTTGATGTTGTAGATTTTTGTCAAATCATCAAGCCAAATTGGATTCAATGAATCCTATCTTCCTGGTCCCAAACTTTGGGAGTTTTGTAGCCAAAACTTCGTTCATAAATGAAAGTTAGACACAATACTAGTATTCAATTTTTATGATATATTTGACTAGTATTATTAGGAAGGATACAATTCAAATTTGACACAAGCACGAAATTATTAAGGTTTTATCGGGACTGTACTTTGACCTTTTTCCCTACTAATTACAAATTTTAGATTCAACCCTGCAGATAGATTGATTTAAAATTAATATAATTTTATTTTATTTTGAGGTAAATTAATTATCATGCTTATCAAATTTCAAGATATTTGAGTATAAACAATTATGAATTCGAACATGATTGCCATCCCATCCCCCAAATGGAATGAATGTTGAATCGAGGGGAAAATCAAAGAAATTTGTAAACTGTGGAGTATATTATTGGTTTCAATTATTGAAGCAAAAAGCACTGCTATTAGCATTTCTCAATGAGAAAAGAAACTGATTGGATAAGAGGAGATGAGGATTCCATTTCCCATGTCTTTGTTATTGCAAGTTGAATGAAGTGGAAACTGAAGGAATCACTTCAATTACCAACCCAAGATAGTATTCCCAGTGGATAATGACAAAGGATTTTGATTCCTTTTCAGGGCCACGGAACAAATTAAGCTCTCAAAAATTGAAACGGATAATGTTCCAGGAAAATTATTCTCATGCACATTCTGTTCTGGGTATAGGGAACTAAGGAAAATAAACACAACACCACCATCTCATACTATTGATGCAAGACACATACATCCTATACTATATATGCCTATGCACTGTAACATCCAACATGCTCCTGCGCCCACGGAAACAAGCTTTACACTACTTGCATTTACTAGTTATGGGCGGATACTGCAATATTAGCATTACCCCATGCGTCACATCGAATGTGATACATGATGAAATTTCTAATTTCATTTGTTATATATCTTAGAACAACTCGCTTCTAAAAAATAATTATTGGAGGGAGAGAACTTAAGGCATATATAAACACCACACTATCCTGTCCATACTACATCAACACATATATTCCTATATTACATATGCCTACGGCCTATGGACCGTAACAAAAATGATTTCAAGATTTCTTATCTTGTTTGGTTCTTGGTAAAAAAATGAACGGGAAAAAAAGCGTAGGATATGAGAAATTAAAAATAATTAAATTATATAACTAGTTTAGCGATGAATGTCTTTTATTTTCTTATATTTTCTAGTCCGCTCAAATGAAAATATGCATTTGAAAAGTTGTGTTTTCTTTCTCTACCTTATTCCCTTTTCTTGTCTTTCTCCCTTCATTTTATTTTTCCATCACCAAATCCTTATCTGAGTGGATTAGAAAATATAGGAAAATAGAAAGCATTCATCAATAAACTAGTTAACAAATTTAATTATTTTTACTTTCTCAAATCTCACGCTTTTTTTCTTTCCATTTTTCACTACAAACCAAGCAAAAAAAAGTTTGAATTTATCTCCGTTTTCTTTGACAAATCTTTGATCCAAACGCATCCCTAAAGTGCAGTGCCGACAAATATTTTCACAGTTTCTGCCGAAGCCCAAGTCTCTTAAACGGTATTGGAAGAACTAACATCAGAATGAGAAAATGCAGAGACTTCAATTATCCGTAAGCATAAGCTCTGATGCTAATCTAGGGAAGGCGAAACTACCAAGTCATTTAACTTGCAGAAACACAGTTACAAACATTGTTGATATGAAAATACTCATTTACATGGCATGATTTTAACTAGGCTAAAGAAACATAAAAGCTTACAAGCAAAGGATTTTGAAGTGACGTGTTAACAGGAGCCAAAATGTATTCATTTGTTTAGAGTTCCACAATGTCTTATGTTATCAGAAAACAACTACTGACCACAATATTTTTAAGCAACTAAATAAGAAAGAAATGGGATTTGAACAAACACAAAAACTAACATAGCATTCTGATCATCCATTCGGGACCCTTCTAGTAGCCAGATGAAGAGGTAAATATTACCTGCATCCAGATTTGCACCATTCTAGTGTGCTTTTCTTTTCAAAAAGAGATGACCAGGATTTCTTTATCAATTAAGGTTTTGGTGATCTCATGAGCAGCTTGCACCGTTATAGCATGTACAAATAGAGACTCGTGATTTCTTAATCAATTAAGGATTCAGTATTCTCATGACCAGCACCGCCAAGATCAGGGAGATTGGAACTTTCAGAGAACTTCATCCATCTCTTTTTCTCAAAATGCTTGAGACAAGGTTGCATCACTAGCCCAATCACAACAGCAATAAGGCTTATAATCATTACTTTGAGTGAAGAAAGGGCCAACACGGCACAAATTAGTATGGTTGGAGGGACGCACATTAAAATGGATCCAACGGTTCCCACGGGTATCTTGTAAGGCCGAGATGCAGCTGGGCGTTTAATTCTTAACCTCACAAAAGCTATGAACTCCAAAATCATTCCAAAACAGTACAAGAAGTTTTCTGCCGCTACTATCTCTTCAAAGCTCAGCCACGATAGCATAATCACACCCGAAGCTGAGAATAAGATCCCAACAAGAGGAGTTCCATAACGGGATCTCTTGGCAAAGAACTCAGGAAGCATCCCTCTTTCTGCCATACCAAGAAGTTGAAAAGAATCACTGCTCATCTCAGCCACAAACATCCCCATATTTGACATTGCAGCAGCCCCTTGAATCCAAAATCTCAACCATACTCCACCAACCATCTTAGCGATGTCTGAGAAATACCCATCAGTCCACAACTCACGTTTGAGTGGTATAGCTCCGGTACCAACTAGCAGGGGAAAGAAATACCCACAAACAACAAGGATCAGAGCATAAAACAAAGCCTTTGGTAGAGTCTTCTTTGGATTATCCACCTCTCCAGCAAGCGTACTTATTGAATCCCAATAATTCAAATTCCAAAATAAGGTGTTTAGATACAAATTCCAGTCAACACTGCGCAAATCCACCACTAACCATCTTGAAGGCCTCAGTTTTGGGATCGCAATGAGTCCCATGATGACAAACGGAAGGAGTGAGAAAACACCCAACAGAACAGCAGACCACCCCACAATGGTTAAACCCCTGTAATTCATGAAAGTAAGGAGCGCGGTCAAACCCAATGCGGCTGCGGCCCTTGGGAAACCACCAGCTAAAGTTGGGATTGCTGATTTTAGATAGTCAAGAAACAAAACTGGGTAGAGAGCATTATCGATAACCCCACTCAGCCATTTCATCCAACCTTGCTGAAAACCCCAATAGTCACCCAACGCAGATGAGACCCAAACCACATAGCCACTATCCTCCGGGAACATGGTACCCATCTCTGCAGTGATAAGGGCTTCAGGAATACTCCATATGAAAGGAAATACCAAAAACCCGAGAAGGGCGAGAAGAGGGCCTGCTGCCCCCACGGTGTCCTCAATCCCAAACGGTCCCCCTGATACCTCATAGAAGATGAGAAAAACAAGGGGCAAAACTGATATTTTCCTAACATTATTTACCCTAGGAGGAGGTACTTCATTGATCCCCACATAAGATGCACCATTGTACTCTCCCATTGCAATGGATGTTTGCCTATTAGCTGTATTCCTTAACTTCTGCGGTGACAATCAAATTCTCATCATGATAAAATTCGGGTACCATCCCACTTCAAACAAGCATGAAATAATTGACATTTTTCTTTTAACACCAAAACAAAGAAATCTCTCGTATAAATATCTATTTCTTGTCGAAACGATAAAGAGATTGTCAATTTAAACACTTAAATTAGCAAAATTTCCTGAAAATTAAACTGGGTTTAAAACATTTCTTCAAAACTAACAAAAATAAACAAGCTTCTCACTCCACCATAGGCAAATAGACAGAAAAATACGAATCAATCGATTCGAATAACCAGAAAAAAAAAAAACAAAGAGACCATACAATGAAATCAGGATAGGAAGAAAAAAAAAAAAACAGTACTTTAAAGCACCAATTTAAAAGCAATTAAAAGTGGGGAAACAGAAAAGGAAACAAAGTTCAATTAACAAACAAACCATGAAAGAAACGGAATTCTTTCGAGCATGGAGAGCTATTCTCCGTCATTGTATGAACGAAGGCTGAAAATTGGATTGCTCACTCCTCCGGCACAATATGCATACATAGATACATGTATAGAGCGAGAAGGGGCAGCGAACGATGAGATGGGAGAGAGGAATCAGATTCTGGGTCTGCGCGTGTGAGAGAGTGCTGGCTATTCTCAACTAACAGCCTCGCAATGCGAAATTCGGAACATACTCTTTTGACGAATGCACTCCCAACTCCCAAGATCTGCTACACATGCGTTGAACTGAAACGTACGTGGCAGCCTCTAGCGAATTTGACCGACAATATTGTGGGACGAGGGTAATGGGAAGCGGATGCGGGTTCTCGGCATGGATCGAGTCAAGACGGGTGCTCTTCGGGTTGGTTTGGTTAAAAAAAATTGATTTTTGATTTTTTTCAATTCTATATGACTTTTGTTAATCAAAATTTGATTTACTATTTTGAATATTTTAAAAAAAGTTGTAGTTTAGAGATATATTAATTGCATTCATAAAAAAATTAAAAAATTCATATCTGTTTAGGTAAAAATTATCCATTTGGATAAAGAAGTAACAAAAAACTAATTTTCTTTTTTTGATTTTTTCTATCTTTTACTCAATTGGGCATAAATTTTTTTATTTTTATTTTTTTAAATGCAATTAATACACTTAAAAATTATATCTTCTAACAAAAAATAAATAAATTTTGGTAAAAAAAGTCATATAAAATGAAAAAAAAAACTACTAAAAAAAACAAAAAGTAAAATGCCTCCTCGTAGTCAAATGAAACCTTAAATTTTAAAAAGTTACATTTATAATGAAACCTTAAATTTTAAAAATTTATATTTGTACTTTTATACTCTTAATTAAAGTAAAATTGTTAATCATGTTTAATTTTTAATTGGAAAAAGAAAAATATTCACTCTAAGTCAATTGAATCAAGATTGAAAGAGCAATTTGTGTGTGAAGTACTCGGGGTATAAATGTATTTTTTAATTTAATAAGCGTCAATATGTTATTTTTGACAATAATTTTAACATTTTTGTTTTAACATGAAATAAAATTAGTATAAATATAAGTTTCTTTAAATTTAGGGTTATAAGTAATTTTTATATGCTTAAATTGTAATGAAATAATTTATTTTATATAAGCCTCATTTTTATTTAAATTTTTTTAATAAATTATTAATTTAATTTAAAAGTTTGAATTTGAATTGTGGGATTGATGATCAACTAATCCAAATATGTCAGTCATGGCATGCCAATGTATTAAAATATAAATTCTAGAATTATATTAAATTTACAATGGGATCGTTTGGAGACATAACTTTTACTAAAACACCATTAAATTTTATTTTTTAGTGTTTGATAAATCTCTAATTTTAGTCATTTTTTTTAATTATAATAATTTTTTAACTCAAAAGTTGTTAATAATCATTAAAAGTCACTAAAATTTACTAAAAATTATCAAAAGTTACAAAAAATTTTACTAAACATCCAAAAGTTACAAAAATTACTAAAAATTACAATTTATTTTACCAAACGTATCAAAATTATAATTAACAAAATTTAGCAAAAAATTACCAAAAATTACTAAAATTTGAACTTTCAAATGCTATAGTAATAATATATGAATTTTTTCTTTTAATAATTACAACTAAAGTAGGCATCAATATTTTTCAAAATGGTAAAATTACCATTATAAATGATTTCAAATAACTACTGTTTCACGATGATTTCAAGTTATTGACAAAATCATTATATTAAATTACTCAAATCCATGATAAAATTTTGATCTAAATTAAAATTATTATGTCATATAGCTGTCTTTAAATAATTAGCACCAAATTTTTTAATTTTAAATCTATAAATACAAACACAAGCTTAATGTTAAATTTGTCAATTTTTTTTAATAAATGATTCATAATTGTGTGCTAAACTATTATTATTATTTTTAAATATACATTAAATTTTGAGAGAGAAAATAATAATTCATCGTCCTATATTTTTTCCATTATAATAAGAGTCAGTAAATAAAATAAAATATTGCAACTATCCCTACATGCCTTATTTTTAGGTTAAAGAAATAGTAAAAATAATAATAATTGTTATTCAACGACCTATCTCATCTGTGCATCAGTAAATAAATTATTTTATTTTAATTATAATAATTATTATTATTATTTTTTACATCTCTTAAATTGATTGACCACTCGTATCAATCTGTGCCCGTGGCCCCGTCTAATATTTAGTGCGGCGAAAAATAATTGGTAAATTTCTTCGTCTTATATGATTTTTTTATAAAAAATTTAGATAGGTTAGTTATATTTTTTCTAATTAATCAGTCATTATTATTAGTGTAAAACTTATCACTATTTAAATTTTTTTTTTTTTTCAAATTCTAACGCTACCAAGTAACAATTGACTCTTCTTAAAATCAAAATAAAATAAAATTTAATTTTACTAAATATAAACATATAAACAATGGTACTCGTTTGAAAGCTCTTGACACGAAAAATATGATTGTATAAGAAATTTACACATGCGGTTAACCTATTTTCAGATTTTTTAATTTTTTTAGTGAAATTTTGAAATTTTTTGAAATTAATGATGGCGAAAAAATTAAATGTAAAGAGGTTATTAGAGATTTATAAAGATTTTTAGAGGTTTATCTTGATGCCAAACGGGACCTATTATCTCATAATATTATTTGATAGGAATATTATTCGGCTCAGCCTATACTCCAATCATCTTCTTTCGTGGCTATCTATGAAGAGTGGCTCTTGGCATGCTGCAACTCATTTCCAGGTCAATCCCAGTTCTGATTTTTCAAATAAAAAGTTTACTCATTTTTTCAAATAAAAATCAATTATTTACTTAATATTTTTATACTTTACTCTCAATTTTACTTTTTCATCTATACTTTGAATCGTAAAATTATATCCTCAATCCTCTATATTTATAATCCAAATTCAGCTTATTTTTTCATCAATTATCATTAGAAAAAAATAATAAAAAATATCATATGCCTATTACTTATGTCAACTTTTTGAGATTTTTTAAAATATTTTGACTTAGATTACAAATAATATTAAATACAAAAATACTTAATTAATTGTAATTTACCAAAGAAAAAAAAAACCATTGATTTGAAACCTCCATTGGACTAGAATGCCGCCATAATTGGCGAGGAGAAAGTTCAACAAGGGAGATTAGTCATGCATGACTAAGCGCAAAATCACAAAATTTCCCCGATGGTCCTTGGTGGAGGGGTCATAATCAATATTATTGGTCAAGAAAATGATGTATGGGACTATATATTATATGGGTTAGAGTAGGTCAGGTGCACCTACGAACCGTTAGATTAAAATGTTACTGTTTGATCCAACGGTCCGTAAGTACATTAGAGGGTCTGGTGCACCGAACCTACCCCTTTCTATATTATACATACATATGAAAAAACTTTTCCGTCTTTAATTGTCTCATGGAATCCCATAGTCATATTGACTTCACAACTAGGACCTTACAATAATTCTGTCATTTGCAATAAAGGGCCGAGGGATGGATCCGAAGAGGTCAGGTGCATGGAATATATGAGATTTAATTGGTTATGACCCATCATAACTAGTATAAATTTTGTCATCACTACAACCGTTAGATGATTTGTTATTGTTTCAAAAACAACAGTACGTAGGTGCACCAGACGTACGCCGGTGCGTAAGCACACCGAACTTACCCTTCCCCGAGAGAGAGCCACCCAAAAGAGGGGTTGTTAACATTTTTTTGTATATACATATATTTGAATTGTGGGTCTTTTGAATAAAATTTAACCATTAACTATCAAAAAATAAAATAAAATTTAACCATTCATAATAAAAATAAGTATAAAAATTTTTACATGAAATTTTTAATTTTATTTTTATTATAAACTGTTTGATTTTAATCAAATAGTTCATAAACAGGTAGAATTAAAAAAAGTAGGTTTGATATTATATTTAAAAAATAAACAAATTTGAGATAATAATTAAAAAATAAGCAAGTGTGAGATAATAATTAAAAATAAATAAATTGAATAAAATTAATGACTTATTAGACGAATAATCTACCCATGCCCACATGTATATATACGTCCGGATGTACGCACAAATACATATTTATACAAACACATATATAGTGAGAGAGAGAGAGAGAGAGAGAGACCTCGTCGTCATCGACATGACCATTTTGGGAGGGACGTTGCTCCGTTGTGGCCTGACCACGGACTTGAATCGGATGAAGTGGAGCACCGGATTGGGCTATGGACATGGTATTGGTGAGGTGTGTTTCGGAACTCGAAACGATTGTCTCTGCTCTTGCAGCTGCTGGCGCCGTCACCGCCATGACGGAGAACTCTTCAAGGCCGGCCAGAAATGGACAAACTAGCTCGAGAAGTGCTTCATGTTCAAGGCACGACAGAGTGAAGCAAGAGAGAAGGGGTTGGACTGTTTATATCTATATATATAGTAGTGGATTGGTATTGTTATCTCCTAAGAGTTTGAGGGGCAAGGGGGAAGACGAGAGAGAGGAAGAGAAAAGAATGGAAGAGAGGCGTTGAAAGACTTTCTCGCTTGGGTCACACTAAAATTCACCAAAAATCACAAATTTTAATTAATTTCTATATTTTTTTCTAATCAAAATTTTTTACATATCACATTTTTTTATTTTTATTATACTTTTTTCTTTATTTTTTATCTACCAAACAGACTCTAAGTTTAATTCTCTAATCAAAATTTTTTACATATCACATTTATATCATATTTTTTTATTTTTATTGTACTTTTTTCTCCATTTTTATCTACCAAACAGAGTCTAAGTTTAACAAAAGTTATAATTCCCCTCCCCACCCCCCCACCCCTCCTCTCAGCCTTAATGGGTAGAGCAGCGAGAGCTCCTCGTGGGAAAATGGGAGAATGGGAGTTTGATATTGCAAAATTAGGGGACCTGGCTCCCTAATTTTATGGTCCCATTATATTTGTATCGTAATTATTTCTGTATTTATTATAAATTAAATTTTTATTTTTAGTCTTTCAACGAAAATAGATAGTTGAGATTTAAAAAAGTAAAAAAAAAATCATAGAATAAAAAATAATAGGGAATCAATCTAAATTAAAGATCATTAAATTAAAATTCAACTATTCAAATACATTAACAAATATATATGAACTGCTAAATTTTAATCTAATAGTCCTACTTGCAAATTATTGAGTTGTTCCTCAAATCCTCCTTGTAGTGGCTCTAACAAACTTAATATATTTTATGTCATCGGACGATATTAAAAAAAAAATATTTGTGTATCGAGTTAAGTTATGTGAATGGAAATTAAAATTTATGTGTACTTATTTAAGTTCCGTCCTTTTTTTTAATAAATAATTTATATAATTTATGTTATTTTAATTTTATAAATAACACATGTATTTAGTTCTAATATAAATCGGTTTGAGTTTATATTTTTGTTCTGGGGCCAGACTCAATTAAGATTTTATAAACATCTGAAATACTAAGTCAGTTCGAACTTAGGTAGAAAATATATTTCTAATAGCTAGGCATAAACCAACAAAAATTTATTCAACTCGGTAATCTATTGGGGTTCACCTCACCCCATTAAAATCAATAATATTCTTAAAATAAGACAACAAATAAAATACATACAAATTACTTACCAACTAAAAGAATAAAAAATAAAAAATAAATTAATATATAAACTAACAAATTTTAAAAACAAGTATTTCAACATTAATATTTTAATTTCTCAGCATATAAAATAGAATTAATAAATATTTTTAAGATTCTAAATCTAACCGGAGAAACTCACGAAATTTTATCCAAAGCTCCCTGCCGCAAACCCGAATCATATCAAGTTTTAATTCTTTTTTTTTTTTTTCTTTTTTTATCCGCCCCAATGACAACAAAGTTAAATTAAATTAAATTTCTAATTTTACCCTGTCCTTATTCTCCCACTTCTCTCTTTTCAAGCTTTCCAAACTCAAGTTATCTAACTTAATTAGTTTTACTTTCTCAAATCTCACGCTTTTTTCTTGCTATTTTTCACCACAAACCAAACAAAAAAGTAATTTAAATTTGTTTCCGTTTTCTTTGACAAATCTTTGATCCAAGCGCAGCCTTTAAAGTGTAGTGCTAAAAATATTTAGGTAAATTATAACTACATTTTCTTAACATTTGGATAATTATACTTTAACACCTATAATATTTAAAAGTTACACACTTGTCTCCCTTATTTTGAAATGTTATTAACAGTGATCCCTTCTGATAAAATCAACGGGTAAAACTTAACAGAAAATGTTAAAATAACTAAAATTTTTGATATTTTTTCTATTTCATTCCTCATTCTCTCACATTTTTGTAAGTCTTTTTTACAAAAATACCCAAAAATAAGCCAAAAAAAGTAAAAACATAAAATTTTTGAGAAATTTTGTAAACAAAATTGACGAGAGATGTGAGAGATGAATGGTTAAAATAAAATTTTAATTAGTTTGACATTTTATATTAAGTTTTAATGAGGAAGAAGACCAATATTAATAGCATTTTAAAATAAGTGAGATAAGTATAATTTTTAAATATTATAAATGCTAAGTGTCATTTTCCAAATGTTAAGGAAAAGTAGATGTAATTTACTCTAAATATTTTCACAGTTCCTACCGAAGCCTAGGTCCCTTAAACGGCATTGGAAGAACTAACATCATAATGAGAAAATGCAGAGACTTCAATTATCCGTAAGCATAAGCTCTGATGCCAATCTAGGAAAGGAAAAAAATATAGTCATGTAACTTGCAGAACACAATTACAAATATTGTTGCTCTGAAAATACTCATTTACATGGCACGATTTTAACGAGGCTAAAGACAAATAAAAGCTTACAAGCAAAGGATTTTGAAGTGACGAGTTAATACTTGCCAAAATTTACTCCTTTGTTTAGAGTTCCACAATGTCTTCTATTATCAGAAAATATCGACTGACCACAAAACTTTTACCACAATACTTTTAAGGAAGAAATTAACATAGCATTCTGATCATCCATTTAGGACCTTTCCAGTAGCCAGATGAAGAGGTAATATTACCTGCATCCAGATTTGCACCATTCTAGCATGATTTTCTTTTCACAGAGGACCGGGAATTTCTTTATCAATTAAGGGTTTGGTGATCTCATGAGCAGCTTGCACCGTTATAGGATGGACAAGTAGAGACTAGTGATTTCTTAATCAATCGAGGAATCAGAATTCTCATGACCAGCACCGCCAAGATCAGGGAGATTGGAACTTTTGGAGAACTTCATCCATCTCTTTTTCTCAAAATGCTTGAGACAAGGTTGCATCACTAGCCCAATCACAACAGCAATAAGGCTTACCGCCATTACTTTGGGTGAAGAAAGGGCCACCACGGCACAAATTAGCACGGTTGGAGGAATGCACAATAAAATGGATCCAACTGTTCCCACGGGTATCTTGTAAGGTCGAGATGCAGCTGGGTGTTTAATTCTTAACTTCACAAAAGCTATGTACTCCAAAATCATTCCAAAACAGTACAAGAAGTTTTGTGCCTCTATTATCTGTTCGAAGCTCAGCCACAAAAGCAGAATCACACCGGAAGCTGAGAATAAGATCCCAACAAGAGGAGTTCCATAACGGGATCTCTTGGCAAAGAACTCAGGAAGCATCCCTCTTTCTGCCATACCAAGAAGTTGAAAAGAATCACTGCTCATCTCAGCCACAAATAAACCCATATTTGACATTGCAGCAGCCCCTTGAATCCAACCTCTCAGCCATACTCCACCAACCATCTTAGCGATGTCCGAGAAATACCCATCCTTCCACAACTCACGGTTGAGTGGCATAGCTCCGGTACCAACTAGCAGAGGAAAGAAATACGTACAAACAACGAGGATCAGAGCATAAAACAAAGCCTTTGGTAGAGTCTTCTTTGGATTGTCCACCTCTCCAGCAAGCGTACTTATTGAATCCCAATAATTCAAATTCCAAAATAAATTGCTTAGATACAAATTCCATTTAACACTCTGTAAATCCACCACTAACCATGTCGAAGGCCTGAGTTTTGGGATCGCAATAAGTCCCATGATGACAAATGGAAGGAGTGAGAGAACACCTAACAGAACAGCAGCCCGCCCCACAATGGTTAAACCCCTGTAATTCAAGAAAGTGAGGAACGCAATCATACCCAATGCTGCTGCGACCCTTGGGAAACCATCAGCCAAAGCTGGGATTGCTGATTTGAGATAGTCAAGAAACAAAACTGGGTAAAGAGCATTATCGATAACCCCACTCAGCCATTTCATACAGCCTTGCTGAAAACCCCAATAGTCACCCAACGCAGACGAGACCCAAACAACATAGCCACTATCCTCCGGGAACATGGTAGCCATCTCTGCAGTAATAAGGGCCTCGGGTATACTCCATATGAAAGGAAATACCAAAAACCCGAGAAGGGCGAGAAGAGGGCCTGCTGCCCGCACAGTGTCCTCAATCCCAAAGGGTCCCCCTGATACTTCATAGAAGATGAGAAAAACAAGGGGCAAAACTGATATTTTCCTAACATTATTTACCCTAGGGGGAGGTACTTCTTTGATCTCCACATAAGATGCACCATTGTACTCTCCCATTGCAATGGATGTTTGCCTATTAGCTGTATTCCTTAACTTCTGCAGTGACAATCAAATTCTCATCATGACAAAATTCGCGTGCCATTCCACTTCAAACAAATATGAAATAATTGACATTTTTTTTAACACCAAAGCAAAGAAATCTCTCATATGAATATCAATTTCTTGTCCAAACAATGGCCACGTTTGAAGCTGAAAAAAAAAAAAAACAAAATTCTACAAATTCCTACCAACATAAATTACGAGTTAATAAAATTTAAATTCTTTACTTTACTCACTGCACAAAACACGACAGATTAACCTTTACAATTTTATACAACTCCAAACACACCTAATGAAAGGGTCGTCAATTTAAACAATTAAATTAGCAAAGTTTCCAAAACTGGGTTTAAAACATTTCTTAAAAACTAACAAAAATTAAACAAGCTTCACGCTCCACCATAGGCAAATAGACAGAAAAATATGAATCAATCGATTCAAATAACCAGAAAAAACAAAGAGACCACACAATGATACCAGAGAGGAAAAAAAATATTGTGTGCTTGTAGTGATAAAAAATGAGATAAAATTAAATAAAAGTGAGATAAATTGTTGAGATAAAACCTAACCAAGATAAAATCTAACTTTATCCTCTTAGTGGTTGAGATAAATTAGACCTCTCACTATTATATATCTGACACAAACTTATGTTGATGGTAAGTACAATCAATATCTCTCCCTCTCTCCACATAGTCTCTTGGTTCTCTCTAGGGTACCATCTTAATTCCTAGAATTTTGATTCGTATGCTTTGTAGATACTTTAATAGTACTCTATTGAAGCAAAAAAAAGATCCGTTCGTAGATCTAACAAAGAAGCTCATAAAACAAGTGAAAAATCTTGAATCATAAAATCTTCGGCATTGTAGGTATACTAAAAGTACTTGTTTTTTATTTTTATATATATATTTTTCCAATAGGGGTATAAGAGCTTTAAAACTTGTTTTCGCTCTGTATGTGTAGATCTCTTTTTTAATTTGTTTAAAATTTAGGTTGTGTTGCCTCATATTTTATATTTTTTTATTAAAAAATTATATGCTCGTGTTTTTTTCTTTTTCATTCCTTTTTTTTTTTTTTGGTGCTTGGCAGAAGGCCCACATTTTTTCTTTAAAAAAAAAAAAAAAACAATGCAGGTCACCTGATGACAATGAGCACAAAATCTATATATATATATATATATATATATAAAGGGTGTTAGAAGTGAGATAAAGTGAGATAATTTAAAATAATTTGTGGGTTCGTAATTCGCACAATGAGATAAAAAATAAATAATTTTTAGAGATTTTTAAAGATTTTTAAAAATTTTCAGCGTTTTACATTACACTAAATAGACTTTAGTGTATATATACATTCTGTATATATACATAATTGGTATATAATTACAAATTTTTAATCTATTATACATAAGCAGTAGTGTATATGTTTCACTAACCGGATTCAATTTCTTTTCGAAATTTTTTTTCTATGATAAATAAAAATAATAATTATTATTTTTTTAAAAAATAGTGAAAGTTTAAAATTGGATCTCGCTTGTTTACTTGATGGTTTTGTGCTATTGGGTTTTATGCCAAGTTGCGTTTTAGGTATTTCTATGATAAGTGCATATTCTCATAGCCCAATTGATAATTAATTTGTTTAATTTTTTATAATTGCATAAATGAATATTTAGTATATTCATCCCATTGTGCCACATGGACACATGTTTTTTACACCTTTGATTTTTTTTTTTTTGGAGGGACCATATATTAGTTCCTTTAGATATGAGCTTAATAACCTCCATTTAATATAACCTATGTATGTTGTGTATGGAATTAAATAGAGGGAAAATTAGTATTTTTTATGATACTCATGAATTTTAATATTGTTATTTATTTTATGTTCCAAAATAATTATTAGAATACAAAGGAAGTATGGCATCTCTATTTATTTATATTTATTAGTGTGATGTAGCAGGCTTTATTTTTGGAAACATAAAAAGGATGTAATTTTTTTTTTTTTTTTGGAAGCCTTGTAAGGGGATATGTTTCGCATTAAATTGGTGAACTTTGAATTATTTTGGCATGAGCACTAACTATACTAATAGAGTCTTATGGGACTCACATCATTTTTAATATATATGATATACACATATTGTATAAACCTTGTGGAGAGTGGGAGTTGTTCCCATATTTTATTTTAAAAATTAATTAAATATTTTTTTCTAATTTACATTATAGAATATGATTACTAGCACCAAAAGTGCGAAATTTTCGATCATATAATGTGGAATGGAATTTTTGTAGTCTAGTTAATTTTAAAATAAATAACAATAATAGATATGTGCCTAATTAAAATTCCTTATGCATTGTATATAGTGAAATGGTTTCAAAAAATATTATTATTGAACTTAATAAGGGAGAGATACTCAATGGCAATAACTATGATATCTAGCATAGGAAGGTTCAGTACCTCCTTAATGAGCAAGAGTTGCTCGACCATTTAACCAACAACATGGTTGCACCTGTTGAAGGTACAATGGCCCAGTATCGTTGTGACCAACAAGATTATGAAACTTGGTTTAAAAGAGATAAAGTGTGAGCTTTACTTTGTTAAGTTGCATACATGATGATCTCATTACAGAATTTGAGAAATTCTCCACTACTAAGAAAATGTGAGATCAATTACACCTAAAATATGGCGGTACCACCGCCACTAGGCTATGTACCTTAATCTTGAGGTTCAAGCAATATACCATGGACCTCAAACACATCATAGCGGAGCACCATAGGGTAATGTTTGCCATGATTAGAGAAATGAAGGTTGCTGGCAATGATCTCACTAAAGAGCAACAAATTTTGGTTGTTCTCAAGTCTTTACCTGAAAATCTATGAAATCAAGTGAAACTCGCGTTTACATAAAATGAGAACATCAAAACTTTTGATGATGTCTCACGCTAACTTGAGCTTAAAGCAAAGCGCAAGGATGCAAACCATAGTGCTGCACTTGTCGCTCAAGTTAGACAGTGTAAGGGGCAATGGCCCCAGCGTAAAGGTCAACAAAAAGAAGCTGGACAAGGCAAACTCCAAAATCTTACTTCTCAAGTTGCCAAAGGAACCAAGCACCATAGAGGCAAGTGTGGTGGAAAGAAAGACAAGTCCAAACTTAAATACTATAATTATGGTCGCAAGGGTCACTTCGCTTCTAAGTGTAATAAGCTGAAAAAGGTAAATCGTAGCACTGGCTCTTTCAATCTTGTTTACTCACATGTTTATATACCGAAAATGCTTGTTCTTTAACAAAAGAGCTCGTAAGATAAGTAAAAAATTCTAAATCAAAAAATTTTCTGCATCGAATGTATGCTGAAAATACTTGTTCTTTATTTCTATATCTTTTTCCAACTGAAACAAAGTTTAATAAACAAACAAACCATGAAAGAAACTGAATTTCGGAGCTTGCATAGCTATTCCCCATCATTTTGTAACAAACGAAGGATGAAAATTGGATTGCTCACTCATCGAACACAATAGACATACACATAGATACATGCATAGAGCGAGAAGTGGCAGTGATGATGAGATGCGAGATGGGAATCAGATTTTAGGTCTACGTGAAAGAGAAAGCAGACTATTCTTAACTAACAACCGCGCAATGCGAAATACGGAACGCGCTCTTTTGACGAGTGCACTCCCAAAATCTACTACACGTCTTGAAGTGAAACATACGTGGCAGCCTCTAGCAAATTTGACTGACAAAAATCTGCGGAAGAAAAATGGAAAACGGATGCGGGTTCTCGGCATGGATCAAGTCAAGACAGGTGCTATTACGGCTGGTTTGGTTTAGAGAAAAGTTAGTTTTTATTTTTTTTTTTTAGGTATTTTTTTTATGTTTTATATGACTTTTTTCACTAAAATTTAATTTAATCTTTTTTAAAAATGAAACATTTTAGGCGTGCTAATCACATTTGTCAAAAAAATCAAAAATTCATACCCACTTGGGTAAAAATTATCCATTTAGATTAAAAAAAAAAAACAAATTAGATAAAAAAAAAACAAAATAGTTATTTTTTTTTTACTTTTATCCAAATGAACATAAATTTTTAATATATATATATATATATATATTGCAGATACGATTAACACACTTAAACCTACAGCTTCTTAAAAAAATTAAATTTTTATGAAAAAAAGTCATAAGAGAGAAAAAATACAAAAAGAAAAAGAAAAGAAAAGAAAAGAAAAGAGAAAAGCTAAATACTTCTTTATACCCAAATGAAGTTTTAAATTTTAAAAACTTACATTTATACTCTTGTACTCGATTAAAGTTAAATAAAATTAATTAACTATAATTAATTAAATTAATTAATAATTAATAAAAATATATTATTTAACAGTTAGTAATTGAAGTAATTTCATAATTTAATAGAATATATTTATTTGATAAATTAATAATTAATAGAATATATTAATTAATAATTTTATTAAGTTAATTAATGATAAAATTAATTAAAATAAATTAACTAAATTAATTTAAAATATTTTTTATTAAATTATTTATAATATATAATATAATTAAATTAATATAAAATATATTTTAATGAATTATTTGGATAAAATAATATAATTAGGATAAATTACAGAACCCTCTGTTAAACATTAAGCTAATTACAAAAACTTTTCTCAGCAATTTAAACTTACCAAGGGCATTTATGTTATTTTACTATAGCATCCTCGGCATTAAGGGAAAAACTAAAAAGGGGGTATAAATGTTACGAACATTAGAGAATATGGGAGGTAAGTGTAAGGTTCAAATACTTAAAATAAGTTACTTTAATTAGCCTAATATTTAAGAGATATAGGTGTAGTTTACCCAAAAAATAATAATAAAAAGTACTACAAATCTGTTACCTATGTTAGTTTTTTGAAAATTTTCAAAATATTTCTATTAAAAATACAAATGATATAATAAAATCAAATGTTAATAACAATCAATTTTCATTTGCACACTGTAGGCCCGCTTAGCTAATATTGTCCATTTTGGACTCCTGTAACTCATGGGCTTCTCCCTTACAAATTTAAAACACACTTGATAAAAGTGAGAGGTAGGGCTATTTATAAACTATCTTAATCCTTGACTCTTTTTGGATGTAGAACAATTTTAGTATTATGAAGTGTAAAGTGCAAAATACTTAATTTTAATTTACCAAAGAAAAATAAACCTTTGATTTGAAACATCCATTGGACTAAATGGCCGCGTAATTGTTGGGGAGAAAGGTCAATAAGGAAGACGAGGCATGCATGATCAAACGTAGAATTACAAAATTTCCCCACTAGTCTTTGCCGGAGAGGTCATAATCAGCATTAATCAAGAAAATGAGGGATGGGGGGTGTGACCGGTGCATAGTCTTTGGACTTCTTTGAAAGAAATTTAATGGCTCTCATTTAAAGTCATATTTTTTTTTTCTTTCTTTGACACACTCACTCTCTCTCATTGATCTTCTCTCTAACACACAAAACTTTGTTAACACGTAGAAAAATTATTTTCCAAATCATAATTCTTTATCAATATAAATGTACAAATTTTTTTAAAAATAAAAATAATAAAAATAAAGAAAAGAAATAGTAGATTTACCTATCATTAAACGAAATAGTGTACAAGTGAATTTTATTTTATTTTATTTTTTGTAAAAAAATTTCACATTTTTTAAAATGATTTTTATATTCAAAAAATTTTTTTATGTGATAATTTTTATACGTTGAAACTAGTTAGAGTTGGCATTTATAATGGGAGAATGATTGAAGTCGGTGAATGTTCGACATATAAAAATTATTTTGATAATTTTTGAACATATAAAAATTTTCTAAATATAAAAGTTGTTATAAAAAAATGTGGTATTTTTTTACAATAAAATAAAATAAAATTCGCTCTTTGTTTGATAATAGGCAAATTTTTTATATTTTTTCTTTATTTTTAGTTATTAATCTATTTTTTATTATTTTTATTGTTTCAAAAAATATTTAAATTTATAGTAAAAAAATTATAATTTAAAAAATAAATTATAATTTTTTAAGTGTTAATAAAATTTTGTGTGAGAGAGAGAGGATCAATGAGAGATAGAGTGTGGAAGAAAGAGGGAAAAAAAAAAATTGACTTTACAAGAGACTAATTGAATTAATTCCAACGAAATCCAAACACTCAAATTTTGGACTTGACGACGTCCGGTGCAACTGCACACTGGTCACAGTCCACTCCCAGAAAATGAAGTACCGTGCATGCTACGATATTATAAAACACATTATTTGATTTAACATTTATCTTAATTATTACTAAAATTTTACTACGTTATCACTTATTATATATTTATATAATAAAACACATCATTTGAATTAAAAATTTAAAATTCAAATAAATATATATATTATATTTTATAAAATTATACAAATTATATTTTACTTATATTATCTATTATTTTTAAATAATGTATGGATACATATTAAATAAAATCAACTAAATTTTTTATTTAAAAAATATATTTAAAATTTTAATTTTTAAAAATTTTGTTAAAAATAAATATTTCAATTAAAATTTTAATTTTAATATGCTTAAAACTTAATTTTTTTTTTTTGATTGGTAAGGGAGAGGGGGGAAGACACTCCAAGGAATCAAACCCAGGTGGGTGAGGAGACGAAGGAACTGGCTGCCACTCAACCAAAGGCCATCCTCAAAAACTTAAATTTTAAATACATAAACTTTTACACTATGTTTCATTTATATAGTAGAGAAGTTTAAAATTTTGAATTTGAGATATTTTCAATTGTTAAATTTGCTAAATGACTAAGATTATTTTTCTTTTTCTCTTACTATTCCAATATTTTTTTAATACTTTTACAATAAAAGATTTTAAATTAATATTTTAAAAATATGATAATATTTATAATAAATAATAAAATTTTATACCTTAATCTTTATTTTTATTTTTATAGATTATTTTTACACTTTCTTATGTAACTTTGCTTTATAAATTTAAATTTAAGTTATTTATATGTCCAATTATAAGACATGGGGCAATTGCTAGTACATACATATATGAAAAAGATTCGCATTTAAGGGTGTGTTTGAAGTAATAAAAAATGAGATAAATTATGAGTTTGTAATTCGTACAATAAGATAAAAAGTGAATAATTTTTAAAAATTTTTAAAAATTTATAATAAACCAAACGAAACTTAATTGCCTACGTCTTGTGCTAGGAGATCAAGATTCTACGATGCTCACGCAAATTCCAAGGTCTGTTTTTACTGGAATTCCATAGTCACATTGACTTCACAACTAGAACCGTGTCATTTGTAATCAAGGACCGAGAGAGAGGTGCCTCGAAAATGGTAGTTGAGTTAATTTAAATGGTGAGCTGAAAGGACTGGGACTAACAGGTTTCAGGTTTGACTCCTTTTCGGGGCAGTCCTTCTTCTAATTGTGGAGGGCCATCTATCAGTCTTCTCAGTTAAGTCGGTCAACCAGGACTTACCTAGGTTGATTTACCTTATGTGATTCTTTGCCGGCTAGGATCACAGAGCGAGTTTCACCCAGTGTGCACTCTTACGATAGCGGCAGCGAGCTTCCTCGTACCAGAAAGACCGAGAGGGAGGTTGGCTAACGTTAAGTTTACATTAGTCATGCGGTTATTTTTGCCTCAGTCTTGTGATATTGTAATTGCGCGTGATTTGATTAATATTAAAGGATTTATCTTATTGTAAATTGGTCAAAATCATTGCGTCTGATTTCATTAATATCAAATGATTTATTTTATTATAAATTAATCAATTTTAATCAAATAGTTCATAACCTGATATTATATAACTAATAATTAAAAATAATGTTAATCTTCCCAAATTTTAGTAATTTTCAAAACACACAAGTGGTCTGAGTTCTCTTATTTCTTCTTTTTCATTAGTTTGTAATTTTAGATATGCTTTTCCTTCATTTCATTGAAAAATAATTACACTAGAGTAAGAAATAAGCATGTTTTATAATTTATTATTTTTGAAAATAAAATTAAAGAATTAATAAAATATATTTAAATTGTAATGCAAATCAAGTAGGTATTTTTTATTTTGATTTTTTTTTTTTGAAAACAGAGCTTAACATATTTTACGCAAGTTTATAATTTTTATTTCTTTTTTATTTCTTTTTTTGTTTTTTTGTTTTTGGTGATAATCGATAAGAAAATATTTACTGACATAAGTTTGTAGCAATTTCTATAAGTCTCGTTGTAAGTAATTAAATAGACTTTTTATTAGAATTAAAAAATAAATAATTTTTTAATTAACAAACTTATAAAAAAAATCTCTTTGTTGAATAGCAACACTTGTACTCATGTTTTCACTGGAATTTATGTAATTTATTTCAAAATTTATTCTGCATTCCAATATAAAGTTTCTCAATTCTATCCTTTTAATATAACAAGCATATTGTATCGAATATATCTATACAATTATAATTTTGTCTCTAAAATAAAAATAATTAAAGTTTATTGAAATCTATTACAGATTGCTTTGACTGTAAATTATTTTGATTATGAATTGTTATAAGATAGCCGTCATTTTAAAGTGATGGCAAAATTATTGGCCTTATTAAATTATTTGAATATATATGTAGTGATTCAAATTATATATATTATATTTTTTGTAATTTATTTGAATGAGTTTTTTTTTCTTAGCGAGGAAAATAATAAATATCTTAATAGAAAAAATTCTAAATATATGTATATATATTTATAAATATATTTGGTGAGTATTGCATTAAATACATTAATTGTTTTAAAAAAATTTAATTACTAAACATATATTTAACGGGTCTTTTTAGATGGGCAGAACTGAAAAGAGCAGGTTTGAGATTATAATTAAAAAAAAAAACAAATTTGAGATAATAATTAAAAGAAAATAAACAAATTTAATAAAATTAATGACTTATTAGACGAATAATCTACCCATGTCCATCCCTGTTAGCATCCAGCCACCGGAGGGAAAAGCTCGGGCGAAAAAACAAAAAAGAAAAAAAATATATTGCCCACGTGTATATACGTCCGGATGTATGCACAAATACATATTTATATATATATATATAGAGAGAGAGAGAGAGAGAGAGAGAGAGAGACCTCGTCGTCACGGAGATGACCATTTTGGGAGGGACGTTGCTCCGTGGTGGCCTGAACAGGGAGTTCATTCGGATGAAGTCGGGTACCGGATTGGGCCATGGACATGGTATTGGTGAGGTGTGTTTCGGAAGTCGAATCGGTTGTCTCTGCTCTTGCAGCTGGTGGCGCCGTCACCGCTGTAATGGAGAACTCTGATTCGATAACGGCCAACCAGAAATGGACAACTAACTCAAGAAACAAAGTGGAGCGACACAGACTGTTTATATAGACGCGGTTTAGCGTGTAGAAAAATAAAATAACAATAATAAAATAATAATAATAATAATAATAATAATAATAATAATAAAAGCAAAAGTTATCGAAAGCAAAAACGTAAAAAGTTATTCTGAAATGATTATTAGATTATTGTGTTTGATTTGATATAAAATTATTAAAAATTATATAAATTGACACATGATAAAATTTTACCGAAGAATTTTAAAAATTTTTGAAATTTTATGAAATTTTTTGGTACAAATGTCAGTTTAACTTATTTAAAAATATGCTAAAATTAATTGAAATACACTATAATAATTTGTTTTAAGGATTTTGATAAATTTTGATAAATTTTTTAAAAAATTTTGAATTTTTTTAATTAAAAAAAATTAAATTTTTTTAAAATTCTTTTAAATTTATTTGAAACTCTGAACGGCCAACAGTAGTGAATTGGTGTTGTTATCTCGAGAGTTTTAGTGGCGCAGGGGAAAGAGAAGGGAAGAGAGGCATTGAAAGGCTAAGGTGCCATTTGATAATATTTTTATTTTTTTTGTTCTTTATTTACATTTTTAAAAATTTATAAATTGACAATGAAAACATATTTATTAAATTTATTTATATTTTTTGTTTGTAAAAAATAAAAACTTAAATAGAAAAACGTAAACAGAAAATAGATATTCTTATTTTTTTTCCTTTGTTGTAAACATTTTGTCAATTTTAATATTTTATCTATTTTTATAACATTATATTAAAATAAATTATTTTATTGAAATATTTTATTAAACTAAAATTATTTTTAATAAATAATATAATTAAATTAAATCAATTAAATTAATATATAATATCTATTATTAATTTATTTCTAATAAATAATTAAATTAAATTAGTTAAATTTAACTAATAATAAATATATATTCTTAAATTATTTTAATAAATAATAAAATAAAATATATTAATTTAATTTAATTTAATAAATAATTTTATTAATATAAATATATTTTATTAAATTATTTTTAATAAATATTATAATTAGATTATTTAATTTAATAAATTATTTAAAATGATTAATTTAAATAGTATTAAATATATGTTATTAAATTATTTTTAATAAATATAACAATTAAATTAAATTAAATTAATTTATTTATTTAATATGAATTATATTTTATTAAATTATTTTTAATAAATATTGTAATTAAATTATTTAAATTATTATGAAAAATATTTTTTAATTATTTTTAGTAAATAATATAATTAAATTATAATTAATATATTTTATATTTGCTGGATTAAATGATATAATATTTATATTTTATTCAATTATTTTTAATAAATAATATAGTTAAATTAAATTAATATAAAATATATTTATTGAATTCAATTTAGTGGCTCTCCCTCGACCTTTTATATCACACCCCTATTTTAGGATACATATTTAATCCTTTCAATAGGAGTAGATGCTCACAAATCCTTCCATATAATAATCACTTTGAATATGACATCTCATAACTTGGAACTTTCTTTCACAAACACCAAAATTGGGTCCTCTTCCAGCACATGCAGCCACACCTACCTCAACCTGAAAAATTTAAGATTTAGGGTGTGAGTGTCACACACTCAGTGGAAGTGTTATACTTAAAATAAAAGATAATAAATTATTCCCACTTTCTATCCTTATTGTTATATTACTTCCGTTCTCATCACACATTCATTAGAACTCATCTCCATATCTCATCCCTAGTGATTGTCTCATAACATGCATCCACAATTAATTTCACAAACAGTAATCTTACAATTGACGAAGAATTAAATTTAATAATACTAGTCACATCATTTCACATTATTAACACCATGATTCTTTTATCAACTCATAACATCGCAATATGCCCCATCTGGCAATATATCACCATGTCATTAGTGCATCCATAATCCATCACACAATCAGTAGTCGCACACATAATCAAGAAGTAAATTCAACAATGATAGCAACATCACATCACATCATTAAGAACATGATCCCCTTATCAACTCATAGCATCACATTAAGCCCGATCTGGTAATATGTCATCGCATCATAAGCATGACGTGTCAACCATTAACCTCATCATATCTTTATATCAAACCTTCTCAATGCATCATGATGGCTACATGCCCCATCTGGCACTGCCATAATATGTATGTATGATGAGTGATTTAAGTGTTGATGTACACACAATTGGCCCCATCTGGCCTATGAGTTGAGCGCTCAACGATGGACAGTGGCTCTAATTTAGCTTGTCCCATTAGCCCCATCTGGCTTGGCCCCATCTGGCCGTATCATTGGTCCCATCTGACCTGGCCCCATCTGGCCTCAATGCACGTGCAATGTACACAATCCATGCTATGCAATGATATTTATTATTTTATTACTATCATTATTATTGTTGTGTTTCTCAGTAAAAATATCACTTTCCATTCAGCAACCTCATAAATAGCCACAATTCAACATCACTACAATCAATCCACAAATAAGGTATTGTAACCCATAATTAGCCACAATTTAGCATCGCCACAATCAACTCACAAATAATGTATAATTTTAAAATGTCAAGCCACCCACTAACGTTCTATAAATATTCATAAATCGTCATCAACACACTTAACTTATAATTCATTACATACAAAAAAATATCTATTATACGAATTATTATTCCATGAATACTCATAATTTAATATTAACAGAATTAATTTATAATTACACAATATTTCTCATTCACACAAATAATTCCCCACATTAAAACAACAACACTCACATTCATGATTTCAGAAATAATCATAAATCATCATCACTTAATTAATTCATAGACAATCAGTATTTTTATTATCCTCACAAATAATTCCTCTATTAAATATAAAATTTCGTAATAGTCATTTAGTATTTCTGGCAAATATGTTCTAAAATAAAAATTATCTTTATTATTACTTAACCGTTAATATAAATATTTCATAATATTTTGTATTATTTTATTTTAATATTTTTTTTGTTTATCCCCACAGATTACTTCATAAATGATTACCATTACCTCATCAATCCAAATACCACATAAATCATCAATATTCACACATAAATAATTTCTCAGATATAAATATTACTTTTTTCACAAATAATTCCAATTCACTAATTACTATTAAAATAATAACAATAATTATTTCACAATTATTAGTCCATAAATATTTTTAATTCATCGTCAATATACCCCACAAATAATTCTTCACAAAAAAAAGTATTAATTCATACACTATATTTCTCCTAAATAATGTCAACTTCCTGTTAACAAATTAATTTACCACAATTAATATTCCTTACCATAAATAATTGATACCAACGAAATAAAATTTATTCATTAACATTTATTATCTTTTACTTTTAAGTTTAACACACCCACCTGGATAGTAGATTTCCTGACAACATGAGGGTATTGCGGTGGTTGATGCGGACTATTCTCCAGTCATAAGTTTAACATAAATAAATTATATAACTCAAATATTGAATAATTTAGCAAAATAAAAATCTGACAAATAAAACACAATCATTTCTTTTACATGTTTAATTTATTTAACCTTCTATGAAATTATTTTAAACTGACAAAATAAAATAACTTATCTCAATAATTTGACCAAAATTTCCAATTTTCATCTTCTTTTTCTTTCCTTTCTCCTTCCTTCTTCCTTCTTCTTCTCTGTTTTTTTTTTTTTTTCTTCTTCTTCTTCTCGGTTTTCTTTTTCTCTACCAGCCGTTCAACCCCACACACACATATATATATATATCACCCATACTCACACATATACACACACGTGGCATACTTGGTGGCCAAGCAAGGAAATTCTAGGAGGTTTTTTTTTTTTTTTTTGGGCTGCCGTGAGCTGCACACTTCCTCACACTCTCACACACACAAACACACACACACACACATACATTTATGCATTAGCCACCATCTTTGACTTTTCAACTTTTTTTTTTTTTTTTTTTCTTCAACTTACCCGTAAGCCACACATGCTCACACACTCACACACATATATGTGTACATATATATATATATATATATATATTTTTCTAGATAATACATTTTCATTACACTAACACCCATTAAATGCACAAATTAATACCACTACTAAATTAAATTAGTAGTTAAAAACTTGGTTAAATTAAATTAAGGTTAAATAAATTTTCAAATAATACCAAATTAACACAATTAAAATTCCTCAATAAAAATTAATTTAATTATACAACAAAAAAAAATTCAGGATATTACACTTTATTACAAATGACAGAATTGTTGTACGGTACTAGTTGTGAAGTCAATATGATTATGGATTCGGACTCGGGACTACAGTCGAGGGTCGACTGCAGCTGCTGCAATTGACTAAAACGGCATCGTTTTGGTATTTTTCTTCTCAAAACGACGTCGTTCTACTTAAATTCTCATATTCGAATACATCAATTCATGTTCAAATATGACATATTTGAATATATCAACTTATATTCGAATATATAAACTTAAGTAGAATGGCGTCGCTTTAAAGTGAAAAATACCGAAACAGCACCGTTTTTGGTCGATGCTGTGGCTACAGTCGATCCTCTACTGCACCTCATCTCCTTATGGATTCCAGTAAAAACAGACCGTAGATTCGTAGAGTTCGTATAATATATAGTCCCATACATGGTACGTCATTTTCTTGACCAATAATACTGATTATGCCCCCTCCGCCGAGGACCAGCGGGGAAATTTTGTGATTTTGCGCTTAGTCACGCATGACTCATCTCCCTTGTTGACCTTTCTCCTCACCAATTATGACGGCATTCTAGTCCAATGGAGGTCTCAAATCAATGGTTTTTTTTTTTCTTGGTAAATTACAATTAATTAAGTATTTTTGTATTTAATTTATAAAATACATAAAATATAATTTGTTAACTTTTGTACTTTAATTCTTGCACTATAATTATTTCTAAATTTATTATAAATTAAATTTTTATTTTTAAGCTTTAAATGAAAATGAACAGTTGAGATTTAAAAAATAAAAAAATAACAGATAAAAAATAAAAGTCAAGTCTTAATTAGGGACCATTAAATTTTAATCTTATAAATGTATATGAACCGTTAAATTTTAATCTTATGATCTTTGTTACAGATCACTGGGCTGTCTTCCAAATCCTTCTTGTAGTGACTCTGATCAACTCAATATATTTTATATCATTAGACAATATAAAAGAAAAAAAATTATTTACATGTGGAGTTAACGTTATGTGGATGGAAATTAAAATTTATGTGTGTATATTTAAGTTCTGCCCTTCTTTAATAAATAATTAACATAATTTATATTATTTTAGTTTTATAAATTATACATGTATTTAATTTTAATATAGACCGGTTTGAGTTTATATCTTTGTTCTAGCGCCAAACTTAATTAAGATTTTGTAGAGATCTGAAATACAAGGTTTGTTCGGGCTTGGGTATAATATATATTTCTAATAAGTATAATATATATTTCTAATACCTATGCATAAATTAGGCCAAACCCAAATTTATTCAACCCTAATTATGGTAATCTATTAGGGTTCATCTCACCCCATTAAAATCAATAATATTTTTAAAATGGGATAATAAATAAAATATATACAAATTACTTATCAACCAAAAGAATTAAAAAAATAAAAAAAATTAATATATAAATTAACAAATTTTAAAAAACGAGCATTTCAATACTAATATTTTAATTTCTCAACGCATTAAATAGAATTAATAAATATTTTTTACAATTATAAATCTAATCGGAGAAACTCACAAAATTTTATCCAAAGCTCCCTGCCCCAAACCCGAATCATATCAAGTTTTAATTCTTTTTTTTTTTTTTTATCCGCTCCAATTACAACAAAGTTAAATTAAATTTCTAATTTTAACCCTATCCTTATTCTCCCACTTCTCTCTTTTCAGGCCTTGGTAGTAGTACGCAGAGCTTTCCAAGCTCTGGGAACTGGGAATGAATTGGTTGCTATATCAAGCATGCAAAGTGATCGAAGTCTTTGCTTAAAAATATATATATATATATCGCGAGGGCAAACACGGCATTGCCACAATTGGGAGCATTTAAAGTGATAAAAAATTATAAAAATTAATAAAAGTTATAGCTGTGTAAGTCGTACAGAAAAAAAATAATTTTTAGAAATTTTTAATATTTTATTAATAAATTTTAAAATTCCAAAAGGAGCTCTCTGTCTCACTGCCTCAAGAGGAAAAAAAAATGAAAATTTTTGTTAATATATATTTATATATGTGAATATATATAAAAATGTTTGTCTGACTAATAACGCAATTATGTTTTGGGTAAAAGTCTCGTAGCAATTGCAGAAACAATAAAATTATAGCTGGTGCAATTGTATAATTAATTAAATCATTTCTCGCCAACTTTCCTTTTTCTTTTTTCGCTTTTGAGTTTATTTAGATGAAATTTTTATCCATATATATATATATATATAGACATACATGAAATTTGACAAATTAAAACTAATTAATTAATGAATTAATTTTATATTAAAATTTTTATTTTTTTTTATTTACTTTTTGTTCTTTCCTTTTCTTTCCGCATCTAATATCCACTTAGTCTTTTTAGCCTTTATCGTTGCCCTGCTTGAATTTGTTTACATATCTATATTGGCTGCGTTTGGCATGCAATATTTTGCTGAAAATCTCTGAAAATCTCTATAAATCTCTGTTAACTTTATATCACATCAACTTTTTTCTCTCACTGCACGTATTACGAACTCTCCCCAAACCATAATTTATCTCAATTTATCTCATTTTTTCTTACTCCAAACCAACCCATTATAAACACATCAACAACTAAATAAAATTGTTTACAAATTATGAATTCATGATAAATACGACTAAAGAGGAAGAATACTTCGTGAGACTTTTTCTTTTCTTTTCATTTTTTTCTTTTGTTTCGGGGACCGTTTGGTACAACAAAAAATTTTAAAAATTTTTAAAGTTCTATAACACATTTTGCACTCTTCGTACTTCGCAAAATTTCTATAAATATATATATATCTATATATCCGAACAAATTTTTATAAACCCTAATAAATTTTTTACAAACCCCAACAACATTTCACAAACTTCAATAATTTTTTCACAAATCCCAAAAATTTTTTAACCACTTTCAATAAATTCTAACATAAAACCATTTTGACGAAACTAAAAAAACCATTCGGATGATTTTTCTCTCTAAAAGATTGATGTAAAAGTCAAAAAAATTCACCATTCATCTTTGGAAAACTTGGTTTGGTGGTTGTACGTCAAATGCTAAAAAAGTTTTTAAAACCACACTTTTCACTATTTTTCATTGTTATTCGTCGCGCCAAACAGACCCTAAATCAGCATAAATTTGTAAAAATTATAGTTTCATAATTTATGCCGTGAGTAAAAAATTTAAAATTTATAGAAATTAGTAAAATTTTATATAAATTTAGGGACTTCCGAACGGACCCCATTATTTTATTACAATGTTGTGCATGTATTATTAAAATTCTTTAATAAAATAAAAATAAAGAATGCTTTGGTGCCAATTTTTCGTAATTATATTTGTAAGGGACAGACAGTGACATAGATGGATGGGAGTGGGCGAGTTACTGTTTAAACTTGGGTGTAAATGGCGATACCCTCGCCCCCAGGGTCTCCACCCTCGGCCCTAAGGGAATGGTGGAGGAGGTAAATCACAGTACACGGTAGCCTCCTAGACAGGAGAATCAGTGGCTGGTGCCCACAATGAGCCACCCCCACAAAAAGGTGAAACTCCCACACTGCGGCTGTCAGGACTCGAACCTACATCATTGGGTGCAATCTACTGCCCGAGTATCAACCGTACTACGCCCGCGGGGCTACTGCTTAAACTTGAAGAAGCAATCGCGCCCTATATCGTCTGAGGGTGCATTTGGTGCACCAAAATTTGATGAAAATTTTTAAAAATTTCTATAAAATTTTACACATTCTCACCTTATTAAAATTCAAAAAATATTCAATATCTTTCAAAAAAAGTCGATAACTAGAATTCGGTTAATCAAATAATAAAAATTTTTTCGCTATTCTCACCATGGACTTGTAAGCTATCAAATGACACCCACTTTGACTATTTTTTGTGACATTTGTAAAACCGTTCCAACGAATTGTAAAAACCGTTCCGATGAAATCGCGCTGTCAATTTTCGTCCAAACGATTTTTACAATCTGTTTGGACAGATTGTAGTGTAAAGAAGTCATGACTATCTAAAATTTTGAATTCATCCAAACAGAAATTCAATCTGTCAGAATAAAATTTTACTATTCATATCTAAAAGATGCGATTTGAATGGTGTGTATCAAAAATAAAAAGTTTTCTTAAATTACATTTTATCTCATTTTTTTTTTTACTTTTTGATGCACCAAATGCATTATGAAGGAAAGAAAAACTATATATCTAATTTGACGTTTTCATAATGTAACGCATTTTGAAGTACGTGGGCACTGGGCTAATTCAAGAGTTACGTGTGTTTTGGTGAAAGTGGTATTAAGTGGGTGAACTCTGTTTTATAAAAAAATATAATCAATGTATTAATTTAATTTAAAATTAAATTTTTTTGTATTTTTAAATTTAAAAATATTAAAAATTATTATTATAAGAGAAATAATTTTTAAACATTCTTTTAATTATTACTTAAATATTTCTACTTTTTAATTTAATTGATAAATGTATTTGAAAAAAATATTTTTCTAATATTAGATATATAGATTTTTGAAAATAAATGAGAGCGTCCGACGCACGCCTCACATGTGCGTTTATCAAAAGAATATGATCATCATCGAAGAGCCATCACAGATGTTTCTCCCTCAATTTCTCCGTCACATATTTCTATAAAATATATATATACACACACATATAAAGGCCCGACGCACACGAAACTGGAACAGCTGTATCGACCAAGAAGTCAGATTTGGGGATTGACCTCGAGAATCTGAGAAATGGGTTTGAAGGTTTGTTTACTATTCCCTCCAAATCAAAACAAAAAGTGCTCAATTTTAACTGATGTTTTGATTTTCTTATCACTTTTACATATCTGTTGTCTCGTATGTTCGTGCTTCGGTGCTCATAACTGAAATTAGATTATCAGAATTTTTTTCCCTTCTGTTTTTATTAACTTTAGTGGAAATGGAAATTCATTCGCATATAAATGGAATCCGAAAAGCCAATTCTGGGTTTGGTGGGTTGATTTCTGCCATCATCTATGATAATAGCTCAGTCGGTATAAAAGAATTAAATTGGAAAAGAGAGAGAGAGAGAGAGAGAGAGAGAGAAAGAAAAAGCTATGGTGTTTTTAATGAATTTATACGAGTCTATGTATTTATCTGCGCACATATATACAATTATGTCGTTGACTGTTTTACCTTTTTGATTTGTAATCAATTCTCGTGAGCTGGGTTTGCTTGATCTTGATTTGGTTTTGTGATTGCTTGCAAAGTTGCAGGGGTGAGCGAAACGCTTCTTCCAAAATCACCAACGTAAATATTTGTCCTGATGTTTGATAATACCTTAACAATCACGGGGATTAGCTTTTGGCAACTAATAATTCCTTAACAATCATGGGGATTAGCTTTCAGCGACTAGGGCGATTTCATGTCGTAACTATTTCTTGTGTGGTGGGTTAGGAGTTCTAGTAATTAGGTTGTGTTTGGTAAGAATAGAGTTTCTAGCTACCCAACTTTTTAACTTTCTCTAAAATGACAAATTTTGACATTTTTAACTTCTTTTAAATTTAAAGCACAAAAATGTCAAATATAAAAAAAAAAAATTAAGAAACTAACAACTAAAAAGTTTTAACTTTTTTTTATTTGCAAACACACAAAATAATAATAATAATAATAACAACAACAAATTTTTTGCTTCCCAAATTCTTACCTTCTGGGGTCGGAGAGAAACTCGCAGCCGCTACCCATAGGTGCACACTGGGTGAAGCCCGCCCCGTGGCTCTAGCAGACAAAGAACCACGAGGAGGTAAACCAGTCTAGGCAAGCCCTCGCTGACCGGCTCAGCTGAGAAGGCTGTTAGATGGCCCTCCATAATTAAAGGAAGGACTGCCCCCAAGAGGAGTCGAACCCGAGACCTATTGGTCTCAGGCCCTTCAGCCCGTCATCCGAACCAACTCAACTACCCCTCTCGGGGCCCAAATTCTTACCTTAATCCTACCAAAAGTGGGGAATGAGGATGTACTTGATGTGGCTTATTTTGGGGAAAGAAATAAGATTTCTTTTCAAATCATAGAGGAGCCAGAATATATGTCTATTTTATATAGTTGGCTATTGAGTGAACTGAGAAGTTTTTGGATTTTATTAAAAATATGCAACTAAAAAGTGTGTGGATGTGGAGAAAACTTTTTTTGCCAATCTTTTTCATATAGGTTGCATTAACTTGTCAAATAAATAAGTAAATAAATAAAATCCCTAACATGAAGCATAATAACTACTCTCCTTAGTCATTTCAAATCAATATGATCCATAGTATTAAACCCGTCAAATTTAAGTTGAAATTCATATAAAAATTGTCAAATCTATATTTGAGCTATTCTATCTAGTATGAATTTCTCTTTTTCAATACAAATCTATAAAAACAAAAGCAACCAAATCTGACTCGTTTCCAAAGGTTATCTCATATGCTATCCATATCAGCATGTCTTGCATACGAAATTTGTATTTCCTGCAGTTTCAGACATGTTACATGCATTAGAATTTTGGGGCCTTGCAGGAGGAATTTGAGGAGTATGCCGAGAAAGCTAAGAAACTGCCCGACAATACCACTAATGAAAACAAGCTTATTCTGTATGGACTGTTCAAGCAAGCAACTGTTGGAGAAGTTAACACTAGTCAGTAATTAGCTTTTGTTAACATGCTTCCTAAAATGCACTACTTCTTGTTCTTCTTGTTCAGTCTTTTGTTTCCATCAACCAAAACTCAATCTTATCTTGCTTTGTATGACTCGTCGAAGGCCGCCCCGGTATATTCAACATGAAGGATAGGGCAAAGTGGGATGCATGGAAGGCTGTTGAAGGTATATGCCGTTTACTTAAAATATTTCATATTTAACCTTCCTTTTAAGTCATTGGTAAGATAATGAAACTTAGCTCAGTTTTTTGACTTTTTCTAAAATAACCAAATTTACTCTCTTTTATTTTAAACTTCTTTTAAATCTTGGAAAGGTAAAAAAGTTAAATTAATAAAAAGTTAGCTACTCGAAAGTTGGCTTTTTTTCCCTTCCCCAATACAAAAAAGGTAGTTTTTTTAGTAATCAGCTAGTAGCCAGCTAGCAAAAAAAAAACTATTTTTCTTCCCAAAATAACATAAATGTTTGTTTAAGGGGGGAAGCTGGTGGCTAAGTTACTAGTTATTAGTTTTTTGGTTTTTTTTTTTAAAATGATTAAATTTACTCTCTTATATTCTAAATTTCTTTAAACCGTGAAGGGTGAAAATGTTAAATTAACCAAAAGTTAAAAATTAGCCTTTTCTCTTCTCAAATGTAAAAAAAGCTAACTAGTAACCAATTACAAAAAAATTACTTTTTTCCTTTTCAAACTCAGCCTTATTAATATATTTTATTAATTTATACGTTATCCCCATGAGTCTGAACTCCGACCCTTCTCTAACAATTCTCTGGCTTCTCCTCTATGTAATTTAACCAATGTGTTACAGGAAAATCCAAGGAGGAAGCAATGGGAGACTATGTCACGAAGGTGAAACAGTTACTGGAAGAAGCTGCTACTTCTGCTTGATATCTTGAACCTTTGTGTTTATTCGTGATGACTTAATAATAATTAAGGAACATTGTTAGGTTTTATAAAAGTGCCGTATCCTTTGTGAATTTGTGTGCGCTTGGATCAGATTTGTTGCTCTATTCCAATCAGTTTTTGCTTATCAAAAAATACGTTTGTTTGGGTTAGTGGTCGTATTCAGATGTAATGTTGATTGGTTATTATGTTGCCATGGCTTGCTGATTAAATTTGTGATTGTATCTTAGAATTTTTCTGATCTCAACCACCATTGTTTAATTTCTATTGCTTTCTTTTGTCAGTAATTCACTGAAAGAGGAATGTGTGTGTGTGTGTGTGTATATATTTCCTAGATCAGGATTGCATGGCACCAGTGAGAATATCTCTAATATTGAGCAAAAGGTTATCTAGATGAATAATATTCTCTTACTTGAGAGGCACCATCTCTTGCTACAATCCCTTCAAGGTCTCCAATAATTCTTGCCAACCATATCTCCAAGTTCCTCTGGATTTCTTTGAGGTGCTTTTTAACGGTGTGCAAACGCCGCCTTGTGGCCAGCTTGGCGTGACCTTCCAATTCGTCCCTGAAATAGCTCTTCCCCGCCTCCGTTTGCAATGCCATCAGCTTCTGCCCCATTTCCGATGCACATTGCGGGAGACGAAATGCTTCCAGCAAAAACTCCGTTTGCCTTTGTGTTCTGAACTCCAAACTTGGAGCGGTTTCACAGGGATCACTTGCCTGCCATGACAAAACGGAACAAACATTTCAGTAAAATAACTCTTGTTGTAAATGAATAAGAATAGAAACGCAACTCATCAGGATTCCAAGCCAAATAAGAAAGAATTAAGACCTTTTTTGTTTAACAGATATAGTTGGGAGATTAGAGATGTAGTTTACCATTTTTTTTTACTAAAGTCAAAGTTAACTTTAGTACTATGTTATTCAACCCATTCTTAGATTTGTTTCCTGTCACAATTTAAAGGTTTATAATTATTTCTTGTCACATGTCAAATCACATATTTTATCTCATTTTATATTTTATCAACCAAACACTAAAAAAATAATCTCTAATCCTATGTTATAGTTAATCCTATATATTATCTTATAGTATTACCCCTTCATTTTCCAATCAAATACAGTCTAAAAGACATCACAGCCGTGCATGGAAAACAGAGTGAGAATGCAACCTACAACAGAGATATCCAACCCTAACCCGAAACCAGATCAGAGTTATCATAAACCAAACCACCATGGCCCCTGCTAAACATGTGATACACACGTTCTAGAGCGTGGTACACTTGCATTTCAACATATTGAGTTTGATGATTCGAAAAAATTATTATCTGTGTTATATTATTATTTAAAAAAAAACTTTTAAAAATAGTGAATTGATAATAAATTATGTAAAAATAACTAATAAATTTAAACTTTTACGAAACGATAATGAACAAAAAGACTTGTTTCAAATAGAAAGTACACATAGTTTTACCAGTCACTTTTATATACCAAAACTTCTTAGTAATGTGACGTATATGAGAAGCTTAAACCCCCCCGGGTTATTGTATTTTAGAATATAAACGTAATGATTTCCTATTTTTGTTATATGTATCAAAACAATCCATATTTCAGATAACATTGCACAAAGACAAGCATTTCATCCTTGGCTTGCTTACATAGTTCGAGGAGATGCTACTAAGACACATTAATATTGCATATACAGAAGGGCTCGTGAGGAGAATCCTACCACAAAGGTTGAAATTGGATTCGCATTGTAGGCAAATCCATAACATTTGGCAGAAGTTTTAGTCTTATAAACTGCATAGTCTCCTTCATGAGAGGATTGAACAATATAGATAACTCCCATGTTCAATTATCTGATCATAAATTCATAAAATACAATTTTGGATTACTGCAATTTCTGGGATAATGGATGTCCAGTTTCTAGCGCTAAAAGATGGTTGATAGGGTTGATTGGTGATCGGGATGATCTTCTGAGCATTACTGTGAATAATATTCTATATCCCAAGATTGTATTCAATGCAATCACAAGGTTTGTAAAACTACTAATGGAAGAAAGAAAGAAAGAGAGAAAATTATCAAAGGATATACAGATGCAAAAAGAGACGGATAACTAGTTATGAATTACCATTCTTCTGCATAGATCATCAATCTTCTCCCCAAGAGCTTGATATCTCTTTGCTTGCTTTCTTATCTGTGAAGGCAGCTTTGATAAATCATTTTTACTAATTCTTTCCAAATTCAGCAGTTCCTGCTCGAGTAGCTTTAGTTTAGAGGAGACACCTGTGGATTCACCATCTACCTTCCAAGGGAACTCCCTTCTGAACAACAAACATTTGTTGCTCTATCATTAGTTTCAGTGTGTTGACAACTTGACAATATATGATTTCGACATCCAATATACATACATACATACATATATCAGTTCGTAGCTGTTAAGTTACCTTGCTACAAAATGCTTCAATTGATACAATGGTTCAAGAGATTCATATTGTACATCCTGCGACAAAGAACATCTGAAATCAAAACAAGGTGGGAGTACGTCCTGCAACAAAGAACATCTGAAATCAAAACAAGGTGGAAACACCTTAACACCTAAGGTGGTCTTAGCAATCTAGATGTCCTTTCATAAGTACAAAAGTTAAATGCCCACCAAGCCAGTCATCTAAAACAATGAGAAGGGTTGGAGAAATGGTTAATGGTTCTACTAAGAAGATTTGTATGTACAAAAATTAATCATCCTTGCCATTTGTGTGTCATTCCTTAATTGATAATGAAAAGGAAACTTCATTTTTTGCAAAGCAATGCAGTTGGAGAATACCTCATAAAATGATTTCTAATGGGTGGAAATCAAGTTTGAAGCCATAGAATCGCACACTTGAATAACTTCGCCCTCTTCCAAATGGGCAAGTTCTAATAGAGGAGCCATTGCCACATAGGAGGTATTTAGGGCATAGACGAACCAAACTACGCGAGACTCACTCAAGTTCGATTAGATTCAGTTATAGGTTTGCTCAAGCGACTCTAAATATAAATGAACCAAACCTAAACAACAACTTTAAACTCTTTGCTCAATAAATATAGTATAAAATATCAACCTATTTAAGTTCGACTTGAGATCTATTTAATCAGAATTCTGCTCAAGTTCGATTCAAACGATAAACAAAACGAACTGAACCTAAACCAATTTTATAAGCTCATTAAGTTTAATGAGTCTAATTCGAACACTATATTATTCAACTCAGTTCAATTCGATTCGACTCATTTATACCCCTAGAGCTATTGATTTTAGCGGGCATGAGATATGCCATGTTTGACAACTCAAAAAATAAAAACATAGGAAGATGAGACCAACAGAAATTAACAGCAGGAAAAGCTAGAAAGGGAACATTCATACAGGAGCAAATGAGTCCATGAAAGAGAGAGACATCACCAAATCAGTTAAATGGTGATTCTGTAACAGCCCCCTCCCGGGATTTCAATTAAGTGGCTATTGAGTAAATTGATTTTCTAGTACCAAATTGGAAAAATCCAATTCCCAGTATCATTCAACTTTCCAGCATAATTTGTCTAACCAGAACGTGATTTCGATGGAAATACAAAGTTGGGCTCCTATAATACCAATTACAGTTGGATGAAAGAGATGTAAGAAGAATATTTCCAAACAATGACAACAACAGCTGTGGGTAGTAGTCCAGACAAATGTTAACAGTAAACAAGATGAAACACTGAATAGTCTGAATTCAACAGTTGTGTTCTTGTTCTGGGTCTTGTGCTTGTGACGCCATTAATGAGACTCTCTCTCTCTCTCTCTCTCTCTCACATACTGTTTTTCTGGGAAGATGTGAGAATGGGGTATGTAAAAAGAGTACTTTCTCTTAGTTTGTTGGCGTTGCTTTCGCAGTTATGGGGGCAGGAGGTGCTTTCTCCGGGTTCCTTTACTGTGGGGATCGAGGGTAGTGTATGTCCGTGGATAAAAAAATGTGTTTTTTAACGGATTATAATAATCAGTGCAAGGGAGCGTTTGAAGGCATAATATTTAGTAATTTTTAGTTAAAAATTATGAGTTGTAATTTTTAGTATATTTAGTGAAGTAAATTATAATTTTTAGTAATTTTATGTATTTTTTGAGTGTTTAATAAAATTTTTGATAACATTTAATAATCTTTAGTAACTTTTGAGTGTTTAGTAAAATTTTTGATAATTTTTAGTAACTCTTGTAATTTAATAAAATTTTTAATAACTTTTAAGTTAAACAAATTATTGTAATAAAGTAAAAAAATGATAAAAATTGAGATTTTACCAAACAACTACTTTGTAATCTTTGATAAATTTGTACATATTTTTATATTGCCAAATAGAGCTTAAATTATACAAATTTCCGTGATCTTTAAATAATTGATTACTGTCTCAAAATTAACGGCCAAAAATCGCACGGAACTTGCACCGAGGCACAACCGCACCGGACCTACCCCACTCTGGGTTTCACCGTCATCCTTCACCTTTCGTGCATGTAACTGCAATCAACTGTCCTTTTTCTTCTCGTTTATCATCACCAGATCCAGCTAGCAAATGAGAAATTATACCATGCATTTTTTTGGTATTTTTTATTAAAAATTGGTACTTAAAAATTTTATATTTAATAAAGTAAGTAATAATTTTTAATAATTTTTAACATTTTTTTGGTAACATTTGAATGTTTGATAAAATTTTTGACAACTTTTAATAATTTTTTTTGTACGACATCACCCAACTTTCGGCAAAAAATTATCAAAAATTACTTTTTAGGTGTTTGATAAAATATTAATTTTGGTCACTTTTCTACTCAATTATCATATAGTAACTTAATCAATTCAAAATTTTCAAATATTTTTAAAAATTGCTAAAAGTTATTAAAAGTTGTCAAAAATTTTACCAAATATTCAAAAATTACAAAAAATTACTAAAAATTATTATTTGTTTTAACAATCGCATCAAAAATTACAATTAACAATTTTTGGTAAAAAATACAAAATATTATTAAAATTTAGACTTTCAAACGTGATGGTGAAAAAAAAATTTAGTTTAACAAGTTACTGTAACTAAATAGAAAAGTGATAAAAATTGATAATCTATCAAACACTTAAAAAACAAAATTTAGTTATTTTATGCTAAAACCACCAAACCCTATCTAAGCTTTACATTACTTAAAAATATGCTGATATAGCTTATTTTAGGGAAATAAAAATAAAAAAAATGAATCTTTTATTTTGTCTTCCATTCCTCTATATTTAAGAGATCATTATTCAATTTTTTTAATATTAAAAAATATTTTCTATTTTACTTTTCTCAATTTTTTGAAACACAAATAATAAAAAGAAATATGATAGTTTAAAATTTGAACATTTTAAGGCAATAAGAAATAATAAAACAGTAAAATATGGGAATGTTATTTTATAGAAAAAAATTTACTATAAAATATAAAAATATTTTTAAAAAAATAAGTCTATTTGCACCCTATAAATAAATTCTTTATTTCATTTTATTTTTCATTAAATAAAATTATACAATCATCCTCATTTTTCTAATAATATATTTTGTATAATTTAATGTGGTAAGTGCCCTACTACAAAAACTTAATTCATATTATTTTGAAAAATTAAAATAGAGTATAATAATTTATTTGTAGAGTGCAAATATGTTCACTTCCATATAATTTATAAAGTAAAATTAAAGATAAATAAAATAAAAATTTATATTTATTTGTTAAAAATAAAATAAAATATTTAAAATGATTTAAAGGTAAATTGGAGAATAAATTTTTATTATTATAATAATTTTTAATAAAAATAAAAAAAATCATAAAAGTTGATAAGAGTGCTTTTATTAATTATGAAAATATAATAAGTGTAATAAAATTATTTCAATATCTATATAATAACTATTAGTACTTCTCTAATGGCTTATTTGGTTTGTTTTTCTATTTTTTGTTTTCTATTTTTATTTTTTATTTTCTATTTTACACTTTCAAAAATAAGGAAAAAGCTCAAAACGCATTTGGTCACTTGTGTTTTTAAAATTTGTTTACACATAAAATTAAAAATGACAAAATGCCGTTTCGAGTATTTTTAATCCAAAATAAGAAAAAATTCAAAATAATGAAAATAGAACATTTTCTATTTCTTTATTTTGAGATTTTTAAAACATAAAATAAGAACAAAAAATAAAAAATAGAAAAGTAAACCAAATGCAACTTAAATATTTTGAAAATAAACAACGATCCCAGTTATTTACCTACTTAACAAAAACAATAATTTTAGAGTAATTATCTTTAATTACCTTTAATTGACATTAATTTGTCATTTAGAAGCTGTAATCTGAAAAAGTGAATATAAACACTATTAAATAGTGATTTGAATGAGGAAGAAATACGTGGGTGTGAACAATTAAAGGCATTGGATTTACAAAGATTATGGAAAATATTCTACCCACATTTTCTGCAAGCAATAAAATACCATTTTGATAATTACTATCTAATATTCTGTAATACATTTAGAACCGATATATATTTTTTTTTTAAGAAAATTATGCAAGTACAAACATTTGTTAAATCTTTTTCACAATTCAACATTTATATTTTTTTATTCATAAATCAAATATTATTCCAATTGAGATTACATTTAATTAGTGAAAGTACAAAATAACTATATACTTGTTTATATTGGCATCTTGTTATTTTGTATTAAAAAGTTTGTATTATTTTAATTAATATTATTCTCTTCTAATAATAGAACAAGAATTGTCAAGAACTTGATGAAATGGAAGAATGAAAACAGCATTGAATGAATCGAGTTACAAAACTTGATGTGTATTTATAGAAGCCTAAGGCTTATAACAGAAAAATTGATTACATAACAAAATAACAAACTTTCAATTGACTCTGTGTGTGTGTGTTTAGCTTTTTCTTCCTTTAACTTTAACTCCATATTTTCAATATGTGAAACTAAACTCCAACATCCTCCTCAAGATGAGCATGAATATTATGAATGTTCATCCTGCAGAGAGTATGATGAAATATTAGTGAACAAGGGGGATTTGTAAGTATGTCTGCCAGTTGTAATCAAGAAGGAATGCAGAACAATTTGATAATGTTCTGATGTAGCTTCTTTCAAATAAGGTGATAGTCAACTGGAATGTATGTGGTTCTTTCATGTTAGATTGGATTTGTGGCAATGGATAGAGCTGATTTGCTATCAATATAGAGTAATTGTCACGCCCCGGATTTTCATAACTAAATGCCCAGGGGTGACTTGGAATTTATTTGTTAGGTATAAAAATAAGATGATAATAACACGCTGTCACACCCCAGAGTTTTCCTCCAGATTGGGGTTGACCCGTAAGAAAAATTTAAGATAGTCAAAATCTCATGTTTATCCCAAACAATATTTATAAGTCATTGGACTAAACCATTTGATGGGATTTCAACTACAGGGCACAAAATAAAGATAGAGAAAAATATTACAGAGCCATCTAAGTGTCCCAATCACGCTATTAACATTACATATCAAATAAAAGTAAATTAGGTCTATGCTTAATAATTACAATCATACAACAATTATTACAGACCAAAAATAAAGTCCTCCAGTTCTGTGCAGGAAAGAAGAAAAAAATAGATAACTCTTCTGATGGAATATTTAAGAGAAATTAATCTCTTTCCAGCTCATCTTCTGTATCCCTGTGCTTAATATCCTGAAAAAAATATTTCCACAGGGGGTGAGCTACTAAAACCAAGTAATCAGAATCTCCTAGGTGCCTATATGCAGTAGTTGTAATACTACACTGTATTAAGTGAATGTGTTTAAGTGGCATACTATTTATGCAGCAATTAATTCAATAGATCTCAACTGAATAATTTAAATTATACTTACAACGGTTCGATTCGATGAAATCGTCACCGTAACTACTATTTTACTTGCATGTAAAATAATTAAATACTGATGTGTATACCACAATGAAGTCTGTGTCGCAGTGGTAGGGATCTCAGATTTAGATCTTCAAGGTCTCGGGATCAAACCCCGTAACGATATAGGTTTCAAACATATATATTTATATATATATTTTTATAAAATATTAATCGAGAGGAATTAAATATAATTAAATAATTCCAACACATCATTCACACATAACAAGAGAGGTTGCTGGTCACAGTAAAATTTTTGTAAAGGAGTTTAATCTAAATCCTCTTAAGATAATCATACTCCTATCCTCCTCACCCCCAACCTTGGGAACCAGTGACTTTACGGGCTTAGCATCCAATGCATACCGACGGTGTCACCTACCAAAAACCTAGCCGTCGCGACCGGCTACCTGACTGGCCAGGTCAGAAGGGAGCATCTCCCAAATAAAATGTATGTTCCCATCTTCATCTAAAAGGCCATTTCTATCTACCCATCACCCCATTACCAAAAATAGCTTTAGCACTAAGTGCCTTAATTTCTTCTCACCCTTTTACATTCCAAGGGTACCTTGTATGGAAATCAGACATTTTTAATAACAACCGGCAATGTTCCCCGGCGATGAATCAAAAGTGAGATTATTTAGTCACATGCAATATATTTTTAAGCACTTTATCTGTATCCATACTTTAATAGTAATTCTCAATAAATCAAAGATTTAACATAGTCATCAATATCATTATCACAAAGGTAGGCACTTTATGTAAATTAACAATTAGCAAGTAAAAAAAAATTTAGAATACAAATTAGTATTTTAGCTAATTGTTTTGACAAGTTTACTGTACCAAATTTGATAAGAATAAAATTATTTCTAATGGTATATTAATTAGGCCGAGGTTGGTAGCTTAGTGGGTGGGCGACCCTAATTGCGATTTAAAGTCGCAAGTTCGAATCTCATTGGCTACAAATCTCGATTTTTTTGCTCCTTTACCTTTTATTTTATTATTTTATGGTATATAAAGATAATAAATAGCTCTTGGACTTATATTTAATTTTTAGCAAAATTGATAAGTTTTATTTAATTCAAAAAAATAATTTAAATAAATTTCCAATCATCATCTTATTTATAACTAAACCCTTATCATAGGTTTTTGGCTTCAAGATATCCACAAATGTCCACAGAATTTTCCTAATGTTTAGGAAGGTATTAAATGAGTTTCATTAAATTCACTTAATCATAAAAATATAATTATATAACTTGCTAGGTTGACAAAACAATGCCAAAATAAATCAAATTCATTTAAGAAAGACCAATGAGAAAAGAACAAGTTCATTGTTTCTTTCGGGCATTTTATCAAATATTAGCATTTTAGTTTGAATAAGTCATCCAACTATCCACGATGAAACTGATTATCGAAGTCAATTATCATCAATATTAGAGTGTCAAATAATACATAATATCTAGTTTAAAATAATTTCATATCAATAGAAATTATTAACATGACAATAACTAATAGAAGGAAATTGAAAATTTAAATAAATCTTTAAACATAATATTCTAAACAAATCCAAACAAGCATCAATTAAAGCTAAGCGGAATAGCAGCTTGAAAGAAAATTCATATAAAATAGAGCAAGACTCCAATATCTATAAACTTTATATCTGTAGAAACTAGACTTCAAGACCTACAACTTTCATGTTTTACACTTTTTAAAATTTTAAGGTCTAAAGGTACAAAAACAGCTTTGAATTCAGTTTGTTTAGAAAATACAGTTTTACACGTGCTCAGTATTTTGGGCATAACTTTTGACTCACAAATCGGATTGATGCAATTCTTTTTGGGTTGAAAAGAAAACTGAAAGGGCTACAACTTTTATGTTTTAGCCAAAGCCTAATTCCACCGTTTTAGGGGTTAGAAGCACATAAGAAGTTACAAATAGAGAGCTGTCAGCATACTGAGTTACTTCAATCAAAGTTTTGGCTTCCCTACCCCCAATATACGGGTATTTATTTTTATCACAATCAAGTTTCATACTTCAAACCAGAAAATGCATCAAATATATTTTAGGAGATTCATCATCCTACCTCAATGAAGATATTAATGACCAAGTCTGAGAAGGAAAAATGAGTTAGCTTTGAACACCACCCAAATTTGAAAATTCCAAACCTTTCTTCTTCCTCCAAGCAACACCAAATCTTCAGCCTCACTAATTAATAATTTATTATTATTTCTCTTCTATTTCTTCTCTTTGAAGACACACAATTTATAGGGAGTGTAGAGAAAATTATTGGTGGAGAAAAAATTCAACTAAGGTAAGATCATGCCTATACAATTGGTAGCATGATCCAAGAATCATGCTTACTTTTTGACTATCTAACCATATCATTTAAGAAAAGCATTGGGGAAGATGTATGGAGGTGGCATGATCCAGGAATCAAGCTAACTTTTTGACAAATTTAAACAATCATGCAAGCTTTTTGACAATTTAACCAAATGCTTTAAATCATGCTAGCTTTCAAACAAAATGCTTTAAATCTTGTTTGCTAAATAATTTGAAAAAGATGTTTTAAGGTCATCAATGTGGGTCTTCTCTTTGTCCAATTAGTCAAATAATTTTGAAAGATGGTGAGAGTGTATGGAAGATGGAAATGAAGTTGTCGGAAAATAATTTAGAGCAACTATTCATGAGTCAATTCATTGAGTGATAAAGTGAGTTGAAATGAGTTGAGGTGAGTCAAAGAAAAGGGTTGACCCATGGGTTAATGGTCTTGGTTTGAACTAAATAAGTAATTGGGCTAAAAAGTGTTTGGATAAAAATTTTAGAAATTCTACATTAAACTCCCACATAGGGTGAAATTTAATCCGAAAAATTTTTCAACTAATTTTTATCATTCCAAAAATTTTCAAATGCTCAATTTTCTAGATTTTTACTATAATAAATATCACTACCACACTTAAATAATTTAATTAAGGAAAAAAAATTCAGGTTATTACAGTAATGGAGGCTGAGGATGAGGAATATCCAAATCTTGCAAGGCATAAACTAGCCATTGAACTTCACAATTAGTTGCTGCAAGTGCTCGATATTCTACTTCTGCAGAAGACCTACTAATGGTTGCTTGCTTTTTAAACTTCCATGAAATCAATGAATTGTCCAAAAAAATTGTAAATCCTGCAACACTCATTTGAGTATCAATGCAGCCTACCCTATCACTATGTGAGAAAGCTTTAAGTTGAAGCTCAGATGAACCTGGAAAGAATAATTCTTGTCCTAGTGTAGCTTTCAAATATCTTAAAACTCAAAGGGCAACTTAATGATAACTGACAGCTGGATGATCAAGGAATTGACTTAGATACTGAACAGAATGAGCTAGATTTGGTCTTGCAATGGTCAAGTAAAGTAATATGCCAATGAGTCTTCTATAAGCTGATGGATCATCATAAAGAGTAGAATCAGTGACAGTTAACTTGAGATTGGTTTCCATAGGAAAAACAGTAGACTTTGAACCAATAGTGCTAGTGTCTTGAAGAATATCTAATGTATACTTCCTTTGGCAAAGAGAGATGCTAGTTTTTGAGCATGCTACTTCCAAACCAACAAAATACTTAAGTTGTCCTAAATCTTTAATGGTGAATTTGTCATGCAAGAAAGTCTTTAAGAGCTGAATTTCTGTCAAACTATCACTAGCCAGTAACACATCATCTATATAAAAAAAAAGTGCCATAAAAGAGTTTGTAGATTTTTTTTTATAAACAAAGAGCAATCGGAATTGTCTTGAACAAAATCATAGCTGAGAAGAGCAGTAGATAGTTTTGCAAACCACTGTCTAGATGCATATTTCAACCCATATAGACTTTTGAGAAGTCTGCACACCTTGTTTTCTTCTTGAACAACCAATCTGATGGATAATTCCATATAAACCTCCTCATTCAAATCACCATGTAAGAAGGCATTATTCACATCTAGTTGGTGAATATGCCAAATTTTAATTGTAGTTACAACAAGTAATAACCGAATAGAAGTGATCTTAGCTATAAGAGAAAATGTATCAAAAAAATCTAATCTTTCTTGCAGTGTAGCCTTTTGCTACCATTTTAGCTTATGCCTTTCTATGGTCCCATCAGCCCTATATTTTATTCGAAATACCCAATTACAACTAATGGTTTGCTGTCTGGAAGAAAAGTAATAAGCTCCTAGGTCATATTTAACTCTAAAGCATCAAGTTCATTTTTCATAGCATTTTGCCACTCGGGATATTTGATAGCTTGCTTGTATATTTTAGGTTTAGGAGTATGAGAAATTGATGCAAGAAAAACTTTATATGAAGCTGAGAATCGATTAGCAGAAAGAAAATGGAAAAATGGGATAGAAAGTACCTTTGAGTATAGGAGCTATCATTGAAGGAAGTTGTTGAATTTGCATTTTAAGAAACATTACCATAATAATAATTTTGCAGAAAAGTGGGTGTTTTTCTGATTCGAGAAGATCTTCTAAGATTAGGCTGATTAGAAGAATTGTTAGAAATGGACTGATCAGTATGTTCATCAATGGTCAAAGTTGAAGATGAAGTTTAGCTATGAATATTTGGTGAACTAATAGAAGATGAGTAACTGTCATAAGAAAATTCTGAAGGAGGAAATAAGAAAGAATGATACTGAGATGTTATAAGAGAAATTGTAAAGGGAAAGAAAGTTTCATTGAATATAACATTTCGAGAAAGAAAAGATTTTGTTGGTATTAATATCCATGAGTTTGTAACTGTTAGCATTAGAGGGGTAGCCAAGAAAAATGCATTTGTAGCTCTTGGATCAAACTTTTTTCTATGATTTCGAATTGTAGATGCAAAACAAAGGCAGCCAAAAACCTTTAGGTGAGAAAGATTAGGTGGCTTTTAAAAAAATATTTTACAAGGTGTTTTATTTTTGAGAAGAGGAGTGGGAATTCTATTTATAATGTTTGTTGCAGTTAACACACATTCGCTCCAAAATGATAGAGGAATATGTGCTTAAAACATTAAAGCCCTCGCTGTGCTAAGTAAATGTTGATGTTTGTTTTCAATAACTCCATTTTGTTGTGGAGTTTCTACATAGCTTTATTGATGCAGAATACTATTTTCATTATAGAAATCTGTTAGCAAAAACTCTTGTCCATTATCTAACCTTATAGTTTTAACTGAAACATCAAATTGTGTGGCTATCACTTTACAAAAAGGTTTTGATTAAATTTGATACTTCAGATTTAGTTTTAAGCATGTAAACCCAAGTACAACGTGTGAAATCATCAACTATAGTGAAAAAATAATTGATAGCCAGAACAAGAAGTAACTGCAAATAGACCCCAAATATCACAATGAATCAAATCAAAAAATGTATTGGAGTTGCTATGGGATACAAGAAAAAGGTAGATTTCTTTGCTTTGCCAAAGGGCATATATCACAGACAGTTTGAGAATTGAAAGAAATAGAAGAATCCAGTTGCTTAAACAGTAGTAACCTAGAAGAAGAAATATGGCCTAGTCTACAATGCCAAATATCTAATGGTGTTTGTGTAATACTTGAAGCAAAAGGAACTGAATTATGATAAGATGAAGGGCGAGAGGTGGGAGTTTGTGAAACTTGAGACAAATGATAAAGGCCTTGTTTTTCAGATACAATCCCAATCATCTTTTTCATTGATAGGTCCTGTAAAAGACAATAAGAACCAAAAAATGACAAATAAAGATTAGAAGCTTTGGTTAGTTTGGAGATTGATAAAAGATTAAATGTAAATGAGGGAACACATAAAACGTTATGCAAGAGAAATTTATTAAAAAGATAAATTGTGCCAATATGTGTGGCCAGAACAATATAACTATTAGGTATATTAATGGAAGCAGTGATTGGTTTAGGAGAATAAAAATCTAAAATAGGTGAGCAGATCATATGATTTGTTGCACCAGTATCAAGTATCAAAAAATAATTGGATTTTGGAACAGAAAAAATAGAGTTGCAAGAAGAAATTTTACCAGAAAATTTGAAAGAAGATGTGGCAAAATGTACAGTTAGTGAAGGTTTTGAGTGTTCTGATAAGATGAAGAAGGCTGAGAAGAATTGGCATATGCTAAGAGCTTATTACATTCTTCAATAATTAAAGAAAACCTTTGTTGCTTTCAATACAGATCTCTCTAGATGTGGTAACAGCATGCGCAGAAGAAGCATTTCTTTTACTTCTAGGTCCACTTCAACCAGGAGGCTACCCATGAAATTGAAAATATTTATCAACCGTATGTCTATTATACCCACAATGTCTATAGACCAAATAAGGCTTCTTGGACTTATGTTTCGAAAATTTAGATGGAGCATGTGCAGAGCCTGATGCTTGAGTAGACTGTTTAGCCAATAAAGCATGAGTTTCGTGAGGAGCAGAATTAGTGAGCTGTCTTTGACTCTCCTCTTGAAGCACTAATAAAAATATTTTGGCCATACTGGGTAAACGTATAGCAAAAAGTAACTAACTCCTAATGGATGCATATGAATCATTCAATCCAACAAGAAACTTCAAGATATAATCAAACTGCTATCAATGTTGTAAGATCGCAAAAAGATCACATATATAAGTTGACATTTTTCCATATGTGCGATTCGGGAATGGACGATAACTAACATACTCATCCCAAAGAGTCTTGAAATAACTAAAGTACTTAGTAATAGAAGAAGCACCTTGATTTATGCAATTTAGAGATTTTTTAAGAAGAAAAACTCTTGGTTCATCACTCCTTAGATATCAAGTTCTCAACTCATTCCAAAGGTCGACTATCGAAACAGCATAAAGAAAACTCTATCTAATTTCTTTAGAAATAGAGTTCATCAGCCAAGAAAGTACCAAATTATTAAAGCGCAACCAAGCTATGTGGGCAACCGATTGAGCAATCAAAAGAAGAATGATCGAACCATCAATAAATGCAACCTTCTTCTTAACAGTCAAGGCTATGGCAATTGATCAGCTCCAAGATACTTAGTTGTCTCCGTTAAAAACTTCTGAGACTAAAAGGGCACTAGGATTATAACTTGGATGTAGATAATATGAGCTAGACAGATCGTCGATTGGATTGACGGTAACAAAGGTAGACGTGGTAGAATTATTAGAATCCATACCAAAAGAAACAAGAAATCTCAAAAAGAAATGAGAAATTTGTATGGAAAATCACTGCAAAATTTTGCAATACAGAGAAAGAGGGAAGATGAATTCAAGGTTTGAATCAACGAATTCAAGAAAGAAAAGAAAAATTCTTTGCGGAAAGAATAATGAATTGCAGAAGTGAAAAACAAATTCTTAATCTAATACCATGTTAAGAACTTGATGAAAAAAAGAAGAATGAAACTGTATTGAATGAATCCAGTTACAAAGCTTGATGTTTATTTATAGACCCTCAAGCCTTATAACAAAAAAAACTGATTACATAACAAAATAACAAACTTTCAACTAATTCTCTATCTTTCTCTGTTTAGCTTTTTCTTCCTTTGACTCTAACTCTATATTTTCAATATATGAAGCTATACTCCAACAAGAAATATAAGTAAAATTCTAACTCCTCCAGAAGTTATATGTACATATATATATTTAGGTTTTGTTTAATAACCAAGTAACTTTTTTTTCATCTTATTTGACTTTTATTTTTTTTAGAAACTATAATTGTTAGACATATTTATCGCATTTGTAAACAAAAAAATTGAAAAATTCATGTTGGTTTGGTAAAAGTTAAAAAAAATAAAAATTAACTTTTTCATTATTTTAAAATTTTTTATCCAAACGGGTAATTTTTACTAAAACAAACGTGAATTTTTTTTTTTATTTTTTTATGAATACGGTTAATAAACCTAAAAGTTACATCTTTTGAAAAGGAAATTAAATTTTAATAAAAAACTATATAGTATAGAAAAGCAAAAAAAAATCAACAAGTAAATTTTTTTTCTTTTTTCTTTTTTTTTTTAACCAAACCAACCCTTAGTAAATATAATTCAACACAAGACAAATATATTCTTTCCCTCCGAAAGAAGAAACATTTTAGTATTAAGTTAAACATTTGAGCATTATTATTGGGCTTTGTTTGGGAAATATAAAAAGTAGTTTTTTTTTTAGTTAGTTACTAGCTAATAAATAAGCAAATACTTTTTGCTATTTTTTTTTGGTAATTTTTTTTTGGTAATTTACTTTTTGCTATTAGTTAACTAAAAAAAAAGTCACATTTTTTTTTGTATTTGGGAAGAGAAGAAAAAATTAATTTTTTAGTAACTAAGTTTTTAATTTTTGTTAATTTGATATTTTTGTTCAAAAGAAAATTAAATTGTAAGAAGGTAAATTTAATTATTTTATAAATAAGTAAATAAATTAATAAGTGAAGATTTTCAAACGGAACCTTATTTTACAAAAATTAGTCGCGCTATTCAAGTGAATGTCTATTACCAGAGCAAAACTAGCTGCTACCAATGTAGAGTATAGTTTCTAAAGCAAAAAGTATGAACGGGAAGATGCTCTGGCAACAGTAGTTCTGTTTCTCAAAGAAATTATCCACAAAATCAATTTTGTTATTATTATTATTATTTATTTTTTTAGTTCCTTCAAGATCCATTGGGCCTTGAAAATTCAAAAACCGAAGACAGAAGTTCATCAAAGAAGTGCAGAACTCATCTTATCGTGCTGAAACCGAAAAATTGATACACGAAGTGATCGGAATCTCCAAATTTCCGGTCGATATCAGAACTCAGGCGCCCCGCAGCTCACCTTGGTTTGTTCGAAGCTTCTTTAAATTCCTTTATTTTTCTGTACGTGTGCTTGTGTGTTTGTATATACATATACAAATCTGTACCTATTGTATGGGGAACATTGGTTTCACAATTTAGTAGATTTATAGGTTTGCTCTGAAATCTGCAAAAGCTTTAAGCCCACCGTTTGGTTTCTGAGAATGTTCAGGAAACGAAAAGAAATAAGAAGAATATTTGAAGGGTCTTCGTGTTTTATGTTGTTCTGGTAACAAAAAAGTGAAAAGCATTGAGCTTTGACTGGACCAAATAGCTATATTGTGTCCAGTTGAAGCTCGTTCAGAAATCGCTTTACTTTTTTTTTTTTTTAAATGATAAACATTTTGAAGTTTAGGGTATACTTTTCCCCCCTTCAAGTTTCTATCTGTTTCTCAGGATTGAAATTGAGCACTAGTTTTGTTGTTGGATGTAGTTTGGGATTTTACGCTCGGAGCTCTATTTCCAATTTCACATTCCTCTGGGCTTGGTTCTTTGGTCCATACCCAGATGCAATTTGGTGGACAATTATGTCAATCCTCAGCAGATTCTTTCACAGAAGAGTCCCGGATGGCTTGCTTGAATTTGTTGACAGAGTATATGGTAATGGAACCTCATTCTCTAACTTAAGTAGGCAGTGTCATCACATTGATATTATATATTGTCACATTGTCACATTGTCCCATTGGGTGTTGGTGGATTTGACACTTATCAAATAGCTTGACGCTTATCAAATGCCGATTGGTATCCCCTTTATGAATACCAGTGGGTGTGCACACGAAATACAAGTGTAGTTTTAGTAGGGAACTGCCACTAAAAGATTAGGGAAGTATGTTGGAATTTATCTAAACTAAAATTTACTTCTTTACCTTTTAATCAACTACATTAAAACTCAAACAATTAGGTGGAGAAAATATAATTATTGGAGGTTATTTAAGTTGTCTTTATTTATTTGCTTAGCTTCCAGAAAAAGTTACACCAACAAGGGTTCCGCTTTAATATTATAATATCCATGAATATCCATTTCTTTCTCTTTCGAAAGAAAACCCACATGAGGTGGTAGATGAGGTCCTCAACTCCTTGTAGTTAGACTAGTCATTTTGAGTTGTGTGCTGGGTTTCCCAGTTGTGTGGATATGAATGCTCCTTTCCTTCTTATTCAAAAGACATCCCAATTTCTTTTTTTATTTTGGGTTTTACAGTGTATGTGTATTTTTGCAGTTTTTGACTCTTGCTTTTCGACTGAGGTTTTGCCTGATGGATTGTACCAACTTTACTTGCACGAGATCGTGACTGAATTACATGAAGTATTCAATGAGTCATCCTTTCTTGCATTCAATTTCCGAGAAGGTGAGAAACGGAGCCAGTTTGCAGAAATTTTGTGTGAGTATGATGTCACCGTTCTGGATTATCCGCGACAGTACGAGGGTTGTCCTCTGTTACCATTGTCTTTGATTCACCATTTTCTTCGTGTTTGTGAGAGTTGGCTTTCGGGCGGGAATCACCAAAATGTTGTTTTGCTTCATTGTGAGAGAGGGGGTTGGCCACTCTTGGCATTCCTTTTAGCTAGTTTCTTGATTTTCAAAAAGTTGCATAGTGGAGAAAGAAAAACACTTGAAATTGTCCATCGAGAGGCTCCTAAAGGTTTGTTACATCTGTTGTCACCATTAAACCCATTTCCCTCTCAGCTTCGCTACCTTCAATATATATCAAGAAGAAATATATCACCAGAGTGGCCTCCTTCAGAACGAGCTCTTTCTTTGGATTGTCTCATTCTTCGTGCTATCCCAAGCTTTGACAGTCAAAATGGATGCAGGCCGCTTGTTCGTATTTTTGGTAGAAATCTGCTTAGCAAGGGTGGTCTGACCACCCAAATGCTGTTTTCCATGTCTAAGAAAAATAAGAGTCTTCGCTACTACCGCCGGGTAAAAAAAAGTTTGTTTGTTTGAATGATTCATTTATTTCACTTTCTACTTCTTGAATAGTTAAGTGCTAACTTCAATGTTCTTTTGTTGCAGAAGGATAGTGACGTAATTAAGATTGACATACAGTGTTTGGTGCAAGGGGATGTTGTGTTGGAGTGTCTCCATTTAGACTTGGAAACTGAAAGAGAAGTTATGATGTTTCGCATAATGTTCAACACTGCTTTTATTCGGTCTAACATCTTGATGCTTAATTCTGAGAACTTGGATATTCTTTGGGATTCAAAAGTACGTTATCCGAAGGGCTTTCGAGCAGAGGTGAATATTTTATGATAATTAATATTCGAGTACTGGACAAATTTATTTAATCTATATGGCTGTATGTTTCATTAAATTATTATTCTGCTCAACTTCAGGTTCTGTTCGGTGAGGTTGAGAGCATCTCTCCTCAGAAAGCCCCAACTACAATCTTAGATGGTGAGGAAAAAGGTGGATTGCCCCTCGAAGCTTTTTCTAGGGTTCAGGAACTTTTCAGTGGTGTTGAATGGGTTGACAATGGTGATGATGCTGCATTATGGTTACTCAAACAACTTTCAGTATTAAATGATGTTAAAGAATTGTCAGTATTGCGAAGTAGAGCGAGTACATTTTCATCACCTTTTGATTCTGAAGAAGAAAATAATGCATCTAGCGTTGCTGATAGCCTGGATTTTGTGGACTCTGAAAAGGTTAATAACCTTTACAGTAATGCAACGGGATTGAATTTCTCGGACGATCCTTTGTCTCAGGATTCTGCTTCTGATGAGGCACCTGATCCTAAGATTTCTGAAGAAGCAATGAAGCCTCTGATATCAGGAACTTGTGATCCAATTCTTCCCTTTGAAGGAGGTATTCAACATGAGGTAGATATGACTGTAACACCATCAAATCAAGCAACAGTAGCAACCATTCAGCAACATAGCAGAGAAACTTCGTCTTGTTCTCCTCTGCCACCACTGCCTCCAGCACCTTCCACTGCAATTTCTGGTACAAACATCTCTCCAACTCCTGCTGTACCTCCACTGCCTCCACTTTTCCCTGTTAATTCGCCTCCACCTCCGCCTCCACCTCCACCTCCACCTCCTTTCCCCATTAATTCTACTAAAGGACCTTCATTGGCTCCATCACCACCGCTGCCGCCACCTCCTCCTCCTCCCACTAATTCTAGTAGAGGACCTCCACCACCTCCACCTCCTCCACTACCGGTTTCTTTCTCAATTGAAGATTCTGTAACCCCTCTGCCACCCCTCTGTAGAGGTCCACCACCACCACCTCCTCTGCCTCCCACTAAAAGTAGCTATCCTCCACCGCCTCCCCCTCCACCTCCTACTACAAGTAGAGGTCCTCTACCATCCACTGCGAGTAGAGGTCCACCACCACCACCTCCTTTGCCTCCCACTAAAAGTAGCTATCCTCCACCACCTCCCCCTCCACCTCCTCTACCATCCACTACGAGTAGAGGTCCACCACCACCACCTCCTCTGCCTCCCACTAAAGGTAGCTATCCCCCACCACCTCCCCCTCCACCTCCTACTACAAGTAGAGGTCCTCCTCCGCCACTGCCACCTTCCACTACAAGTAGAGGCCCTCCTCCACCGCCGCCGCCGCCACCACCACCTCCTCCCCCCACCCCTACAATCTCTTGTACAGGTTCTACACCTCCACCACCACCGCCACCGCCTCCTTGTCCTATTTCATCTGTCTCCAAGGGACCATCTCCTCTAGCACCTCCACCACCCCCACTGCCACCTGCTCCAAAATCTACTAACATTGCCACTAATAGGCCACCGCCGCCACCTCCTCCGCCACCCCCTTCAGGTAAGAGTCCTAGCACTGCCACAAGACCACCACCACCTGCTCCTCCTCCAAGACCCACCTGGCAAGGTTCTAACCCACCGCCTCCACCGCCAGTGCCAAATCCTCCTAGTGCCCCCCCTCCACCTCCAACTCGTGGTTTGGCACAGGGTCCACCTGCAACACCTGGAGCTAGGGGCTCTAGTGCACCACCACCACCGCCACCTACATCTACTGGGAGGGGAAGAGCCTCATCAGGTTCATCAAGTTATGGAAGAAGTCGAGTTGGCGTGGGTTCTATTCCTCCTAAGCGTTCTTCATTGAAGCCCTTACATTGGGTAAAAGTCACACGAGCAGTGCAGGGGAGTTTATGGGCTGACTCTCAAAAACAGGAAAATCAGTCAAGGTATGTGGATTTAAATTCTTATTTTGAAGTCAGATAATCCAATTTATAATTATCTTTTTAGATTCTGCACGTTAATATGTGCAATTTCTTAAATTTTTTCACTGGGATTGCATGAGTTCAGCGGTTGAACTGTGTGAAGCCTTTCTATGATTAACTATCAATTTCCCTTTTACTTCCCCCCATCGCATATTTGAGGATGAATTTTATGAAGGTTTACGTGCTTTTCGTTTCCTATACCTTTCTTCTTCTTCTTCTTCTTCTCTCTCTCTTTCTCTCTCTCTCTCAGCATTTAGTGAGATTTCTGATGTCACATGATGAAAGTTTCTGGTAGGGCACCTGAGATTGATATATCGGAACTTGAGAGTTTGTTCTCAGCTGCTTCTGCTTCAGATGGCAGTGACAAAGGTGGAGGTCGACGTGGTTCTAAAATTAACAAACCAGAAAAAGTGCAATTGGTAAGTAAAACATGTGTGTTCTTTTTCTTCTGCCTCTTCCGTTCCTTTTCCCATTTGCTAATTAAATCACACAAACAAACAACCCTGTCAAGACAATGGAAATTATGTGGCACTGTAAATCTTGACAGAAAAATCCTCTGAAAATTGTCTCCAAGCATCAACCAAGTTTTAGGACTAACAATCTCGAAATCCTAATTAGTTTCTTTCCATCCATCAAATTTTGAGTATTTTTTTCATACTGTTGTTATTTTTGGTGATGCTTTTGTGGTCATCTCTTATCACTAACGGAATCATTTATGCTATGCAAGGAATATAGTCTATCAAGTTGCCTTTCAAGCCTTGAATTTGTATCTAACATTGCCAGGTGACCTACCCGATGGTCCTGATGATATTCGTGTGAGAATATTTCCTTGAACTATTGGGCTTTTATTATTTTTCTCTAAGAAGTGTGGACAATAGACTCATCCATGGATACGACATGAAATGAACCTATTGACGACATGATGCATGGTGGATAAATGTATATTTTTAATATCGTTGTACATGTAAATAACAATTATTTATCTATTTTTATATTCCAAATATATTTTTATTTAATATATATATATATATATATATATATATATGTATATTTAAAAAAGCTTATTCATGAATAACTTGGAAGTTTTGGGTTTTACTATTTGTAAAATTAAAGGATTAATAGCTACAAATCCATATTGCTTTTATTTATTATTTGATTTTTACTTTTTTTTTTCTTTAAACTAACATTGTGTTTCATGTATATCTAAGCAATGGACATGCATGCTTTGCTCAAGTGTCCAAATATTTTCCAATTTTAAAGAAATTTACAAAATAATGGGACACATTTATATGAGTGCTAACATGTATTGGAGATGTGGCCAACCAACATTAGTGTCCAACATGTTTGCTGACACCCACATGACACATTCCTAGAAGTATCCATCTTTCTTAGATTGTTCTAATTATGTTTAATTATGTTGAAGAAAACCTAAATGATTTTTGGTCACGGTAGGTTTTCATCATTTGTGTCTCTAAAGTCTAAACCCACTTTGATTGTTTAATGTCACCATCAATTGATACAGTGTCTCTTTGAATCATGATGTAAGCAATACTTAACAATTATTTTATAATTAATTAATTTATTTCTCTATATGGGTTGTATCCCCTAATGCCTCCAAATCAAATATTCTTAGTTATCAAAAAAAAAAAAGAAATGAAATTAAGTTTCGAGAAAATTGTGATCAATCTGGGAATGATCCCTGTCTTGTTCTTGTGCACCTCGGAATACGATATGAAAAATAAACTATTGTAAGCCGTCCACATTTCTCTGAATTTATTTTTGACGTTCTTAGCTGATTTCAAAGGTCATATGATGAACTAACACTGATTTTATACATGTTTGCTTCGACCTTATTTTTCCAGCTGTGCTATGACATTAAATGTTTTAGCATTTGCTTTGTGAGCTTAGAAAATCTTAGTAGACAATGGGTGAGCGCAAAACTTTCATTAGCTTCATACGAGAGTATTATTATATTGCTTGTGATCTACAGGTGTTACATTTGTAAATTCATTTTCTATTTGACCCATCTAAATAATTATGGAATTACGATTTTATTCTCTCCTGATGAAGGCTGTGTTTGGTTTGATAAAAAATTTCTGAAATTCTCTGAAAACCTTTAAAAGTTATTCACTTTTTATCGCACTGCGCGAATTACGAACCCATAACTTATCTCACTTTTTATCACTCCAAACACACCTGAAATGGTGTGAAATTTCATTCTCTCCTTATGTTTCAACTTTGTAGAAACTCTCATATGTATTTTCTCAAGTAACTGTCTCTTGGTTTAGTTGTGGGCATTTGTTTGTTTATTTATTTGGATAAGTGGTCGTTTGTTCGTTTAGTTTTATATGTTTTCTTTTCTTCTTTCTCAGGTTGATTTGCGAAGGGCATACAATTGTGAAATCATGCTTACTAAAATAAAAATTCCTCTCTCGGATATGATTGTAAGCTCATATTTTCTTCCTTTTGCTGTCCATAGCCATACGAATGATAGTTTGGATTGTGGTACCTTGCTACTTTGATTTTTCATATGGCTCTGTTTCCAAATGAATCGTAGTGGAATGGACACAATAAATGTGACTAGTCTACCATGAACATGATTGTTTAAGTGATTAAAATAAAATTTTTCCCCTTTTGCAAAAGGGACATTGAAATATTTGTTTGCTAATTTTAATTCTCTTACATTTTTAATGTTTTTTGTTCAAATTTGATATATAATTTGTGGAAGTTCTTGTTAATTTTTATTAACAGCGTGTCTGGTTGGCCATCCCCTTGTTTGGTTGGTAATTATTGTACGGAATGGAATGGTTGATTCCAAGAAATGGGGCAATGGAACCTCATTCCATTCCCATGCTCTTTTTGACTTTAAAGGACTAAGGTTAGTTTGGTATTCAATTAAATTCCAATGATTTATGTTGAATTTGTTTATTTGAGATTCTTGAGGTTCCAAAAATTTTCATGGACCTTCCAAGGAGTATCAGTTATAGCAATAGCTTCTCCTGACATTCTCTAATATATATGCTTTTCTTTTTTTAGTTGATCACCAGTGGAGGTGATTAGCTGACTCTCATACCTAGGTTTGGAAGAATCAATTTTAAGTGATACATAATTTTCATGGAGTTCTTATTATACTAGTATAAGTGGGCATATAAATGCCAGAGCGATAATAGAATTATGACACACGAATTTTATGGACAAAGCCAACAAATTCAAAAGTAAAGTGAGCAATTAGAGGATCAGGCACATGAAAGAGTGAATAGTTTTGAAAATTGTGACCATAAGTTAATTTTTTCGACAAGACAGTTAATGTAAATGCATCATATTGAATGAAATTATTAGTTATGTGAAGTTACTAAATTAGGTCTGTTAAATAGGCGGGGTTTGTGGACGTTAATGTGGTAAATAACTAGCATGAGAGTTGGTGATAATTATCTTGGAAATTTCAGGACAGGTTCTTTTGAATTTCTTAGCAATAGAATAGGATCAATAGTGGTAGACTGGTAGGGTGTAGATATTTAGGATCTCGATTATCTCAATTCTTTTGTATTTTATTCACTTACCTATTTTGTATAAGCCCTAATATTATAAATACAGATAGAGATCACCCATTAGAGGTGTCTAATTTTCCCAATTTTCTATACTATAACATGATATTGGAGCTGAGATCCTAAACTCTGTCTTTTGTTTCTTTTTCTTTTTCTTTTTTTTCCTCGTTAGGATCCTTGTGTCTGAATGAAAAAACCTTGATTAATCTCCTTGGTTCTTGTTTCTCTCAAGAAACCCTAGTTGCTTTATTCTTGTGTCTTTATTAAGAACCCTAGTCACTGCTACCCACTCATACATGCCTCTAAAAGCCGTTGAAGGTGCCATTCCAATGTCTCCACAGTTGCTAACGAACAATTTCGAAACCTTCCATCGCAGAAGCCTCGCTGCTGCCATCACAGAGCCTCCCACAGTTGTCACCTAGGACAGCCAACCCCATTGGAGGACTTCTCATGTGCCACAGAGCAGTCCCACTGCTCATGTGCCACCGTAGAAGGCATGCATTAGATCAAGGAGCTCCACCAGCGCATGCAAGCAAGTGGGTACTTTATTTATCCTAATCCTCCAACGACTTCTCTGATAGCTTTCTCCTTCAAACTCACTTCTTACGTCATTGTTTGTTCGAGTCTGACGACCTCGATGACAACTAGAGCCTATTTCATCTTCCAGCAAGTTTTATGAGTTCATTGGTGCATCTTACAACATTGTCTCACAAGAAAACAACACACCTTGCAACTTGATTGCCTGATAGATTCATTGGGTTTTTACTGTTTCAAATGAAGAAAAGCAATTACATGACTTGTATTGCTTTCATGTGCTTTTGCAGCTAGTTTACTTTTTGGTGGTGGCAGCTATGAATTGTTAGCAATCTTATTATTTGAGAAAGGTTAAAAAAAAAAAAAAAAAGGACATAATTGTTTGCAGGCAGAGTGTGTCCCAAACTACTGATTTTGGATACTGCAGAAGTGCTTTTTCTTCATTCATTTCTGTCGATAGGGACCAGAAATATAGCTTATAAAAAGAATGACAAATATGTATTGCTTGTATTTCTTTTCTTTCCCTTGTCTCATGAAAGTTACACAAAATATTTTGTTATGCTTGCTTGAAGTATATGCCTAGAACTTTGGTTGGCTAAAAGTTCAAAAATGCTTTATTTCCAGAATGCTGTTCTGGCTTTGGATTCTTCAGTCCTGGACATTGATCAAGTAGAGAATCTCATTAAATTCTGCCCTACAAAAGAAGAAATGGAGACGCTTAGGGTACTCTCTCTCTCTCTCTCTCTCAATTTTTTGGGTTTGAGTTTGTAATGCCTTTGAAGCTATTTGATAATTTGATGTCATAGTATGTTTAATATCTACCAATAAGTAGGAGTTTTCATAGCTTTGGTATTTTATTATTTTCATTGCCCTGCTTTTATGACTCAGTGCAAATTAATTCATCGTCCTATAATTGGTTGGTTTTAAAGTGGCTGGCCTCTATTTTAGATTTTTATGGTTGGGAAAGGAAATTGCATTTGCAAGTTTTCTACTTATTCATGAAAAGGTTGGGAGATCTCATGATCTAGACAAAATTAGGGAACTAACATGTGAAGTGAACCCACTTCTTGGTGTTTGGATGGTGAGAAAATAAAAGAAAACTAACGAGAAGAAAAAAAGGAGTTGGATTAGATTGGAGAGTAATCCAAAACTCTCCTAAATGACATTTCTAGGGTTTTCTTCTTTCCTTTACACAGAGATGTCATCAAGCCTTTTTCCAATATTTGGAGTTGAATTTTTGGGCCATGGTTGAACACCGTTAACTATAAATTGGGTGTTTTTCTTCAATATGTTCAAGCATACAAAGAACATCGAATTTGGTATGATATTGATCGACTGAAGTTTCATGTCATTCTGGATAGAGAGTTCAGAGAAGCACCTATTAGTAAGCCACTTGACGTCAAAGACGTTCTTTGAGTTCTTGGCGGCTGGTGCCGATGAGTCAATCGGTGTCAGTGAAGGCGACGTTGGATGGATGTGTTTCCTTGAATTCCTTCTTCTCAGTGATGTCTTCATTGGGTTGTTACAATAAAGTGTCGGCATTGATTTCACATTGAGAAGGATCTTCCCCAGATTCTTGATTTTGAATCCCTGTTGATTTCAGGAGTTTTTTGATTCTTTGTTGAATTTGCACGGACGTTTGTTGAATTTTTAGAAATTTCTCATATTCTGCATTTGTCATCTGTTCTTCCCCCATGGATCTACTGCTCTAATACCACTTGAAGTCAACCCACTTCTTGGTGTTTGGATGGTGAGAAAATAAAAGAAAACTAAAGAGAAGAAAGAAAGAAGTTGGATTGGATTCGGGAGTAATCAAAAACTCTCTTAAATGAGATATGAATCTCAAAGAAAATATTTCATTTCATAATCCATTTGATCCCTTTTACAATTTATTTATAAAGCTAATACAAAAAATATAACTAACTATTCCTAATCAACTAACTATTTCCTAATTCCATCATTTGGTCACGTAACAGCATGTTTGTTGAATGACAGTAGTTCTTTCTATCTGTGATTGGGTGGTTTTGGTTTTATGCATTTAGTTTAGGTTTCACTTACTTTCTCTCATAAATGTTTCAGTTTTGTGGTATACTGCAAATGAGCTGCGATGTTGCACTTGATTGTCCTTGTATTAAACTGTTCGTATAATGGAGCAAGTTTCATGCTCAAAGAAATTATGCTTTGTGAAGGTAAAATCATCAGTTGAATATCGGCGATGAGTAATTGTGCTGATAAGCTTGAGTTTGAACCATTGACATTTTATTGGTGTGTGTTCTCTTGACAGAGAAAAATGTTGCCTACAATTTTTGTTTTGTGAGGTTTACATCAAGAAACGTTTCTAGGTTTGCAGTCCTGATGGTAAAGGAACGGTTTTTGCATTCTAGATGGAAAGTGATTGGCTGGCTGGTGTTCTAGTTGATTAGCTGTTGGGATTTTCAAAAACTAGCCTTTGAAAATATTTGGAAAGCAAAAGTTTCATGTGTTTCTCAGTTTTAAATTGAAGATTAAATGGTAGGGGAAGGCTAAATGGGTAGGTTTGGTGAATGATTATATATATAAAATTTTTAGATTGGTTGTTTAGTTATAATTAGAATTTGGAGTTCAAAATCCATGAAAAACACCTGAGGTTAATCATAAGTTAGAATTTTGGAGGCACATTTTAGAGTTCAAATGTTAAAAAGTTGGAGTAGGACTAAAATAGAATATATGCATTGTAATTTTAGTAAAATTAAAACTACAATTGATGGCACGGCGAAAATTGAGGATCACGAAATGCCAAAAAATGACAATTTTTGGTATCTTGGATCATTTATCTATGCAGATGGAGGGATTGAAAAGGATACTAGCCACATGATTCGAGATAGGTGGTTAAAATAGAGAAGTACCTTGGGTGTTTTATGCAATTATAGAATGCTTATAAAGTTGAAAGTAGAATTTTATGTGATGGTTATAAGAACAAATATGCTTTGTGATACATAGTGTTGGGCCATTAATAAGCAACTCATGAGTGTAATGGAAATGAGAATGCTAAAATGGATGTGTGGTAATATAAGAAAAAATAGGTTAATAAATGAATATATCCAAAAGAAAGTTTACTTGGCAACGATAGAAGTGTTGTAGAGAGGAGATTGTTTAAGATGGCTCGGTCATGTCCAATGTAGACTTAGACATACACCGATAAGGAAGAGTGATTAGATTTAGTGGAAGGTGTAAAAAAGACAAAAGGTAGACCTAAAGTTTTATGGACTGAAATTGTAAAGAAAGGTCTTATTTCAAATGATCTCATTAAAATCATCACTCTTGACAAAAATGAATGGAGGAGAAGGTTTCATGCAACCAACCTCAACTAGTTTGAGACTAAGGTTTTGTTGAGTTGAAATTCATGAAAAGTGCCAAAATGGGATCACCCTCGGTGAACAGGATTGGTATTTGAGCATAGATATGACTTCGGGTAGCGCAACCAATTGAGTTCTATGTATTCAAGTTGCAGATGGAATTAGAGCTGGATGGATGATGTGATGAAGTGCTTTGGGCTGTTGTTTTATTGCAATGTTCTGATTCTGTATATTGATTGAGGGGAAGTGAAAAAACTACATAATTTCCTGTTGTTTGGCTGTGTTTGATGAGTGGTAGGGGAAGGGGTTTGGAAGGAGGGTCAGAATCCTCTAACTCCATCTTTTGTTCTACTCCAGCATTGGGAGGTTTTGGAGACGTGAAGTTAGTAATTACTGATTTTGCCCCCATCTCTAATAAACTGAATTCTAATTATTTGCTCTTTTTCTCACTTAAGAACAAAATTTTCCTCCCTACCTCTCTCCCAAACAATATATACTGCCCTTCCTTTTTTTCCCTCCCTTTATTAACCAAGCAAGATGAAGAACAATCCTTCCTTCTCTTTCTTTGCTGCCCTTCACTTTCATCCGAACATATAAGATAAAGAACATTTAGTTGTGTAAATGTATTAGGAAAGAAATGTAGTTGAGATAACCATGTTTGAGATGGGCAGTAAAGACAAAATAAGTTGTCAACAATTCATGGGAAGGGGGAGATGCTGCCCAATTGAAATGATAGGAGAAAGTAGTGTAAGGTGGTTTTGTTGTGTGCATTGAAGATTGCTAACTCTTCCAGAGTGTAAGACTGTTTGACTCAAATTTAAGGTGTTAAAAGGACAAGAGGTGAAGAGGGAGAAATGATTTACGTCTTCTAATTTTAGCATTTGTTTAGTTTAAAAATTGGTCATCTTGTTGGTTGGCTGAGTGTGGTGCACTTTCATTTGGTGTACTTTGTTCTTAATATGTTAGATTTCACATAAGATTTCAAAACTGTGTTTAATCGTTTATTTATTTCTTACTGGTTTACTCTTTTTTCCAGAACTATACCGGGAGCAAGGATATGCTTGGAAAGTGTGAACAGGTTCTTCTTTTGACTTGATCATGGAGGGAAGGGAAGTGCAAGGATCCTGCATTTTTATTGCTGACAAATATTTTGCTGAATGAATTTTCAGTTTTTCCTGGAGTTGATGAAGGTCCCACGAGTGGAGGCCAAATTGCGAGTGTTTGCATTTAGAATTACTTTTTCCAGTCAGGTATATTGTTCAGGACTTTTATGTATATTATTTGAGCTGCAATGCTGTCATTATTTTTAGATGCTTATACTAATAGCTTTGAATTTGATTAGGTGAATGACTTAAGATGTAACCTGAACACAATCAATGATGCTGCAAGAGAGGTACTTGTTATTATTGTTGTTATTATTATTATTGTTACTGTTATTTGGGTCTTGTAAAGTCAGAATCAACAAAATGTAATTTTCAGTACTTTAATGGTCATTGGTATTTTATAGGTGAAAGAATCTGCAAAATTGCGGCAAATAATGCAGACAATTCTCACTTTGGGAAATGCATTGAATCAAGGCACCGCCCGAGGTATTACTGTATAAGGTTGCAGTTTGTTTCAATCTATTGTATTTTGCTTGTTGGATTGTTTCTAGCATTGATTCCGTCTTTTTTATTGCAGGATCTGCCGTGGGATTTAAATTGGACAGCCTACTTAAGCTATCTGATACTCGTGCAAGGAACAATAAAATGACATTGATGCATTATCTGTGCAAGGTAGAAACCTCAATTGTCTCACCCGGCAGATGTCTCATAGAATTGTTATTTACACACACACACATATTTATATATATGTATATATATTTATGTGTTTTATAGTTAAGAGGTTGTGACCTAGTATGATGGCAAGTGCCATCCACCCCAACACTGTTTCTCAATATTGGTCAAGATTGCTTAGCTGCCACTCTATACCTTGCTGTACGCTGGGGACTTGTGCATTGGGTATGACATGTCCAAATTGTTTTATAGTTGATAATGATTTATCTTGCTTAACTCACAATCATTTAAGCCAGTAATTATTTAGTCATAAGGACATTTAATTTATGCCCCATAGTCGGTGTATATTGTTTCCTGTAGCAGTTAAAAGTGAAATATGCAGTGTCTTATTTCTTTCATGAAAGTCTTAAAGAAATTTTTGGTCACTGGATATCTGATAGAACATAACACTGGAGTTACCTTTATGAAACAGAATTTGTCTCTCCTACAATTTATAAAGATTTTGAAAATTGCTTTGCATTTTTTAATTTTCGTTGCAGCTTCTTTTGTTTATTTATTCTATCAAACTTTATTTGGATTACTTGTGTGATGCTATAGTCAATTTCTCTCTTGTATTCATTAGATCCTTGCTGAGAAGATGCCAGAGTTGCTAGATTTTGATAAGGACGTTGTTCATTTAGATGCGGCCTCCAAGGTACGCTTGATACAATATAAGATTTTTTCTTAGTTTATGTTATTTGTATTATTTGTAAATTTGGTTTCAGCGGATGACTTGTAGAATTTGTTGCTTGCTCCATCTGCGCATCAATTCTCCAGATCAAATTGAAGTCTTCTATTTTCTTTTTCTTTTTTGATAAGTAGATCCAATTGAAGTCTTTAGCTGAAGAAATGCAAGCTGTGAGCAAAGGTCTTGAGAAGGTTGAACAGGAACTCACTGCTTCAGAGAATGATGGTGTCATCTCTGCAGGCTTCCGAAAGGTGAGGGAATGTGCTTGGGACACCAGGTTACTTCATCGAGGAACATGGCCCTTGAGATTATTTGCTAATGTTGCAAACTTTGTTACACCTCGCTTCACAATTTTTACTTCTGGTATTAGTCTCGCTGTGCAAAATAAGCTTTCTAGAGTTATTATATTTTTCTGATTATATTTATTTTCAAAATCTCACTGATGTTAATATTTTTTCTCATCATTTCATGGTGCATTTCTGGGCAAGTTAATAATCCTTTCTTTTCTCACTGCGGAAGTTTGTATCTGTAATGGCATGACTGAGGGTTTTACTCCCCTCCATAAATCATGTACATTTTTAATTTTAATTTTTTCCCTTAAAACTATAGTTGAATTAAACTTATTTCCACAACGCATGTTCTCATAGAGGGCAGATTTGAGAAGTCCTTCAAGCTTGAGGGTTGATTTAGGAAACATGCCTTCCAATATCGAAAACAGGTTTCCCAAACAGGGACTAACAGTCACTACACATTTCATAATTCCATTACTGATGTGGTTCCCAAACTTTCCTTCAAACTAGAAGGCATGTTTGCCAAATTTGCCTTCAAACTAGAAGGCATGTTTGCCAAATTTGCCTTCAAACTTCCCAAATCCGCCTTTTCCCTCCACCTGAGTGTAGGAATCAAGTTGAAAACTACTTGGATTGATGAAAAAGTTTAAAAATCACTTTTCTAATGGGAAAACCTTTACAGCTGACTTAAAGAGTTATGAGAAGATTTGAACAGCTAGTATTAAGGGGGGAAACAATTAATTTGGCAAATTCGCATAGCTAATTTCATTCACATGTGTTTATCCATGAGGATGTACCAACAAAAAATGTGCACTCCTATTTACTCTGTGTGCATATTTACATAAACGTATATAAACACACATTCGAGAAAAAAATGCACATGTATTTGTAATGGTAGATGATGTTGGTCTAAAAAGCATGGAATGGACACAGGATATAGACACGACATAACTACAGACACAGGACATTGATTTTGAGAAGAATGAGGATATAGGCACAGCAGGATACAGCTGAAAATATGTATTTTATCAGCTATTTATGAATAAAATATCTTTACTACACCAAAAATATTGAACAAGATAACACTAATTCAATATTTCAATTCATAACACAAACATCTTTTAACAGATAGAAGTAATAAATGATGGAATTGCTTTAGATTGGAAAATGTAGTCTAAACTTAGATAAATATGTCCCGCCAGTTGCTATTTAAAGCCTCTAAACAGATTTGGAGAGAGTATGATTTAACTTCTGGTATGTCTTTTGAGCATGCATATACGATTGGTAGGACTTGTTGTAATTTTGTCTTGGAGGTCACAAAATTTGTAATTAAATTCTGAATGTACGAATTAAAAAAAAAAAAAACCATTGCCAATCTTAATTCTTGGATTAGTATTTATAAAAGCTACATGAAGGTTCCCTTAACTGTTTTGTCTTGGCCATTAGATAATGTAATATACCTGTGACATGATTTCTTGGTTGGAAAGGCTACAAGGTAAAGGATGAGGTTTAGATTTGAACTTTTGCCTTGGGGCGTGCAGTGATTCATTTTTTGGTTGAAACTTTATGGGTTTACAACTTTTTAAATTCGTGACAAAAAATGGTTGTTTGTTGTTGATGTCAAGATATCAAACAAAAGGGATAGCCATTGCTGAAATTTCAGTCTTACTGGAAATTTAGTAGTAAGTGTGGTTTGATTTTGCTGAGGAACAACCAACAATGCGAGCATTAAGTCGATGATGGCTTGGATGGCCATAACAAATTCAACAATTCAGTACTGGACTTGGCAGAAATAGTCTAGTCAAAAATATTGTTTGAATTGGAGAATTGTGCAGGCAAAGCAAATTCTGTCATCATCATTCTCATGGTGGAGCTTGGTTATCAAATTGATAATCACTTTCAAAAAATTTATTGGAAATGAAATAATATTTGGGTGCACAAAAATCTAAGGTGTCGTTTAGTTTATTTTTCTATTTTCTGTTTTCGATTTTTACTTTTTATTTTCTGTTTGGAGCTCATTTTTTATTTTGTGCTTTTGAAAATAAGGAAAACAACTAAAAACTCATTTGGTTACTTATGTTTTCAAAATTTGTTTTAGAAAATAGAAAATGGGTTTACATATAAAATGAAAAATGAAAAAAAAATTGTTTTGAGAGTTTTTAACCCAAAATAAGAAAAATTTCAAAACAAAGAAAACAGAGCATTTTTTGTTTTCTCATTTTGAGATTTTTAACACATAAAATAAAAACAAAAAATAGAAAAGTAAACCAAATGCCACTTAAATTGAATTGTTTGTGTATGTGTTTCAGATTCATAAGTGAGTTTGTGTTGGTTAACAAGACTATAGAATTTAGTTTTCTCCTTGAAAATATTATCTTTGGAATTGCTTCTCATCCTTGATTTGTACACTGAGTGCTTGACTGTTTTTTCTATGCTAAGAATCTAACTTGAATTTTCAGGCTTTGAAGAATTTTCTTGATACTGCTGAAGCAGAAGTAAGGTCACTAATCTCCTTGTACACTGAAGTGGTGAGTCTTCTATTCAGTCCTTGCTGTTGTGAACATCTGCTTTTTTATTTATGTATATATATATATATATATTTATATATTTTGTTGCTTGAACAAAGAGTTCTAATACATTTATTTGTCTTGCAGGGAAGAACTGCAGATTCACTCTCTCAGTATTTTGGCGAGGATCCAGCTAGGTGTCCTTTTGAACAAGGTTTGATTTAGCTTTCTAAATTAATGTGCTCAATTTTCTACTGCTGTCATATGGGGAATTTTACTACTTTTCTGCTTGTCTTTCACCCTAGATGCCATAACAGTACAGATGAAACCTGTTATGGTATTTTGGTTGGGTGAAACAGTGGGAGGAAGGAAGAAGGGAGACAAAAATTAGGAGGGAAATAGAGATTCTTCATTGTTTGGTTGAGTGGAAGAAGGGGAAGGAAGGAAGATAAGCGATTAGAGATAAGCTGTTAAGAGCACAGTAGACTCATTTTCTGAAAATCACTTCCGTGTCAAAGGCACAAGCTAGCTTAATTGGTAAAATCTCTTTATAGTTTTAGTGACTTGGGATGGAATGCCATCTTCATCGAAATCGGAGGGGAGTGGGCAGTGGGGAGGACCTTCTTCTGTTCCCCCCAACCCCTGGCAAGTGCTGCTTTATATCATCCTCTCCATTTATCATCTATGATTTGATCTCTAGAAAGTAGTGAGTCAACTCTATTGAATTGATTTCATGACCTCAGGGACCACTCTCTCCAAGAAGAAATTCATTCTGTGGGTTATCCTTGGTTGTCTTCATCTGAAGATTTACTCTCCAACGAGTAGAGGAGTCGATCACCATTTTCTTCCATGAGCATTGTACCGTTTCCCATGTTAACATGATGCCGCGTTGTAGTGTTTTTGCACAGCCTGTTTAGGGATGTTGGCAATTGATGCCTGTCTTTTCTAGATTCTCTGATTGCATGGTTGTATGTATCATTTTCGCTCAGAACAATGCTATGAACTTAAAACTTGTTGCAGTGAGATAGGATCGAAACTGAAAACAAATAGATGATTCCTTCATTCTCTGCCATATATTGTGTGGGTCTCCATATGTAAGGCGCTGAGCGCTTGTTTGGTTTCTGTTGCAGTTACTCAAACCTTGGTCGTTTTCTCCAAGATGTTCAATAAAGCACGTGACGAGAATGAGCAGCAGGCGGATGCTGAAAAGAAGAAACTAGAGAAGGAAGCCATGAGAGAGCTGGCAGCTGCTCAGTCAGGGAAAAAAGAGGGTGTTGACTCTGATCGCTCGAAACCTAATTTTCGAATTCAGAAACATACTTCTTGATGTTCAACCCCTATTAATGAAGCACGGGAAACCCTCCACACATGCTTGGACATACTGGCTGACTTAGTTCTGGAGGTTCATAGATGTCAAACTTCCATCAAAGTTATGCTCACGAATTAACACTGTTTATTGTATATTTATATGGTGCTACTACAACTGCTGCAGCGCTGCTGGAATTTCATTAATGAAGTCAGGTGTATCATCCAATTTTAAAATATACTCAAAAGTTCTTTGTACATTGGCATTTTCAGTGCCAATTTCAGCTTCATTGTGCTATTCCAACTTCATTTTAGCCATGTCCAATATACAGGGGACAGTGTGAGAGGCTATTTTCCCCTTGTATTTAAGTTCCATAGTAAACATGAGAAGTGAGTTTATCTGTGGATGAGAAGAATCTCACTCTCTCTCTCTTTACTTCAAATATTTTCTTCAATAGAAATTACTGTTGCATTTCCATCTCAATAGTTTATTAGAATTATTATTAAATAAAATAAAGAATTTGGATCCCCATGGGTATGCTTGTAGTGCCCCTTGGGCCCTTTCCTTACTTCAAACTCGTTCTATATAAGTTTATGAAATGATTTATAAATTTTCGGTATGGGATAAATCTATTATCACTAAGGGTTAGCTTGGATGAGGGTAAAGCAACCTCTCAAAACTTTTACTCGTGGGCCTCACTTCTTTCCCTTGGTTTGGCAGCCGAATGCTCCTCCCCTCTTTGCCGGTCTTCGTTTTATCGCGTCTTTAATTTAGCCCCCGCGGGGCATAATTTTTGGGCTGTGTTGGGGCTAACCAAAAATTATCCCCCTTCAAGTGGGTGGATTTTTGACCTTTTTAACTCTTATTAATGGTATTGTTAACTTGATTAAAATAAATATAATGTTAATAAAAAAAAATAATAGATAGGCCAACAAGTCAAAATGAATATAATTAAAAAAATTGGATAATAACCAACCATTCAAAAGTACATATTTAAAAAAAAAATTAAATAAATTTATAAAAAATTAAAATTTCAATGAAATAAATAATATAACTTCAAATTGTCCAAAAATAATTAAATAGAGTGGGTTTTGTAATTTAATATTTAATTTAATAGGTAACTAAGTTTGGGGCACAACAAGGACAAAAGAGTCATTTGATTGATTTTTCCATCCTTCACCCTCTCTTATTTGTAAAACATCAAAACCAAGTCAAAAGTTATCCCCTTTCATAAATATCACATCAATGTGGGTCAACCCTTTAAAAATAATATCCCCTCTAAAACTTATCCCCCTAAAATTTTAGTACCATCCAATCGGGCCCTAAGGGTATGTTTGAAGTGACAAAAAGTGAGATAAAATGTGATTTGGAGAAATTTTTTGTGTTTGATGCACACATCTCAAAATGTATTTTTTTGAGATAAATACTAGGATTTTCGTTCCAATGGATTGGATTTCTATTTGGACGGATTTAAAATTTTGTATCAGTCATAGTTTCTTTACAGGCTAAATCAGACTTGAAACGTCACCGTTTCACATCATTCATTCTTCTGGTGCTTAAATTGAATGGTATTTCTTCAGATTTCTTTCATTAGCACTCTCTATTTTTATTTTCTGTCGTTGGAATCTCTTATTGGCTATGGTGGATCTTGGGTTTTGAGATTTCTCTACTTCTCTTTCTAAAGTAAGCGTGAATGGGTTGAGAACGTTTGTTTTCTTCCTTTTTATAAGTCTATTTATAGCCTGTGTGTTGGGATGGAGAGAAAAAATACTTTTCGTTGGTTGTATTCTATTGATTCGGTGCCTCTACAGTCCGTATCCCAAACGTACTCAACAAACCGTTCTGACGGGATTGTGCAAGTTGTTCAAATGAAGTCAGGAAGTGGACTGGCATCGGAACGGTTTCTTCGATTCGTTTGGACGGAAGTTGGCTATGCGAATCTATCGGAATGATTTCTTATGATCCATCGGAATGGTTTCTACGACTCCAGAAAAATTAGTTACAATAAGTGTTATTCGGTAGCTTAGGAGTCTGTGGTGAGAATAGCAAAAAAATTTTTGCTATTTGATTAACCAAATTTTAGTTATCGACTTTTTTTAGAAGGTATTGAAATTTTTTCGAACTTTAAGAAGATAAGAATGTATAAAAATATAATAGAAATTGTCAAAGATTTTCAAAAATTTTTACCAAAGTTTGGGGCACCCAACAGGCCCTAAATTTTAACATTGCCAAAGTAAGTACTGTGAAGTCAATTCCATTCAATTTATTCATGATTTTGAATAATTGAATGCATAATTATAATATTCTCATTGAATTCTTTTAATTTTAGATTTGATTCAAATTTAATAACATACGAACTCTAAATTATTGGCTTAAAATTTGAAAAAAAATATAGTTAAAACCATGAAAATTCCAACAATTATTTTATGCGAGAAGTACAAGAATTGCCATCAAGGGAGGATTGTTTATGATAATGCAATGTGATTTCAAAAATTATCCATATAGAATAAACTCGTGAAAATTGAAGGAATATAGTTTGGAAGCTTCATTGGTAAAATACAAGGCATTTGGAGTGACAAAAAAAATATAAAATTCGATAAAAATTATGAGTTCGTAATTTGTGCAGTGAAATAAAAAGTGAATAATTTTTAAAAACTTTCCATATTTTTCAACAAAATTCAGAGCTCCAAACGAAGCCGCATCTAGAAATCCAAAAATTAGTCCTATATATTGTATTTGTCATTATGAGGGATTATAGGTCGTGTTGTGTTCCAACGAATTTTAAAATAATACAACTTTGTAATCTTGAATTTGTTCGTTAATGCATTGTCATTAATCAAAATTTTATTATTTTATTGATTTTCTTATTAATTTAGGAACACGTCTTAGAGGTGTTTGTAAAATAAACAATAGAAGTTCATATATGTTTTGAAGCACATTGTTTTATAATTTCAAGTTATCATCAAAATGTAATAAATTGTCTAAAAGTTCATTTTGTCTTTTTTTTTTTTTTTTTTTTAAGAAACAAAAAGTTCAACTGATAAGAGTAAAATTGTCCCTCCAAAAAAGATTATTTCAGAATAAATGGGCAATAGTTAGAAGAGGTGCGCCAACGGCGAGCAAAAGTAAGGTTATTGGATACATCAGGAAAGTCCGGTCAGAACCACATGCGTAAGTTTTCTGGCGTTACTTCTTAATAGTTATTAGTTTGAATATCTTTAGTATCACTATATTGTTTATTTAGGGGGTGTTTAGAAGTTTAAAAAAAATTAAATTTTGATAATTTTTTAGGTGTTTTTTTTTGCACTTTTTTGTGTGTTTGGTTGAACTAAGTGGATTTTTTAGTATTTTTTAATAACTTTTAGGTATTTGGTAAATTTTTTACTGTAGCAAAGTAAAAAGTGGTAACTTTTGGGTGTTTAGTATATTTTTTTACTGTAATAAATCAAAAAGTTGTAATTATAGAATGTACTTTTTACTGTAATAAATCAAAAAAGTGAGAAAATTTGTGGTTTTACCAAATACACTAAAAGTAACTTTTGGTATTTTTTTACTAATTTTTGAATTGCCAAACGGGCTTCTAGTCATTAATTTTAAAATCTTATAGATTAGTTGGGGTACACATAAACTGGTTCGGATACTCTCAATTAAAACAAAAACAAAAAAAAAAAAAAAAGCCCAATATGTGTTTAAACTAATCTTGAAAGTGGAGGTGCATTGCCAGCCATTGAGGAAGGCTGGAAGATTAGTATCGGCAGTTATATGAAATTGTAAAAATTAATATTTCATATTTTGTTTAATAAATAAAAATTTAAATTTTATAATTTTATAATACGTATTTACAGAGATTTGTAATATTATATATTATTTTATTTAATATCAAATGTTGTCACAATTGTGGCTTGTACCTTCAACACTGTAGAGTTGTCGTACCTCCAAAGATATTTCATATGGAGGTAAAAGGCAGTACTCCATTGTGTGAATGCAATTATACAATTAGTCAAAGTCAAAAGGGTTGAGTCCCTCATACTTGAATCATATTGGTCATCTCCCAATTGTGAAATAGAATTTTGTTTCCTATATGGACCTTTCAAAGAAACAGCCTCATCTACCAACCACAATATCCATAACAAGAACGAAAATTTTAGGCTCTGTTTGGGAAATTCAGTCAACTTCTCAGATTCTAATGACTTAATTATTTTTTTATTATTTTAAATAACTAAATTCATTATCTTATATTTAAAATTTTTTAAATCATGAAGGATAAAAATATTAAATGAACAAAAAGTTAAAAATCAATTACTATAAAATTAATTTTTCTTTCTTTTCAAGCACAAAAAAAAAGTTAATATTTTTAGTAATTAACTGATAACTAGTTACAAAAAAATTAACTTTTTTTCTTTTTTAAACTAAGGCTTAGTTTAGGAGTTTTTTCTTAAGATTAAGACGTTTTGGGTGACAAACTTTTGTAAAAAAATAAAAAATGAGAAAATTTTGAATAGTTAAATGTACGGTGCATTTTTTGAAAAGTGTAAAAAATTAAAAAAGTTGAAAAAATTTTGATTTTGAAAAAGTTAGAGAAAATTAAAAAAAATTAAATAAAGTTGGGGGATTTTTATCAAATATGACACTCTAAATACACACTTAATGTTATGTTTGGAATATGAATTTCTAAAAAAAATAAAGAAAAATAATTAATAATTTGTACAATTTTTATACACTAGTCAACTAAATAAAAATTAACTTTGTTAGCAAATATCTATTTATTTTAGTCTCATTTTTCTAACTCAATTTAAAAAAAATGAAATAAATTTAATATTTCACTTTATTTTGTAATCTTATCATTTTACTTAACTTTTTGTTTTTGATAGCCTAAAAGTTATTTCACTCCCTCTTTAGGAAAACCTTTGTTTGTTTCCACGTTGAATGTTTTCTAAGCAATAATTTTACTTATATTTTAAGAAAGTATTTTTTTTCTTAAAATATGAATAGAGTAGTTTATCAGAAAACATTTTGCATCAAAATAAAGTATGTGACAATATAAAATATTTTTTGAAAAATATTATGCTTAAATATTTCGAAAATATTTTCCTAAAAATGAGCAATTGTGCTTTTTCTTTAATATTTTACATTAATAAAAATAGAACTTTAATTTTTTTTGTACTTTATTACTAATATCACTTTGATTATAATATTTTAAATCGTTGCTTTAATCTAATTTCATTTTATTTTACTCTATAAAATTTATTGACGAAAAGTATCTCACGTACCGTTTTATACATTAACACAATTTTTTAAAAATTATGTATATATATATATAATGTTACGCTTAAACTTTTTTTTTTAACACTTCTGTTTACCTCTTACTAATTTGCACTGATCACTATTCGTAATGACTAGTGTATTTGTTCAAAATTATCATAATTACAAGATATTATCTTGATCTTGTGACTGTAATAATTTTGAATAAAATGCACTAATTACTATAAATAATGACAAGTATAAATTGATGAAATATAAATAAAAGTGTAAAATATTGGGTGTGAGCGTAATATCAATATATATACATATATTAACCTTTGTAAATTAAATTTATGCGCAAGCACGTGCGCGTGCGCAGACATGGAGAGTCTCTCTCTCTCTAACTTCTCTCTCTAGAATTTCTTGGAGATTCTAGGGTTTGGTACTGATTTTATTCATGGCGTCCAACGATTCAAAGATTGATGCTTCTCGTTTTGGTGATCAAACTAGGGTTTCTTCTCATGTGGCGGCTAGGGTTTTCAAAGAAGGGGCGGCTAGGGTTTTGAAGGTTGATGATAACTCCATTGGAAACCAATCTCATGTTGAGGGTTCTAATGAAGTTGCTGGTTCTTCTTTGATTGCTGGTGCTAGAACGACATCAAATGGGCTTGGGAAGGATGGTGCGGCTAGGTTTCCTCGGGATGAGAACACTAGGGTATTACCGATGGATGTGGGTGCAGATGCAGATCGTATTTTTTATGCTGGTTTTAGCTTGCATGGAGCTTCGGTTGCTGTTCCAAGGAATCAAGCGAGGCTTGACGAGGATTCCCGCTCTAGGGTTAGCAATGTTGCCGCGGCTAGGGTTTCCTTGAAGCCGGCGGCTAGGGTTTTGCATGGTAACAATTCCATGAATGCTGAAGGTGTTAAGAGTTCTCATGGTGTTTCTTCTCTTCTTTTACGTGATAAACGAAGGGTTGATGTTCTTCTAGGGGCTGGTGATGATTTACAATTGGCCGTGCAAGATGTGCAAGGGGCGGCTAGGGTTTCCCAGCATATTGAAGGTGCGGCTAGGGTTTCTGAAACTTCTTTGCCACGTTTAAGGTCTTTAAAAGGGGCGGCTACAGCAGGGGTGTTGGATGACTTTGAAGAAGGGATATTTGAATCCACCGATTCTGAATTTACTAAGGCTGATCTTCTTACGAATGGAGTAGATAATGTCACCTTGAGGGAGTCTCGGGCTATTGATGGCAACTCCATGACCATGGTTGAAGGGAGAACTCATGATGAGGTCATCTCGAATCTGGTCAAAGAAATGCTGAATACAAATGATGAAGATTCTTTGAATAAATTGATTGCTCGATTTAAGGAAACCAGTAAGGTGCGATTGAATAATGAAAGTAAGATTTGTTCTCCTTCTTTTTCTCCTTCTTCGGTGCGTTCTTGGGCTGATCAAGTTGAGAATGATGATGGGAATGAGGTTGCTGATGCAAACATGCTGGTTTTGTATAAAGGTGCTGAGGGTATTGAATTGGAGTAAGGCGAGTTTGTTCCTCCCTCTTCTCCTCTTGTTAATTCTACGGTTGGTGCAAATGAGAATCAGGATCCAAAGAAAGGGAATTGGGCTTCTGTTGTAAAGCAAGGTTCTACGGGTATGAAGTTGAGCTACATCAAACCTTCTCCTTCTGAGGGGAAGATGAAAATTAAACCCCCTCCTTCGGTTGTTCAAAAAGGTGCTTCGAGGTGGGAACATACAGTGGTGGGTTTCTTTCTTGATAAGCTGCCTTTTTCCTTAGTCCAAAATCATGCTATGAAGCTATGGGGTTCTAAAGGGTTGCTGGAAGTGTTGAGTAATGGAAGTGGCTTTTTCTTCTTTCGGTTTTCCGATTGCTCTAGTGCTAGAGCTGTGTTGGAGGGGGGGCCCATGGTATTTTGGTGGGAGGCCTATTTTTCTTCAGTTGTGGAAGATGGGGATGAATTTATCTCGAGCTGGTTGTAAGAGGGTCCCCATTTGGGTACACTTTTATAATATCCCTTTGGAATATTGGTCGGAGGAAGGACTTAGCTATATTGCTAGTGTGGTTGGGAGGCCTTTACATGCTGATCACATGACTGAATCTTTGAAGAGGATACAATTTGCGCGGGTTTGTGTGGAGATAGGAGTGGATGATGCCCTCCCCGAGTGTTTTGATATTGAATTACTTGATGGCTCTTGTGTGGAAATTAGAGTGGAGTATAATTGGGTGCCTAAAAGATGTGTGGTTTGCAAGGAGTTTGGTCATATTGCAAAGAATTGTAAGAAGATTAAAGCTACGGAATGGAGGCAAAAGGAAGGGCCATCTCGGCCTATGTCTCCAACTAAACCGGCTGTGGGGGTTTCTCCTAACTCCCCACTTGCTAAAGAGAAGCAAGACGAAGGGTGGAAGGAAGTGCGTCGGCATGGGAAAGAAATAGTGGTTGATGTTACTCCACCTCCGCTGGTTGGTTCTAAGGTCCAAGCCTCTTGTAGCCTTAGCAATGGTTTTCAAGTGTTACAAGATAAGGTTGAAGATGAGGTTGATGCTACATCCTTAGCTCTTGTGCCGAGTTCACATAGGGATTCTGTACTACAAAATGTGGGTGCTGATTTAGTTAATCCTATTACTATCTCTCCGCTCCAGGTGATGAAGGGTACGGGGGGGGGATGGGAATCCAACTCCAAGCTCGGAATGTAATACCGTGCCTATTAGTAATCCTTTATTTGAAAGACTTCACATGGTTGATGAACTTGATCAGAGGCAAAAGAATCAATTTAAGAAGGGAGCCAAGAGGAAAAATGGGGGTGTGGGTAACCCCGGGCGAAAGAATTCTTCTTAGTTTATTATGATCAAGATTGCTTCATGGAATATTAGGGGATTAAATGATCCCTTAAAACAGCATGAGGTACGATCCTTTGTGTATGAACATAAACTTGCTTGTTTAGCTTTGGTGGAATCTAAGGTTCGTCAAACAAATAAAGATCAGATTGGTGTTAACTTGTTGAGAGGTTGGAAATATTTTGTTAATTATGATTGGGACACCTCGGGAAGAATTTGGGTGTTGTGGAATCCGCGAGTGGTTGATATTCATGTACTAGATTGCAATGACCAGATTGTTCATGCTTCTTTATCCCATGTGGGAGGTGATGTTACTTTTCATGTCTCCTTTGTTTATGGCTCAAATGACTACATGCAACGACGTAGATTATGGAGGGACTTACAACTTAAGGCTTCATTGTTTCATTCTATGCCGTGGCTTCTCCTTGGGGATTTTAATGCAGTTAGGTTTAGATATGAACGGAAGGGTGGTAGTTCGGATTGGCCCTCTCATATGTCTGATTTTGATGAGGCAGTTTGTAATGCTGGACTTGAAGATTTGCGATTTAGTGGTTCTCTCTACACTTGGCATAATGCCCGAGTCCATGGTCACATCTTGTGTAAGTTGGATAGAGCTCTTGTTAATGCTTCGTGGATGTCTATATATGATGGTTCTTGGGCGGAATTTCTTCCTTTTGGAATTTCAGATCATTCTCCAGTGTTGGTGGATGTTGGGGTTCAGCTTCCAAAGGTACGTAGACCCTTTAAATTCTTTAATCATTGGGTTGAGTTTGAGGAGTTTTTTCCCTTGGTGGAGGAGGTGTGGAAGACACAAGTGGATGGCTATGCAATGTATAGGGTTTACAAAAAGCTTAAGTTGCTGAAAGAAGCTTTGCGGACTCTTGCTTTTAAGAAGTCTAAAAACTCTAATGCCTTGGAGGTGGATTTGAGAGCTGAATTAAAGTTGATTCAATCCCAAATCGCTTCTGGTGGTGTACATGCTGATTTATTGGAACAAGAGAGGCATTGCCTTGCTCGGCTATTGCAAGTTATCAAGAATGAGGAGAGTTCCATTAAACAAAAGAGTAGGGTTCAATGGTTGAAGGAAGGGGATAGTAACTCAGCCTTTTTCTTTCATTCCACTAAGAATCGGCTGAACACAAATAAGATTTTGCGGCTTCAAAAGGAAGATGGCTCGGTTATAAAGGAGAAAGAGCTTATTGCTGAAGAGATTGTGAATTATTATAAGGGGTTGCTGGGCTCGGGTTCTCCTGTTCCTTATGATAAGGGAAATGAATTGGAAGAGTTTATTTCTTCTTCTCTAAGTGATGCTCAGATTGCTAGCTTGGCAAATGATTTCTCGGCTGAGGATATTAAAAAGGCAATGTTTAGCTTACATCCAAATAAGGCACCTGGACCTGATGGTTATAATGCCTTCTTTTTTCAGAGGGCGTGGAGTATAGTGGGAGAGGATGTGGTGCATGCGGTTAAGGAAATTTTTGCTTCATCGGTTCTTTTGAAAGAGTCTAATGCTACTATCATTGCCTTGATTCCTAAGACTCCTAATGCCTCTCAGTTAAAGGATTTTCGGCCCATTTCATGTTGCAACACCATTTATAAGTGTATAACGAAGCTACTTGCTGGTCGGTTAAAAGAAGTCCTTCCGGATCTTATTAATGAAGCTCAAGCTGCGTTTGTTCATGGGAGGAGCATTGGAGATAACATTCTTATGGCACAGGAATTGGTACGTGGTTATCATGGGTCTTCTTCTAGCCCAAGGTGTGCAATAAAAGTTGATTTAATGAAGGCCTATGACTCCGTGAGGTGGGAATTTTTATGGAATGCTCTACGGCTTTTTGGTTTTCCTGAGAAATTTATTACATGGATCCGAGTTTGTGTTTCTACATCCCGGTTTTCAGTTAGTATTAATGGGGAGTTGCATGGTTACTTTGAAGGGCGGAAGGGGTTGAGACAGGGTGATCCCATTTCTCCATATCTCTTTGTGCTTTGCATGGAGGTGTTTTCTCGCATTCTTACAAAGATGGCAACTGACTCGCCTTTGTTCAAGTACCATTGGCGGTGTGGAAAGCTGAAGATTACCCATTTATGCTTTGCAGATGATCTCATGCTTTTTTCTCGAGGTGATAAGGACTCAGTGAGTGTGATTCGGGATGCTTTGACTTTGTTTCGATCTGTTTCTGGACTTCAAGCTAATCCTGCGAAGAGTGAGGTTTTCTTATCTGGTGTTGTAGAAGAGGAGAGAACAGGTATCATCCAGTTGCTTGGCTTTCGTCAGGGTGTTTTGCCTGTGAGATACCTAGGTGTGCCTCTAATTACTACTAAACTGAAGGCAGTGGATTGCCAGATTTTAGTTGATAGGATTATTAGTAGAGTTAAGAGTTGGACCAACCAGTTTCTGTCCTTTGCTGGAAGGGTGCAGCTTATTCAATCAGTTCTCTTTAGCATACAATCTTTCTGGTGCTCACACTTCATTTTGCCGATTAAAGTCATTAAAGCTATTGAGGGTGTTTTGCGAGCATTTCTATGGAAGGGTTCTTCTTTGGCTAAACATGGTGCGAAGGTGGCTTGGGAAGAGGTGTCTCGGCCTAAAGAAGAAGGGGGCTTGGGGATTAAAAAGATTCGAGATTGGAATATGGCTTGTATGACTCGCTTTCTTTGGAGTCTTTGTTTACCTTCTTCTACTTCTTTGTGGGCTAATTGGGTGAAGCGGAATCTCCTTCAAAAGGATCAATTTTGGTGGCTAAGGTACCATGGAATTGTTCATGGACATGGCGGAAAATACTTAAGTTGCGAGAGAAGGTTCGGCCATTTATCTCCATGCGGGTGGGAGATGGGAGTACTACCTCCTTGTGGTTTGAAGCTTGGATGCCGAGCGGTCCCATTTGCACTTCAAGTCAGGCCCGTGTTATCTATGACTCCGGGTTACGGAAGGATGCTTTGGTAAAGGATATTATTGTTGATGGAAGATGGCGTTGGCCAGTAGCAAAGTCTCCTGAGCTAATTGATCTTAAGCGTGAGACTGCAGAGCTTCTACCTCCTAATATTCGCTGTGCTGATGTTCTTGAGTGGAAATTTAATGGAGTAAAATCCTTTTCTGCTAAGGAGGTATGGAATTCTTTAAGATCTCATCACCCTAAAGTGCCGTGGTTCTCCATTGTTTGGTTCAGAACTCATGTTCCCCGTCACTCATTTGTGCTTTGGTTGGCAATGAAAAGGAAATTGGCTACTCAAGAGAGGCTTATGTCCTTTGGGTTACTATCTCATATGAGCTGCTATTTTTGTAGAGAACCTCGGGAGGATCAAGATCATCTCTTTTTTAATTGTTCTTTCACGGCTAGAATTTGGCATACTATTTTGATGGATTGTGGGTTTCGAGTAACCTTGTTTTCTTGGGATGAAGTTGTTGAATGGGTGTTACACCACTTTCGTGGGCCTTCCTTGCTTTCGATTATTGGGAAACATGCCTTTGCAGCTTGTGTTTACGTCATTTGGAAGGAACGGAATAAGAGGAAGGATGAAAACAGCTTTTTGGATGAGGTGACAACTCTCCGGTCTATTAAGACACTAGTTCGGCTACGAGTAATGAGCTGCTCAGGATTTACGAAGAGTGACCAGAATCGGCATTTAGTTCAGCAATGGAATCTCCCTCTTTCTATTTTGGAACCTTGAGTTGTTGATTTGTAGTTTGTTTCCCTTTGCTCTTCTGATGATTGATTATTGTAAGGGTGTTCTTTCTTTTTTGAGTTTTTCCAGGGGTATGCCCTTGAGGTATCTGTACAAAATATTTCTCTTCATTAATTAAATTCTTTTACCTTTCAAAAAAAAAAAAAACATATATTAACCAAGAACTAATTTCATTTTGGCGTGTGGTTTAATTTGGTTGACAAAAAGGCTGCTGTAGACCAAGAACAAGAATAGTCGAATGAAATTAATCTAAACTAGTACGTCAGCATCTTTCTCTCTCCCAACGTGATGTAATATATGATTAATAATAGTTGAAGTGTTCAAATTAAATACAAAGTCTCAACTTTTGAAGTCCTCCCCTTCCTTCCTTCCTTCCACTTTCCTGTGAGGTACACATTCACGATTCACCACATGAATGTCTCTCCATGTATATATATATATATATAAACCCCCGTTAAACAATCATCCAAAACAAAGAGTCTAAATTAAAAACCAGAATATTCTTCCCAGTTTCTCGCGTTCAATTAATATTTTCTCTCTCGATTTTCCGTTCATCCAAACACCAGCTGCCGATGATGATGAGTCGCGGTGCCGCTAACAAAATTTCTGGGTTGCTGCTATCGCAGCTCAGCCCGCGTTTGTTCTCAACCTCGACGCTTGGATCGGCCGTTAGCGAGAGCACAAATGTTTCAAGAGCAGGAGTCCTTGGGTGGGCAAGACTTTCCATGCTAGAAACTCGGCGCTACAGCAATTTGGCTTCTTCAGCCAGCTCCGAGAAAGAAGAGAAGGCAACACCACCGCCAAGCTTGGCGGCTGGTGGTGGTGCAGATGGTGGCGCAGCACAGAAGTCTATCGTGAGCTACTGGGGTGTGGCTCCCCCTAATATCACCAAGGAAGATGGTTCCCCATGGAGGTGGAATTGTTTCCGGGTATTTTTTTACATTGTTACTCAAATTCTAGGGTAATTTATACTTGGATTTCAAACTTATACTTTTAATTGCGCACTCTACTTTTTTACATTTATTTAGTTTGCATATCGTTGGTTGGAAATTTCGTTTTTGTCAACTAAGACTTGTGGGCAAAATTTCTACTGAAATTTGACGATGTTGGGTAGTATTGAATTTCTCTCATCTCTAAAAATTAACTCTATATCATAGAGTGAGATTTTTCTTCACACTTATATGCTGACTATCAACCTTTTTAACAATTGATTTGGAAATCCTAACAATTTCTCTCTTTACCCATCAGACCTTAGGCCCCATTTCACAACTAATATGAAAACCCCAATAAAAGAAAATATAAGTTTGTAAAAATTAGACAAAACGAAAATATAATTTTAGAACTAGATGATGCAATTGAGAGTACAAGTTATAAGATAGATTTGATATTAAACATACGAATTAAGTGCATTTTATCTAATTTTTTATATAATTTTTCTATTTTTAACTATAATACGCAAACTCTTACATATATAATTTTTTTCTCTCTTTTTTCTTTTTCATCAACTAGTTATTGTTAAATAAATGTCAAGATAAGGAAAAGATCTTCTATTAGAAATCAAAATTTTCAATCAAAATGACACGTATCAATGACAATTGTATAATTATAAAACAATTTAATGGGTTAAATATTTTGAAGTGATAAAAACTCTTATCCCTCAAGATTTTTCAGGTTGATACTTCTTATTATCGTTTTTTGAAGTATAACTTTGCTTTTGAAAAATAAGGGCACTAAAATTTAATTGAAAGTGTAGGAATTTATTATTAATTTACTACCCCTGAAAATAAATAGCAAAATAATTTTATGATAAAAGTGAAAGGGGTAGTAAACAAAATCAACCCAAAACACACACACACACACACAGATATATATATATATATATATATATATGTATATATTTATGAATGATATGTTTGTTGCTAATATTGTTTTGATGTTATGACATGTTGACAGCCCTGGGAGACCTACACAGCAGACACCACCATTGATGTGAAGAAGCACCACAAGGCAGAAAACTTCATGGACAAATTCGCTTACTGGACCGTACAAGTCCTCAAATACCCTACCTACTTGTTCTTCCAGGTCAATTAATTTCACCAATTCAATCGCCTTTTTTTTTCTCAATTAATTTAAATTAATTTTCATCACAATGTATTAATTTGAGCTATGTGCAATCGGGACCATTAATTTACAGAGAAGGCACATGTGCCACGCGATGCTGCTCGAGACGGTGGCGGCGGTGCCGGGCATGGTGGGAGGAATGCTCTTGCACTGCAAGTCCCTGAGGCGGTTCGAGCACAGCGGCGGTTGGATCAAGGCGCTGCTGGAAGAGGCCGAGAACGAGAGGATGCATCTCATGACATTCATCGACATCTCCCAGCCCCAGTGGTACGAGCGCGCCCTCGTGTTCGCCGTCCAAGGCGCCTTCTTCAATGCCTACTTCCTCGCCTATCTGGCGTCTCCAAAGCTCGCTCACCGGATCGTCGGCTACCTGGAAGAAGAAGCCGTGAACTCGTACACCGAGTTCCTCAAAGACCTCCAAAATGGAAGCGTGGAGAACGTGCCTGCCCCTGCCATCGCCATTGACTACTGGCGCTTACCTCCCGATTCAACCCTCCAGGACGTTATCACCGTGATTAGGGCTGATGAGTGTCATCACAGAGACCTCAACCACTTTGCATCCGTAAGTTTCCTTTCCCTTTGATTTCTTTTTCTTTTTACAAATTTTCTTCCCGGTTCCCATCCGTTCTATCACACTCGTATTTAAATGGTTAAATTTTAATTTAGCAGTCCAAACAGTACTATTCATAATTTTGAGTTTTGTGGTATTCTTTCTTCTTGTATTGATCTAAGGCACTCTCTATATATATTGCAGGACATTCAGTGTCAAGGACACGAGCTGAAGGACTATCCCGCTCCACTTGGATATCACTGAAAAGCTGCATGAGCCAGCTTCAAAAATTCTCGTGTGTGTGGTTGTATCGATAACCCTCAATTTGATTTTTGTTTTTCTAATGTATTATTGCTGCAAGCAATTTTTAATCCATTAATTAATTAGTTTGGTAGATGATGATTCTACCTTCTTGTATAGAATATCCCTTAATTGCATAATGTTGCCAGAATAATGCATAAATGCAGCTTTAGTATTATTTTTTTTTAATTGTATACTGAAATGAACTTAGTATGGGCCAATTTGGTAACATTTATATTTTTTTTTATATTTAGCTGTTTTTATTTTCAATTATTTATTTTCATTGTCATTTTTCCTCTGAAATAAAAAAAATATATTTGGAAATAAATTTTGTTTAGAAAAATTAATTCTATTTCAATAAAATATTTTATTTATTAATTTTTTTTTATAAAATTAATTGAGTTTGATGGAATATATTTCAAATTAATTTAATGTTACAAAATATTTATTTATTTTTGATAACAAATAATTATAAAAAGGCATATTAATTGATAACATAATTTAATAAAATAAATTATTTTAACATAACTAATTATTTTATTATTGTTAAAATAAAATAATAAATATACCCAAGCGATGCAACACTTCTATTTCACATTGCTTAGGTAGAGTTGAGTCAATTTTCATTTATGTAATTCCATTGGAACTCCAATGTTAAATAAACTTGAAAAAAGTAATAGTAAGATTGATGATGTTGGGAAAGTTCTCGCGTATTATACTATGGGCTATTACAAATTTTATAGAGTTAGTGCCCACTTGAAAGTGTAGAGTCATTCGAGCGTGCGGAGTCACTGGAGCGTGCATGACTAAATAGGGAGATATAATATGATATTAAAGCGAAAGTTTATGTATGAGAAAAAAATGTAATGAATCAACAATGATGTGGGTTATTGAATGTCTCTATTATTGTGCAAATACCAAATTTAATTAGAATTCTATTAGATAAAAATAATATCAAGATGAGTAATCCTTTATAAATCCTATCATTACACCTAATTGAGCCTAAAACAAATAAACAATATTATATTATAAGAGGACAACACATTGCATAGGCACTCATTAAAGTCAATCAATAACCTCTATTTTTTTTTTGGAAAGCGTCAATCAATAACCTCAACTAAGCTCTGGATGTATTAATTGACCGGTGTAATGTTACAATCTCCCATTTAAATAGAGAGTGTAATGTGGTTGAGCCAATCAAATGTGGGCCCTGGCCCGGCTTTTGTAGGGGTATTACATATTTAAGAGTTTTTCAAGTCCGGTTTGGTTCAGAATTTTGAGCATTCAATATTTTTCAAGGTTGAGCCTAACATACAAATTAAATCCCAAAGCCTCTCCAATGAGCTCAATATAACATGAAAAATATATAAAAAATAAAAAATGCTGGGTCTGGACATATTCGCAAGAAGCCGCGTCCCCCAGTCCTTAACCTATATTTTTTGACCAAGCTCGGCGGGTACACAAATGTTGAAGCCCGCCAAAGATGTAGTCAAGCCCACAACGATCAACAATGCTATGGGATCTCGAGTCACGAAGACAAATTAGGTAATATTTAGATATAAACAATGCTATATGTACTGTGAGAATCAATCATTCGTCGGGATAAATTTACGGGCCAGCGCTTGTGCCACTCTGGTCTGACCCAATTTACCCGTCCCGCCCTTGCCCCGCTATCTCTCTGACTCGTCTCTCTCGCTTAACCATGGACGAAGTGAGGATTTTGAGTCTCTGCCAAACAAAATTATAACTGATATTAATAATTATTTTTATTAAATAAAAAATAAATTAATACATACGTATAAATGAGATAATTAGTTGATTTTTCAATTTTTTTATCATATATAACAATTAGAAAAATAAATAATTAAAATTTAAAAACATTAGTATATAACTTAAATTTTTTTGACAACAAAATTTATATGAACTATCGATAGTGTTTTCCTAATTAAAATCGATCATTTTTTTAAATTTTAAAAGGGCTGAATCATGGTATAAATTTTTTTTAGTTAAAAATTCATATACACAACTAGTATTTTTTAAAACTCAAGGATAACCCTGGCCACCCCTAAAACTCCCTAACCCCGTCCGTAAGCTTACCACCCACATTTTCATTTTTTTTTTCCCTTACCCCGATGGCCATTGGCTGTCCATGTTACTTGAAATTGGGGGCATTTACAGTCTTAATAAAATTTAATTTAATTATGTTAATTATCTTAATAAAAATAAAATAAATTCTACTTTACAATCTTAATTTTATTTTTGTAATTCAAATTTGATATTAATTATGTAATTATTTATTTCGTAATAAAATTTATTGATAAAGAACATCATATATTTTAATGTGTTTTTATGTATTTTATTTGTATTTATTCTATTAAAAGTAAAAATATATTAAAAATATTAAAAAATTAAACCAAGACAGCTGGAGCGGGTCAGGGATTAATTTGCTGACCCCGATGCGAAGGAGAGCCGGGTCAAAAGAGCAAGTCACGCCTAAACAGTTCGATTCCATCACTACTTTTGTGATGATCATTGATTCTACTTCAAATTTTCACTATTAGCACTTAGACACTTTTTGGCAAGAAATAGTTGGTAGTTGGCTACCAACTATTTTTTTGTTTTGTTTTTTTTAATAGTTAAATTTATCTTCTTACATTTTAATTTTTTTTTAAACTTTCAAGGAAAAAAATATCAAATTAACAAAAAGTTAAAAAACTAACTACCAAAAAAGTTAATTTTTTTTTTCTTCTTAAACACAAAAAGCTATTTTTTTAGTAATTAGTTACAAAAAGTTAGATTTTTTACTTCCCCAACTAGACCTTAGTATATATATACACTAGTACTTAATACACACACGCACACACATGAGTTTGTTTAAAATTGTCTAAATAATTAAGGATGCGTTTAAAGTGATAAAAAATGAAATAAAGTAAGAAAAAGTGAAATAAGGGAGCGTTCGGAGCCCCAAAAAATCTCAAAAAACTTCAAAAGCTACTAGGGTCTCAAACTCCAAAAAATTTCAAAAGCCGTTAGAACGGACTAAAATGATGCGTTCCAATAGATTTTGCCATAATTTAAAAAAAGTAATCTGACATTTGCATAAAAAATTATACAAAACTCTAAAAATTTTTAAAATCCTCCACTAAAATTTTGACACGTGTCATTTTATATAATTTTTAACAATTTTATATCAAATCAAACATAAACATTCAACAATCATTACACAATAATTCTGAAATTCACTTTGGGAAACTTTTGATTTTTTTGGAGCTCCTGTAGGATCGATTTACATACACACACACGATATATAGAAGAAAAACAGTAAAAGATCAACACACAAATTTACGCGGTTCCCCAAAATCTGGGTACGTCTACGAGAGTAAGAGTGAGAGTTCTTTCTTATTGATCACATGGTTACATAGAGAATATTTATAGCCATTTCTATTCCTAACCCTAATAAGATTACATAGTCTATTCCTAACCTTAATAGGATTACATGGTCTGATTCCCAAAATACCCTTAATTATACCGTACCGTACCGCGAGGGGCGTTGCCCCCCGCACCCCAAAACCTTCGGGCCTACAGCCCAGCCCACTATGCGTTGAATCTGAGTCCTTTCTAGGACTTGGTTTCTCTCCGTATGAGCCACAAGTCCTAACAATCTCCACCTTAGCGAATACCCGCCCCTTCAGGAGTCAAACAATCTCGTTCAATTGGTTTAGGGGGAATGTCTCATCTCTAACAACAAGAGACATTAACCAAGTCCAAGCAATGCTCGAACTTGTCTGTGGTAACCGTCTTTGTTAACATATCAGCTGCATTCTCTGAAGTGTGCACCTTCTTAAGTATCAAGTCATCCATAGCAACCAACTCCCCCACTTTGTGAAATCTCACATCGATGTGCTTGGTCCGCGCGTGATACACCTGATGCTTTGCCAAATAAATAGCACTCTGACTATCATAGAACAATTGCACTCCACCTTGATCTATGCCCAATTCTTTCACTAACCCCTTTAGCCACAATGCTTCCTTAGCAGCCTCAGTCACCGCTATATATTTAGACTCAGTAGTTGATAAAGCTACTAGAGGCTGTACCATGGATCTCCAACAAATAGAACCACCTGCAAGAGTAAACACATACCCTGTCGTAGACTTTCTGTCATCCACACCTCCAGCATAATCAGCATCAACAAACCCTACAACTGAAATCTGATCTTGTTGCCTTGCAAACAAAATCCCACGGTCCACTATACCTCTCAAGTATCTGAAAACCCACTTGACTACTGCCCAATGCTCTCTACTTGGATTGGCCATGTACTTACTGACTATGCTAACTGCATGTGCCAAATCGGGTCTTGTACACACCATTGCGTACATCAAGCAACCAACTGCGCTGGCATAAGGTACTTTTGACATGTCTTGAAATTCTTCAGCTGATTTTGGACACTGAGCTGAAGACAATCTGAAATGATTCACCAAAGGAGTGCTCACTAACTTTGCATTATCCACACTAAATCTTTCCAACACTTTCATGACATAATCCTTCTGAGATAACCACAGCTTATCAGCTGACTTATCTCTGCGAATCTCCATTCTAAGTATTTTCTTCGCAGTACCCAAATTCTTCATGTCAAATTCCTTCCTCAACAAAGACTTCAACTTGTTTACTTCAACTAAACTCTTCGCAGCAATAAGCATATCATCCATATAAAGTAGCAGAAAAATACAGGATCCATCATCAAGACTCTTAACATAAATACAACAATCATACTGACAACGTGTGAACCTGATCCGAATCATGTACGAATCAAACTTCTTGTACCATTGTCTTGGAGACTGCTTAAGCCCATAAAGTGACTTCCTCAACCTACATACAATGTGCTCAGTCCATGGCTGCTTGAACCCCTCAGGTTGCTCCATGTAAATAACTTCCTCCAAATCACCATGGAGAAAAGCCGTTTTCACATCCAGATGCTCTAACTCCAGACCATAGCAAGCCACCAATGCCAAGATAATTCTAATTGAAGTATGCCTCACAACTGGAGAAAAGACTTCATCATAATCAATTTCCTATCTTTGTGAGTACCCTTTTGCTACTAACCGAGCCTTGAACTTCTCTTTTTCCTTTTCTGACGCAGTTTCTTTCCTTTTATACACCTATTTGCAACCCACTGTCTTCTTTCCCTCAGCCAGTTCTGTCAATTCCCAAGTCTGGTTCTTGTGCAATGACTCCATTTCCTCCATCATGGCTTCCATCCATCTATCCTTTTCAGAACTACTGATAGCCTCCTTAAAAGTAGACGGATCCCCACTAGTAGTAGTCAAAGCAAAAGAAACCATATCCTCAAACCCATACCTTTCAGGTGCTTTGATAGTACGTCTGGGTCTCCCCGTGGTTATGCTTTCTTGCTGCTGATGTTTCTGCTATTCTTCTGACTCAGAACCACGTGTGTCAGAACCATTCAGCTCAACTTGTATACCCTGTTGCTTGTTACCATCTGCTAACTCGAATTTCTGATGTGTCTTGACCATAGAAGCTTCATCAAATATCACATCTCTGCTGATCACTACCTTCTTTGTTTCTGGATCCAAAAGCTTGTACCCTTTTACCACTTTTTCATACCCAATGAAGATACACTATTGGATTTCGCATCAAGCTTTGACCTCTCATCCTCGAGAACATGAACATAGGCTGGACATCCAAAAACTCAAAAAATTGAATAATCTACATCTCTCCCTATCCACACCTCTTCCGCTACCTTTCCATCTAGAGCAATACTCGGTGACCTATTTATAATAAAACATGCCATATTCACTGCTTCTGCCCAGAAAATCTTAGGAAGTCCTGCATTCAATCTGATACACCGTGTTTTCTCCGCTATAGTTCTTTTCATCCTTTCTGCCACCCCATTCTGTTGAGGTGTCTTACGAACTGTAAAGTGTCGCTGAATCTCGTGTTTCTCACAAAACTTCAGAAAAGGCCCATTCTTGTACTCTTTCCCATTATCTGTCCCGAGGCACTTAATTCGCTTTCCTATCTGGTTTTTCACTTCAGCTTTCCACACCTTGAATTTATTAAAAACTTCAGATTTGTGTTTCATGAAGTACACCCAAACTTTCCTCGAAAAATCATCGATAAATGTCACAAAATACAGAGATCCTCTTTTTGAAGCTACACTCACTGGCCCCCAAACATCTGAATGTATGTAGTCAAGAATTCCCTTCGTTCTATGAGTAGCTCCTTTAAACTGCACCTTACACTGTTTCCCTAGAACACAGAACTTGCAGAATCCAACCTTGCACAATTTCACCCTTTTCAGCAGATTCCTCTTATGTAGCTCTAACATCCCACGTTCCCCCATATGCCCCAGACGCATATGCCAAAGCATAGTATCATCAGCATCTTCAGTTACAATGGCAGCAGCTCCACCTACAACTGTACTCCCTATCAGCTTATAAATGTTTCCAGGACCTTTCAAACCCTTCAAGATTACCATAGCATCTTTTGTTACCTTCATTACTCCACCTTCTATTTTGTACCCGTAGCCTGCAGAGTCTAACGTTCCCATTGAAATTAAGTTTTTTTCTCAAATCTGGAACATGCCTAACATCACCCAAGGTTCTCACAATACCATCAAACATTCTGATTTTAATTGTCCCTATTCCAATGACTTTGCAAGATGCATTATTGCCCATAAGAATAGTACCACAATTCACTGACCTGTAGGTGTCAAACCATTCTCTGTTAGGAGACATGTGATAAGAGCATGCTGAATCCAGAATCCATGAGTCTGACAGATGATCCACATGAACTGATACTGAAAGCATATCACCATCTTCTTCCGAATCCTGCTGTGCGACATTCGCAGAATTCGACGGTCCATCTTTCTTCTCCTCTGCCCTTCTCTGTTTCTTCTTCCAGTTTGTGCCATTTTTAGGGCAGTCTTTCTTCTTGTGTTCCGGTTCATGGCACTTGTAACACTTGTATGCAAACCCTTCACTGGACTGCCCCCTCGACTGAGATCTCCCACGGCCTCCGCCTGCTTTACCCCTCTCCTTCTTTCTTCCACAATTCTCGTACCCCTTTGCCATCAGTCCTTCACCCTGAGATAAATCAGCCTGTTGCTTGCGTTGGTTATACACCAAAAGGGCTGCAGTGACCTTATCTAGTTCTAGGGTTTTTCCCCCAAAGTAGAGTTGTAACGAGCGTGTCGAGAGAAGATGATATCGAGGACAGCAACATCAGAGCCTAGTCTTCCTCTTCGAATTTCACGTCAATCTTTAGCAGATCGCTAACAAGTTGATTGAACGTATGAATATGCTGAATTAGATCGGAACCCTCGGCCATCTTCAATCCAAATAACTTCTGTTTTAAAAACAGTTTATTTGTCAAAGAGTTTAACATATACCTGCTCTCCAGTTTAGCCCAAACACTAGCAGGCGAGTCATCACCAATGACGTGATACATAACTTCATTTGCAAGACACAGACGAATCGTACTCACTGCCTTCATCTGTAGTTCTTCCCAGTCATCGTTCGACATCGCCTCTGGTTTCTTCTTAGCCCCGTTCAACGCCTTCACCAAACCCTGCTGTATTAACAGATCTTTTACCCGCTGTTGCCATAGTCCAAAATTTCCAGTCCCGTCGAACTTTTCTACATCGAACTTTGTAACAGACGAACTTCCCACCATCGTTCTTCATGTGATTCAACCTAGCTCTGATACCAATTTGTAGGATCGATTTACACACACACACACGCGATATATGGAAGAAAAACAGTAAAAGATCAACACACAGATTTACGTGGTTCCCCAAAATCTGGGTACGTCCACGGGAGCAAGAGCGAGAGTTCTTTCTTATTGATCACAGGGTTATATAGAGAATATTTATAGCCATCTCTATTCCTAACCCTAATAGGATTACATGGTTTATTCCCAAACCTAATAGGATTACATGGTCTATTCTTAACCCTAATAGGATTATATGGTCTGATTTCCAAAATACCCTTAATTATATCGTACCGTACCGCGAGGGGCGTTGCCCCCCCACACCCCCCAAACCTTCGGGCCTACGGCCCAGCCCACTACACGTTGAATCCGAGTCCTTCCTAGCACTTGGTTTCTCTCCGTATGAGCCATAAGTCCCAACAGCTCCAAGTGCCCCCTAAATTGTGGATTCATAATTCGTGTAAGAAGATAAAAAATAAATAATTTTTAAAGACTTTTAGAGCTTTTCAAAAGTTTACAGTGAATAAAACGGAGCCTAAAGTTTATGGTAAATGCATCATGTATGCACGTGATAAAGTAAGATAAAATTACTCAAATAGATAATTCATACGGCAAATCCAACAAGTATGCTTGTGACCATTATTCAGCCAAATAAGTACGAGTGTAATTTGCTCCTTCGGGGGTAGCCGAGTTGGTCGGGCAGTACACTCGAGGCCGTAAGGTCACGAGTTCGATCCTGTCATGAGGTTGTCTATTGGCCTCATCGGTTGAGCCAGTTAGTCATGACTTGTCTAGACTGATTTCCCTCCTCGTGGGCCTTTGCCGGTTAGGTCCACAGGACGGGCTTCACCCAATGCACACACACGGGTAGCAACTGCAGGCTTCTCCCCGACCCCAAAAGTACGAGTGTAATTTACCCTTTCGTCAAAGATTTTTTTTTTTTTTTGTTGTTCTTTTTAAATCTTTTTCCACCGTCAACCAATTCTCACGGCGGCATTCCAATCCTATAATTGCCTTTTATCCTGGATTACCGATGGAATTTCTAAAATCTTTTCCAGAATACGGGATCGTAACTTTATATCTCCCTCCGTAAAGTCAAACCCAAATAAATATAATTTCACTCGCTTATTTTGCATAATTATTGTTATGGGCATGCATATTAGACCAAATTCTCAATTCAAACACACTTGTATTTAGGTCAATAATTTATTAAACAAAAAAAAAAGATAAGAATTCAAAATCATGCTTTATGTTTAGTTTATGATGAAAAAATGAGATAGAAAATGTATGAGATTTGAAAAAATAAAAATACTTAAAATAAAAAATTAATTTATCAATAAATAACTTTTGCTTTTTAATATTTTTTAAATCTATTCAAATAAAATTATGCAATTAAGATTTTATATTTTCTTTCTTTTATTTTCCATTCATTTTTTTTCTTTCATTTTCTGTCACCAAGTCCACACGCTAAACACACTCTATGGCCATGTTTGAATTAGGAATTTGTCGAGGAAAAAATAAAGAAATATAAATTCAAAATTCAAGCTCTTATTTGAATTGTGATGAAAAATAAAAAGAAAAAGTGGATGAAGTCTGGAAAATTAAAAATAATTTAATAAAAAAACTAATATATAGATAAATATTTTTATTTTATTATATATTTTTTTAATTCATTTAGAACAGTGTATATATATATATACACATTTGAGATTCTATATTTCTTTCCTCTTATTCCTATATCTTTAGCTTGCATCTTCTTTATTCATGCCAAATCCTAGTGTGTTTTTGAGTTTTCCTCCGTCATTACTTGGCAATAACCAGACTTGCTAAAATCAGTAAAGTGTAATTTAGTTTGTATTTTAATTTTTTATTTTTAATTTTATATGTTTTATGTTTTGAAAATTTTAAAATAAGAAAAACGTATTTGATTTGACATTTTTTATTTTTCATGTTTTGAAATTTTATTTATTTTGAACTGAAAACGTTCAAAAAGACTTTTTTCCTATTTTTGTATTTTATGTGTGAATCTATTTTCTGTTTTATAAGATAAATTTTAAAAATACAAGTGACAAAAATATGTCTCAAACTGTTTTTCTTCTTTCCAAAATTACAAAATGAAAAATTGCTTCAAAACAAATATACCAAAATGGCACCATATTAACGTTGTCTCGAGAATGTCTCTGATGAAGAGCATCAAGAAATTGGTTGCTGAGTATCATACACTAATTAATCATAGGTTTAATTACTGGACGAGGTTGTAAAAGAAGTAGAGCAGCACGAAACACAAGCCCCAGTTTATCTTCTTCCCCTTGATAGAGCAAACAAGAAAGAGTGAAGATGATCACAGGTAAAATCCACAGTAATCCCCATCCAGATTCATTCTTTTTGTCTCTAATTATAGTCCCATCATAGCTCTCTCTTCCAATGTGGTATGATGCCCTAGAAGGAGGAGAGAAGAAAACACTGGCCAAGTAAATGATGAATATAAGCACCAGAGGACCAAAAACCATCTTACTAATTAACCACGTATGTTACGAGGATCAGCGACAGTGGAACGGCCATTAATTCGCTCGAAAAGTAAACGAGGAGCAGAGCCAGAAGTGGAATGAATAAAACGAAATCGAAGGCTGTTTGCTCTGCGTTGGAGAATGATGAAACGCTGCTCTTGAGGGATTGTCCGTGGACCATTAATCCTAAGGTCGCCACCATCAGAAATGGAACCATAGGAGTTGGCCCTGTTGACATTTTAGAAGACTCTTTGTGTCGTAGAATTGACAGGATTAAGAAGAAGAAGAAGAAGAAGAGTGGTGGTTTTTGAATCTATGGCGAGTTGGGTTCGTATCTGTCTTTTTGGTAATGGGATTTTGCAGGTTGGTTGGTGTTAGCTGCAGCTTCTGTTCATCAACTTTGTTAATATATATATATATATATATATATGTATATATATATATAACATATGTGTATATATATATATACACATATGTTATATATATACATATATATATATATGTATAAGTTTATGTATGGGATAAATCTACTTTGGTAGTAATTAATGTTAGAACATTATCTGGCTGAGTCCTCAACTTAATTTTATTAGTGGTCATGCATCTGAGGAGTAGGCTCTAGCATTCCACCATAAAAATAAATCAACAGGGCAGTCTTAATGCATCATCAAAGGACTGAGTCTACCCCTTGCGTAATATGTTAACAATTAATACTTCAAAAGGGCACAATTTTCGTACGATGAATTTCTCCCTTAAAGGCTACAATATATATATATATATATATATAAAGAGAGAGAGAGAGAGAGAGAGAACTATCTTTCTTAATCTAACATATCATGTTAGGTGTGAGAATGCAGCAAAAAGAATGTGTAGAAGAAAATAGGGATAACAAATGATCATGAAAATTTTGTTGCATTGCCTCTTACCGTTTATTTGGTGTTTATGTTGTGTAAACTTATCCGAAATTTGTTGCCTTGGGCGCATTTGGATGACAAATAGGGAGGAAAATGGGTTGAGTCGGCCCTTACCTGGCTTTGATCCAGCTGTGGGTTGGCCCATCTCTCCTCTGAATCGGGTTCCTAATTAGTCCCAGTTGCTCTAACTTATTTTTTAATATTTTTAATTTATTTTATAAAATCTATAAATACAAATAAAACTAATAAAAACACATTGAAACGTATCAATTTTATTAAAAAATAAATAATCGCATAATTTATATTGAATTCAAATTACAAACATAGTATTCTTATTAAAAAAAATTACCATTAAATAAAAAGTGTTGACACGGGTATCGTGTCAATACTTTTTATTTAAATGTTTTTTTTAAATAATTAGTTCAAGAATTAGTCTTACCATCTAATAAATATTTACAAATATTATATTTAGTTTTATACGTTCTATCATCACATACAATTTTTGTAAAACAATCTTATACTTTTAAAAATTGACGCGATAATGATGATACAGCAATAACACTACTTGTGTTAACATACATTAGAATTTACTCGTGAGTAGGAGAATTAATTAACCCCCCTCAAACATAAAAAAATATGAGCTTTTTTAGCTTCTATTTGATGAAAAAAAAATTAAAAAAAAATAAAAAAACTCACTCTATTAGAAGGATGATTCCCCAATATGATCCTAAAATCTTTAAAAATGCATCCTAGACTAGCTTTTAAATATTTGCTTCCAAATTAACCTCTTTCGAAAGTTGCATATATGTGCACATTCTAGACTAGGTCAATTGTTTGCAACTGACGGATTTAGGGGGCACCCGCTCTTAAGTTTCGGAAAATTTTTAAAGGCCCAACGAAATTTTAATAAAAATTTTTTATTGTCCTTTTATTCTTTTAAGGCTCATCCACCCAATTATAAAAAAAAAAAAAAAAAACTCTAAATAACCCATTGTTCATAAATTTTCAATCTTGCCCCTTCCAAGTTATAGTTTTTTTTTTTTTTTTTATTGATAAGCGGGGTTGGGGGAGCCCGGGATCGAACCCAGACAGATAAGGAGACCGAACAAGAGCTCGCCAACTAAGTTACAACACTCCTTAAAAATCTTTTTTTTTTTATTAACTTTTTTCACATTTCAAGCAGCCTTATTCCAAGCTATAGTCACCTCCTGGATTTGTGGCTAATTTTATTTGGGTTGCGTCAGTGAAACAGATAACACTGTATTATTAAAAAAGAAAAAAAAAAAAAAGGGTAAACTCATTTACGATGATGTGGCAGAATTGTGATAATAAAAAAATATATATTAATGTATCAAGGTAAAGTCATTCTGTAAATTAAAACTATTATTGAACCCGTCAAATCAATAATTTTTATAAATTAAAATTATTATCTAATTGGTAGTGTTTTGCTTTATAAATTAAAGTATTATTTTTATATAGTAAAGTCATTACCTTATATTTACGTCTTATTTACACTTGTAAAATAACTATTTAATTATTTATGTAACACTAATTATATAATTAGAAATAAATTTCAAATGACTTACTCTAATTGGTCCAGTGGAGCGGGTGTCAAGCCTGTGACTTGAATGATATACTTGCTGCGTTAGTTTCTCAGAGAGTTTGTAACTTAGTGGATTGATGAATTCCTCGGTTACAAAAAAAAATTTCAAATAATAATTATTTATAAAAATAAATAATTGACGATAAAAATAGTATTTAATAAGTATTAACTTTTTGGGTAATTTTTAATTATTTTTAATATTTAACTTTATTTATGTATTATATTTAAAATAATGATGGCATCACAATTCAATTTCGACTGATTGGACAATTCTACCATTGACCTTAACCTCGTCATTTTTTGATTTGTTCAATAAATGGAATTTCAAAATATTGAATTAGAGGATGCGTAATATAAAAAATATCTGCGTAAAAAATGATCTACCCATTTTTCTAATGAAACACATTTAGTTTTTTTATGGAAAAGGTTTTAAACAAAAATATTTTACCAAATCCTTGTTTTAACAAATAACAAAAAATGAGAAAAATAATTTTGAAAAAAAATTACATAAAAAAAAAAACGAAACTTAAATATTAATAATTTCAACAAGAGAGACCTCTACTCTTAAAAATATATATATATATATATATATATATAGTTTGTGTCACAATTAAAGGACTAGTTTGATAAATCAAAGGAAGTCGGCCTCTTGTACGATTTTTTTTGGTTGAAAATTTGATTTTTTTTTTATTTTTGGTAATTTTTGGTATATTATTTATATTTAAAAATTTTTTCTTGGAAAAACAAAAATTCGTCAACGAGTGGAAAAAGTTAAACTCATTTCAAACTGGCTTATTTCACCTGTAAATAATGTTTCCAATTTTTAACCACATTTTTGTAATTGTTTTTAAAAATATAAATAATATGCCTAAAAATAAAATTAAAAAAATCAATTTTTAGTGAAAATTAAAGAAATGTCACATATAAGATAAATGAGAAGCCGATTCTTTTGGATTTATTAAACTAAGCCTAAACTTCATTTTCAAATAAACATTAAGGGCCGGTTTGGCACAACAAAATTTGTTGAAATATCTAAAAACCTCTATTACATTTTTACATTTTCTTACCTTCTCGAACTTAGAAAAAAATTCAATGCCTCCTCAAAAAAAGTCGATAACTAGAATTCAGTTAATCAAATAGTAACAATTTTTTTTGCTATTTTCACCACAGACTCCTAAACTATCGAACAACATTCACTATGACTAGTTTTTTCTAAGTTGCTTTAACGGATTATAAAAACCATTTGAATGTTTACATAGAAAGATAAAAGTATAAAGTGTAATTGTTCAATATCATCCAAACGATTTGCACCAAAAACCATTCCGATGGTTTGACACTGTTAACTTCCATCCAAACGGACCACTGTAAATCGTTCTGACGATTTGACACTACTAAACTGTTTCGAAGCCAGTGGCGTTTCGAGTCCGATTTAATCTGCAAAGAAATCATAACTGATACAAAATTTTGAAACCGTCCAAACAGAAATCCAATCTGTTGAAACAGGAATCCTATTGTTCATATTTAAAAAATGCGGTTTGAGATGTGTGCAACAAACGCCAAAAGTTTTCCCAAATCATATTTCTCACTATTTTTCGTTATTTTTTGTCGCGCCAAATGGACCCTAAAATAATATTTTCAAAAAAAAATAAATTTTGATAAAAACGATATCGAACGTCTCTATTACATAATTAAGCGTGTTTTATCTTTAGTTTCGGATAAATAATTTGTCTATATGATAGAGCAAATTATAAAAAGTAAGCTAGATTTACATACTTAATTAGTTTCGTTTGGAGTTTTCAAAAAATATTTAAAATTTTTTATAAAATTTTAATTTTTGTACATATTATTCAAATTGCAAAATTAAACTTTTAAATCATTTTTATGTGTGTTTAAAATTGTATAAATTTGTAAAGATTAGTATCTCCTATTTTGTATAGTAAATAAAAAATTTTAATTTTATACTTTTGTAATTTGTATTTGTTGAAATTTGTAGAATTTTATATATATATATATATATATATATATATTACTCCAAACAATGCTTTTATGGTGCCACAGACACACTCATTATTCCTGTGGTTTCTCTGCCGGTGGATGCCCATGAAAGCCAGTCAATCACCATTAACTGTGTAGAAGAGGATAAGAATGGGCTGTGGTCCTCAACATTTGCGGCTTTGTGTAGCCCAGGGCCGGCCCTACTCCAACCAAAGGAAAGCGAAATCTTAGGGTGCATTAAAAAAAATTAACATTTTTTTTTATATTTAACAATATTTGGAAAGTTGTTAAAAATTCGCGCAATTGGGTGAGTTTGAGCTGAATATAGATAATACGAACGGTAAATATCGATCGATATGGTTTGAAAATTATAATTTTTATAATTGAATTGAATATTTTTAAAAAATTATAAATGATAATTAAATCGATCAAATAATATGTATTAACTGAATATTAACTAAACTGAATTATTTCAGTTTATTTTCGGTCGGTTCGATTAGATAAGATTATAAATTTAAATATATTTTTTATAATTCAAATATAGAGATTAAATAACGATTTTTTATTATAAGTTCAACAAAAAAAAATAATGTTATCAAAAAATTAAAATTTGATAGACAAGCAAAGCTCACATTTTTTTTTTATTGGCATCTAATTGCCTTTGATTGATAAGCAAATCAATATTTAGATATTTCAAATCAATTGTTATTTTAGGAAAGAAATTAAATAGAAAAAAAAAGGATTTAACCTCGAGAGATTCACTCCCTAGGCCAAACCCCTAGAGAGTGAATCTCTTTTGGTTTGTGCTACACATACCGGCCCCTCAACATGTATAGCGGTCAATCGCGAACTCGCGTAGCGGCGGGGAGTCGGACCCACACCCAAGAACTGGATACGGTTCGTCCAGCCAAGGAGGCCCGTCCTACCAACCTTTACTACGCTTTGCGCTCGGGAGGTTGGCCCCAAGTTTTTGCTAGAGAGGAGACTTGAACTTGAGACCTTGGGGTGGTAAGCCCCTAAGTCCCAGTCCAAGACCATCCCATCTAACCCCTTGGGGTTAATTAAATAGAAATAAGAGTGAAGAGGTAGTATGTATATTAAACGACCCGACATGAGGAATTCAAAAGTTGTAGAATTTTAAAAGCCAAGTATATTTAATAGTATAATTATTTGTTGAATCATGAGAATGAATAGGGAGCATGCAATGTTTTAGTAGTTTTATATAGAATTTCAAAAGTTATAGAATTTCAAAATTTAAACGTATTCGAAAGACAAAACTAGTTAATTATATATATAATATAATATTAAGTATTTTAATTCAATTAATTTAGTTTATTTGATTTTAAAATTTTAAAGTCATATCCAAAACTGATAACCTTTATTTTTAGAAAAATTAATCAAACCGATTGTTACTAATATAATAACCAAATTGAAAGTTGGTCGGTACGGTTCGAAAATCAAAATTTGACCAAATTGTACACACGATTCTTTGGGAACAATAACTTAAAAAATTATTATTCATGCAATTGAGTTGAGTATATTCAAGCTAAATTGAGTTGAATTTTAGTTTAATGGACTTTAATTCAAGTTTTTGTATAAGCTTGAGTTTACCTAAATAAAGAATATGAGCTCAAAATTTGTTTGCGAATAATATAATTAAACTAAAACAATGTTCATTTAGTCTAAAATATAATAAATTAATATTATAACAGATATATAGAAAAATATTATAAAAAAATTATAAAATATATATTTTATTTTATTTTGCCGACTCTCTAACTTTTGAGCTGAGTATTTTTAAGTTTAAACTTGAGTTGAACTTTTTTTCAAATGAAATTTGAATAGCTAAAAAAAAAAAAAAAAAAAAAATTGAAAAGAAAGAGAGAAGGGAAAAGCAAACTTGACTCATGACTAAACTTACAACTAACATTTTTTCAAATCCATTTCCACTATCAAAGAGAATTATGCAAACAAAGAATTTTGTTTGAGTGAAACTAACATTCGGCTCTTCTGAAAAATACAAAACAAATGGCCAACATAACAATTTAATCTCATTTGGATTATCACAGCATGCATTTACTTAGTGGGTGATATCTATAGCATATTTAACGTCAATTCTAAAGTTCCTTTTTTGACAAATCTAAGTGCATGAATCGATTATAATTTGCCCAAAGTTTGTTTGTGGTATATTCAACATTAATTCTAAGAAGAAAAGTGTAGCGTTTAACCAAAAGTCCATTTAAGACATCGAGGCAAACTACGCTTGGTATTTTTATATTAATTCTTTATTTATGTATTATATATATATATATATATATAAAGAAACGTGGAAATTTATTTGACCATGACCATAATCCCTCTTAGCCAATGGCTATGGTATATTCAACATCAATTCTAAATTGAAAAATGATACATGAATGGGTCATAATTGATCTATGTAACACATAGTATATTCAACGTTAGGTCTCGAAGCAATTCTCTGGGAAACCCATGGATGCACGTGGATATATCACAATTTGCAAAGTACATGGTTTATCCAACAATTGATTCTAAAACAATATTCCCCTTCAAAACCAGAATTTCTGTTTGTTGGGTTGTGAGAATAGAAAAATGATATTAAAGAAATATTATGGAGAACAAAGTATTTAAATATGTACTATTAGTGAAAACACGTGCTCAAAATATGTTTTTGTTTATTCTAAAAATACATTTTCAAAATATATGTTCAATTTTTTCCTGATTATCTAAAAACATATTATGAAATTAAATTTTGTTCTTAAATCAATCTTATAAACAGAACAATTAACCAAAAAATTAAGAATATAGATTCTGAAAACACATCTTCAGAATGTGTTTTTAAAATAGTTTAAAAATATATTTTCAAGAACAATATATTTTTAAATTATTTTTTCTAAACAATTTTTTCTTAATTTTTTATTCTCACAGTAAAACATAAAATAATAAATAAAAAAATTCTCAAAACCACGGTGCAAATCAAGAATTTGACCCATAATCCAAAACAATGATACATAGCCACATGATTACTCCTCCTTTAATCTTTTTATTTTTTAATCCCTTGGGGCAAATATTTTAATTTACGGATATGCTCGATCTTGAGGTCACCCAAACTAATCATTCTAATATACGAAAGTACATGGTGGGAGGCATTACTCATCCAAACAAACGTCAAGGTGGGGTACCCTATATCTAACGGCCCTAGAAGGTTAGAAAGAATATATATATATACATATACATACATACATATACCCCAATCATAAGTCGTTGTCATCGTCCCATTTCTTTTCTCTCCCAACAGTGGAAATTAGATTAGGAAAGCAGGCACTGTTCCCTCCACTCATCCCTTCTTATGCCTCCCCCTGTCTTATCTCTCTTTTTTGGATTTGTATTTGGGTCTATGTGTGCATCTAACATCCTTATCCCCTTCTTACTTCGGTCTGTGTACAAATTAAGAGGGAAAAGAAAAGAGATGATAAGATTAGGAGACAAATGGAAATAGATGATAAAGGATCTTTTGATGATTTGAGAGAAAATAAAAAGCAGAGAAACATACATTTTTATACTTTGTTTAAAAAAAAAAAAATATCCTCCTTAGATGTGTAAAATCAATTGAAGTGACTTTAAAATTGGATTGATCAGATTCGATTTGTTCTTAACTCTTATTGCTTTTTGTGAAAATCAAGTCGAGTTAAGATCAGGCATATTCAACGCTGGTCATTGACACTATATATTTTTTTAATATTTTCTAAAAACATTTTTTATAAATTTTTAAAGTAGATTAATTATAACTTGAACTTAAAATAAAAATAATTTACCAATGTTTCGTCCGAAAAATAAATAAATTTTATTAATAATTATTGTAGATTTATAAGTATTGAGATTTTTCAATTACAAATGGGAGATTAATTAATTCCCACCCTCAAGATCATAAAAATACTCATTCTTGCTGTCCATTTGATATAATATAAATTGACAAATAAAAATTAAATTAAATTTGTAAGATTAAGAAAAATTAAATTAAGTTAAAACCAGATCAAGTTATTATTTATCTGAATTTCTTTACATGTCTAATCCATCTATTCTGTTTTGGAAAAAAGATAAATAAGCTAGAAGAATATTACTTACATAAAATGTATAGATACTATAATATGCACTATATACATGAATCATATGTTTACATTTTTCTCCTATTTTGTCTTGGAAAAGATAAATAAGGTAGGAGAATATTACATAGATGAAATGTATAGATATCACAATGTGCACTATACATTTTTCTCCTTTGACTATAATATGCACTATATACATGAATCATATGTGTACATTTTTCTCCTATTTTGCCTTAGAAAAGATAAATAAGTTAGGAGAACATTACATAGATGAAATGTATAGCTATCACAATGTGCACTACATACATGAATCACCTATATACATTTTTCTCCTTTGACATTCCTAATCCTCTTATTTTGTTTTGAAAAAGATAAATAAGCTAGAAGAATATTATATATATAAAATGTTTATGCGCACTGCATACGCGAATCTTATGTAAATATTTTTCTCCTATTTTATTATGAAATAGTTAATTATCTTCCTATAACATACCTGGATTGAATACATCCATAATCATATTGATGTACATGAATCGATTGCATACATGAATCATATAAGTATGCATGAACTAATTAAATATATCAATCAAACTAGACAGTCTATCAAAAATAAAAAGCAAAGTAGGAACACAAGTTATGAATTTATTAATTGTGACATTATCAAATGCATACTAAATAAATTAAAATATGAAATTTAAAACACATATAATAACTTTAAACAAAATTACCAAACATTAGTGGATATATCATATAAATAGATTATATAAAAGTTGGATCCAGTATTTTTACCAAATATCTAAGAAAAGAACAACGAGAAAAAAATGAGTTGCGTCGGAGTTAAGAATAGAGGGAAAATAATGTTACTTTTTAGAGAGTTATAAAATTATTATTGGACATTAAACCGGTGAACATATTTTCATAGTTTTAATGGTTCAATTGATCATTTTAGTAGAACTGAGATTTAGTATGATTGTCTTTCATTACTAAAAATATATATATATAATTATTATTAAGTTTTACTATTTATAAAATTTATTATGCTACATTTTTTATGTTATATATAAAAGTATTTAATAGTGTAGTGGGAGAATACGTTTCATCACACAAAAAATACTTTGATTCAATTCTTATACACTTTTTTATGTTAAATAATTTTGAGTTAATCTTAATTTTTTTAATAAAGTCAAAATATCCTAATTTTAAATTAAATTAATTTTTTTAATAAAATTAAAATACCAATAATATTTTAATAATTTCATGTCCAAAATTAAGTATGATCACTTGCCCCTCTTACCTCAACCTAGCGATTATATGATATATATGAACAAAGACATAATATAAATAAAAGACACAACTTTATCAACAAAAAATAAAAAGAAAAAATTCCAAAATCAAAATAAGACAAGCGAGCAATAGGAATGACACTTATAAATACACTGCATATACAATCAACCAATGCAATTATTTAAGGGTATTTTTCAAAAATCATCCTTCTAATTTATATCACATCTCATTTTAGTTCTTACAATTTGAATTATAATAATCAATTCTACGTAATTATGACTAAATTTTACTTTAATCGTTTCGTTAAATTTATTAACAAAAAATGTTACGTGATGATAACATATGATGTATACCTAACATTTCTCAATTAATTTTCTTAATAATTATTAATAGAAGGACAAAAATGAAATTTAACTATAATAATAGGGGGTTAATTTTTACAATTAAAAGAAATAATTTCTATAATTTATAGAAATAATTTCTATAATTTATTTATTATTTTATTTTTCAATCGAAGTTAAACAGCGTACTTTTAATTGTCTTAAACTAATGCAACCTATTAGCGTATTATTTTTATCATATTTTATGATAAAAAATTTTGATAAAATAATTTACACAAACTCCTTAATGTCATTTAGATCTTGTTTTTAAAAAAAAATATTTTTACTTATTTATGTTAGAAAATAAAAATAATAATGAAAGAATATGTAAATATGTTAGTTGATATGTCATTACAAAGAAGATTATATATAATATTTAATAAACTAGAATAATCTAAATAAGAAAAATAATATAACCTAGAATATGTTAAATTAAATATGGTACTGAAATATATTTATATAAGAAAATAGAACGGTTTTTGAAAATGTCATTTCTCACAAACTGAGATCTAATGGTTAAAAATTATTTTTTGGCTCATTCAACGATTGATATTATTTTTATATTTTTAACTTATCACTTAATTCTTATTTTAGTGAACCTTACTGCTATCATCTCACAAACGACTTGGGTATTTTAAATTTTACCATATTTCAAGAGTGGAGATGATATACAAATCAAAATTATCAACTTAAATTCTGCTAAATTATGATTTGTAGGAAATTGAACCTTTTAAATTAAAATTTTTTTACGATGCTTATTAAAAATTAATTGGAGAGAGAAATTAAAACACAGTGAAAATTTTTTAAAGAAAAATAAAATTCATAAATTATCATAATTTTTTTAATCTGAATTTTTTTATCCAAAATTTTAACTTTATAATAAATCTAATATTAATTTTATTCAGAATATCGTAATCACGTGTTATTATTAATATAATAATACATTCTGACGTTGATGACGGGAAAATATAAAATATATTCTAACTATTTATTTGGTGGATTATGGTCCTATACAGCCATCTGTAACGCAGATGCTTATATGAATACACATATGCCAATTCCAATTTCCAAGCTTAGCTATCTTTTAGACACCAACCTTGGCTTCTCTCTCTTCGCATTGCATCATCATCATCATCTTCCTCACTCAAAGTGCAAAGTAACAGTTGGAGGGGGTAACCCCCAATGATAAATCTCACGTCACAAATCAATTTGCTCATTCCTCCTTAGGGTTACCAGCGTCTCTCTGCCTATATCTAAATTGTATATATAGATCGATATATATAATCGGATATAGGTTAAAAAAAAAAAAAAAAAAACAGAGCAGAGGATTGGTTAATGCTGGAATTGGGAAAGACACTTAATCAATTTGGAAATAATATGGATCTCGATAATGGGTCTGTCGTAGTCTTCCGCTGTTCTTCCGTTTCTTCTTCCTCATTTTCGCTGTGCTCTTCCATTTTTGCGGGAAGTTTTGCGTTGGTGCCCGAACCCCCATCGCCAATCACTCTTTTTGTGACTCCTTTCGCTTCCAATCCCTCTTGTTCTGCTGCTGAAGATCATGATTGATTATCTCGTTCTTCAATTTTCCTCCCTTCCTGCTTCTCTTACTGCCATCATTGACCTCTTTGTTTTCTAATTTCTCCCTCTCTCTCTCTCTCTACAATGTCTACTATTTTGCTAACTGGTTCGTGTACTACTAACACTGCCAAAGCAGTGGCGGCGGCGGCGGCTTCGGCTTCTTTGCCAATTGGTTTCAGGTAATAATTGAGATAGTTCTAGAACAATTGATTGCGTTGGAAATTTTGCAAATTGTGAGTTGGGTTTTGATGAAATCAGTTTTAGTTTCCGAATTTTTGGGAATTCTGAGGTTTGGGTTTTGATGGAATTAGTTTATTTATTGTACTTGATTATGTATATACATATTACAATAGAAGGTTGGAGGAGAATTTGTGGTAGGCAATCCCCAATATCGCTTTGTTATGTATTACGATCCCCAGGTATGATTACGATGATCGACGTTGTTGTTGGAATGGGGATGAGAAAGGGAGGAAGAACAAATTCAATCCTACCCTGATAAGGGAACACAAGAAGAGGAGGCTGAGCTTTTCCCCTCAGGCTAAGTCTACTGTGGCGACAAAAAGGAGTTCGTCCCAACCCAATCTTTATCTGGAGGTCCGTCTGTCTTACTTGAAGTTGTTCCACATTTTCGTTCATCTAATTGTTTGTTTAACTATATGTTCTGCGACTGGTTAATTGAATAGCTTGATTCACTTAACTATTGTTTGGGTGATTGGGAGGAGAGGGAGAATGGAAGGGAAGGTTCGGGGGAGCTAAAGTAAGGAAGGGAGGGTAACAAAGGTAAATTATTATTATTATTATTATTATTATTAAGGGTAACAAAGGTAAATTATTATTATTATTATTATTATTATTATTGTTTGGGAGAGATGGAAGGGGAGCTTGTTCTTACATAATTTACAATTTTTGGCATTCACTTTTTCTCAAGGCCCACTAGAGGGCTTACCAGTCATTAATTTCAAGCTCAAGGATTAGTCGAGGTGTGCGCAAACTAGCCGGACATCTTGAGTTACCGAGAGAGAGAGAGAGAGATAGAGATACGGAAGGGGAGCGGAGGTGAATGATTATTTTATTGTTTGAGAGAATTAAGGGCTAATGTGATTAAAAATAGAACTACACCCTTTAGAATATATTTATGTGTGATGGGAATTTGTGGAAATGATGAAAAATACCAAGATAAGAAATAGAAAACACAACTAAAAAATTTCATTCTTTTTTACACAGGTTACACTTTAAATTGGATGTGGAAGAAAACTTACCTTGTGGAAGTGACTTAGTCGTCCATTCCCTTCCCTACCCCTCTCTCTACCTTCCCAAACAAAATTTATCTTTTCGCCTCCCTTCGTTCCCTTTCCTCAAAGCCCTCCACACAATTCACCTCCTCCCAAATAAAGACTTAATTATCTTGTGTCAATTACATTTTTGTAGTAATTTTGTTTCAAGTATTGGTAAAATGTTACCCATCTTTCTGATTAGTCTGTTGCCCGTCTTATGATACGCAATTTTGATAAATCATGTAACATTAACTAGGTACTTGAGTCTGCAAGGGAGAAGTTCACTCAGGAGATATCCTTCCAGTCCAAGGACAAAGACATCTCCCTTGCAAAGGTAATTTTGTTTCCACTTTTTGTCATTTTGTTTTGAGCTAATGATGGTTGTTGAATAATGATTGTTGTCCTGGCTTACTGAATCGAGGACTATACATTAATGTTCCAGTTTCTTGATTGTACATGTTATTGGCATGTGAATTGGCTGGCACATGTCTTCGCAATTCAGAAGATGATAATGGATATGTTGCTTTCAGTTCTGGAATTAGAGTTACTATTTTCGTCTTACTTGTATTTAATTCTTATTCTGTTTATAGTTGCACTCCGTGGACTTTAATTGTTCCTTCTTCATTTAGGAGCTGTATTGATATACTGCTTTGTGATTTTACTTCCAAAATGCCATGTTGCAGGCCCTTTTATATGTTGCAGCTGAAGATGAGGCATTTATAGCTTTCCACAAAGAGATGGATGCTCATTCATTTCAAAGTGAAAGGAGAGATGCTTCGGTCATGTCTAACACCCAAGAATGGGATTCCTTGGAGAAGATGCCTTTGGCTGGAAAGAGTATTAATGAGTGGCTAACTGAGTTGGATATTATTGCCAAAGAAGTCAGGGCAGAGTTAGTTTCGAGAGACATAGGTTGCCATTTGGTTGAAGTTTTGGAGGCAGTGAATTTAGTTCTTTTTGAGTCAAGAGGTTTCAAAAGGCCACCTGTGCTAGTAGATCCAAAATATTCATATCTGCACTCAGCTTTGAGCTCTGGATGTGGCAGCGGTAACCTTCTTTCTCATCCATTGCTTGCTTAAATGCGTTCTTTGTTTTGGCCATATGCAGAGGCTACCTAACAGCTTGCTTTGCTAATTGTTTATGTTTTCTATTTTAGTCAAGTGGACATTAACATCTAGTTATCTTGCTGGCAGCAATTTTACTTAGCGTTATTTATATTGAGGTTTGTCGAAGACTTAATCTGACTATTGTGGGATCTCGAGTTGGGGAAGAGTTTTTGATTTGGCCCCAAATGGGGAACCCTGAGGTGTGTTAATCTTTTGAACTCATGATTATGGACACTGCATGTAATATCAGTGCCCACTAACTAAATGCACATTGCCGATAGTTTATTTATTCCTGAGTTCCATGTCAACTCGGGAAAGCCCTTGTATATGATGATTGTACTATTAGTAAATACCCCATATTTGCATTACTTTTAGGAACTTTTCAAGGTAACTTCAGGACACAGCTTGTTTGGAGTTGTTAATGGAAGGTGTGTGGATGACCCTAGATCAAAGGCCTCAGATTTAAGTGGCAGTTCACTTTCAGGACTTGACATCGCAACAAACCGAGACATTATTGGAATTGCTCTGGCAAATTTGATTGTAAGTTCTAATCCCTAAAGCATTTGGGGTGATATCAATATTTTATGTTGCTCCCATCATTGTTACTCCCATCATTTCATTTGCCTGTGCCTTTTGAATTAGTTCCTTTCCTCCCATCCATGCAAAATTTGAAAGAAATATGATATTGCAGAGGCTTCACTGGAAAAGTGCTTCAAGAACAAACCATGGATTGATGCTAACTTCTCCACTTAGGCCTGTTCATGATGCAAATGACAAATTTGGCAAGATAGATGGTTCAAACGTTCCTTTGGTGCGACCTCGGGATCTGAGGTACCAATCTTATGCTCCTTTGCTGCATTGGTTACCACCTTTCCCGTACTTTCCTGATCATGTAGGCGCTGTTTTCTGTTGTCCCTACAGGTACTTGCAAGATTGGCTTGAGAAAGGGGAGAATTGTGAAATATGGACTCATGATATAGTTCCAATAGATTCTACTTTACTAACAAGGCTAATTAGTTCTTTGGCTAACCATGCTATGATGCTTTTACTTTTTATCGTCAATATTTGACTTTCAATCTGCAGATGGGTTGCTTCTTGCCTCTTGGTTACAGCTCGTTTTCCACTTTAATACAGCACTTCACTCTTATAAGTTAAGATATTTAAATCACACAAAATCCTAGAATATGAAGGTTTAATGATATTTAGCCTTTTAATTATTTTGAAAGGATAGCTATGTAGATTTGCTTATGCAGGTCATATTCTATAAGATGATAGTTTCACTATAACCCAGTCTTTAGTTTGGTATATATGATATAGTTGTAAACTTCCCCTTCCATTTATTTGGGATCTTAAAATGTAGTTGAAGAGGGGCATAGATGGGCAAAGTTTTCTAAAATTTATACTGACTAGTATTACAGAGTTTGCTTATTTCTTATTTAATATGTGAAAATGTGTATACTTTAAAACAAAATGCTTAATATAAGTCACACATGTATATACAAATATACGTATATATCAAAATGTCAATTCTGTTGTAGAGAAATTTGCTGTTATGTTTTTTTCCTTTAAAAAAGAGAAGGAAAGAAATTTTCATAAATGTATATGTTTTTTTTCTCTTGCCAATGGTAAAGAGAACAGGTAATATTTGGGTAGGATGGGGATTGCATGCTGATTTTGGTCATTGATATTGTCTAGATGGCACAGAACCAAGTGCTAATCTTTACATGGACTGACAAAGTTATATCCAGCAGAGATGATCTATATGGTTTGAATGCTATGTTTCTGAATGGGATTTACGTCCTGATATAGTGGTTGGGAACATTTTTTGTCACTGGTTGTGCCTCTGCATTTATTTCTATTTTTCCTTTCTATGATGTTTGTTCACTTGATAATATTTGTCCCTTTTGCAATACATTTTGGTTTTCATTCTGATTGAGTGATAATATGAAAAGTACACGACTTGCATAGATCTTAAGCAGTAAAATAGTGCATGGAGAGCCAGGCACTTACGTATGCTGCTGCAGTTTGTTTGTTTTCACTATCTTTGCTTGAGCAGATATTCCAAGTAATATCGCGACCAAAACTTTTGGTGACACCTGAGAAGTAAACTCGCGACTTAGTATATGATGCCTTTATTTCGACAGGGATGCTTGTGAATAATGCTTTGCTTAGAAAATACACGTGGAAAATCAAATTTTTATTTAATTTTTTTTATTGTTTGATTACTGTACATATAGTTGTTAACTGTTCTACAATAAGCTCTTTCTAACTCGGAAGAGATTTACATCGTGTTGAACTCTTACTTTGTCATAGTTTTTCTCCCTCGACATCATGTACTTATTTTCCATCGTCTTACTTTGTCATAGTTTCTCTCTCTCGACATCATGAACTTATTTTCCATCGCTCTTTTGGTAACTTTGTCGGAAATATAACAATAGTAATGAACTTTTGCCGTAATGTAGTAGTTTTGTCTGATTATTTTGACAAAATAACACCATGCATCCTATCTTAAACTATTTCTTTAGGCTGGCTATCATGGCTTCAGAAAGATTGTTGATTCTTCAGCCACATAATTGGGCTTTGAGGAGAGAACACGGCATGATGTTGTATTATAGTAGGTATGAAGTTCAAAGCCTTTTTTTGTTTTGTGAAGAGTGGTTTCTTTTTGGCCATTCCTCCTCTTTTGAAATTAATTGGTTTTGATGATAATTTTTGGCACATGTCAGGGAATACGAGGCGGCAGTCCAAGAGCTCAGCATTTGCATGGCTTTTGCCCCCGAAGAAGAGGCTGGAGTTCTAGAACCATTTGTCGAGAAGTTGCATTTGTTGCGCCTTGAATCGTCGTGGAAATCGCGGGGCGTAAAGGTCCGCTGAGAGTTCCTTGATGTGCTTGTACAAAATTATCGCTCTTTATTTCAGTATAGTTTATATAAAAATCGCTTAGTCTTGTTTAACTTCATAAACAACTCCCTTCAACAAATCAACCACGGGAATGGCCCGGTTTTGAGGGTGAGAGATGAATATATTCTGAGTCATTTGACAATACTCGCTTAGATACTTTTAAGCCAGGCTTCTGCTCTGGGGGGTTTTTTCATATAGCTGTGTTCACTGTTCGGCCGTGGCCAACTGCTTGGAAACACGACAGTAATATATTATGAAAAGGGGGCGATGTCAGCTCGATGACTGCGAGGTCGGGGCCTGTTGGATTAAAATCTAATAGTGGATGAAAATCCAATGGCGAAAACACAGTCACCTTTGGATTTTAATCTAACAAGCCCCAACCTTGATGTTCAGTGCTTGGGGATGTCCCCCAAATCCATGTATTATTACCTTTTTGGTTGGTTGAGTTGAACATGGGACTTGAGGAGTAGTCAGGCGTACTGCATTCATCTGCATTAATGCATTACAAAATTTTCTTCTTTGTGGTAGTTTTTCTGCATGATAGATGTGGAGATCCAAATATATATATATATGTATATATATGTTAAAATGCTCTGGGAAGATGAAAACAAATTAAGACATGCGTGCTATCTCGGGCAATTATGGGCGGATGAAAATTTTGATTTTTTCCTTTTCCTTTTTTATAACAAATTCATCTTCCAAACAAAGCAGGACTCGCCAAATAAAAACGAAGGCGTATTGGATTGTGGCGAAACTAGAGGAGTGAATATAGGCTCGAAATCTCAAGTTTGGCCCTTCTTATTTATTTATTGTTTTAAAGTAAAAATTTTAAGTCCGTTTAGTTAAACCAGTCGGGCATGGGTTGTGAAAATTAGTCTGGTCCCAATTAGTTGCGTTTTAATATGTTATGTATTTATATACTATTCTATTTATATGTACTTCTAAAATATTTATTTTAGTATTTTTTCGGTAGGTAAGATAAATTTGGATTAATAGGGAAAAAGATAATATTTATGTTAGTATTAAATTATTTATTTTTATAATTAAAAAATTACTTTTTATTTATAAAATATAATTTAAATTATATTTAAAAAATAAATAAGTATAAGTGGATTGGTTAGGATTTAAGAGTTAGGCCCAATTTTTTTAATAGTTAAACCGGTCGTTAGCAAAATATTAGGGGTGTTTGGAAGCTTAGTTTTTAGTAATTTTTGGTACTTTTTTTTTTATCAAAAGTTGGTAATTGAAATTTTTTGTACGTTGGTAAAATAAATAACAATTTTTAATAACTCTCAGCAATTTTTGACAATTTTTAAGTGTTTGATAAAATCTTTGATAACTTTTTGTACGTTTGATAAAAATTTTAGTAATTTTTGAATTGAACAGGCTATTGTAGTTTGTAATTAAGTAGGAAAAAAGTAAAAATTGATGCTTTGCCAAACACCTATGAAATAAAAGTTGGTTGTTTTATATTAGAAAAGTCGAAACAATGAGGTTAGGGGTTGTTGAATTAAAATTTTACAGTTCAAATACATTCATGCTTTTTTAACTTTAAGATGACATGAATACATTTAAATTATTGAATTTTAATCTAACGATTCTCGACTGTAAGTCCTCGACTGACATTGAAATCAATGTCAATTCCTAATTACCAAAAAAAAAAAATGTCAATCCCTTTAAATCCACTAGAGAAAGGCAATCCCAATAAAAAAAGGAGATTAATATTGGTTTCAACGTTAATGCTGAACAATAAGATCGAGTACTATTAAATTAAAATTTAATAGTTTAGATGTATATTATCGACTTCAAGTTTTCAAGTTGACATTAAAATCAATGTTAGCCCACCAAAGCTATCAAAGAAAAATAGACCTAACAGAAAAAAGAGAGATTGACATTGATTTTAATATCAACCTTCAAATAGTAAGATTAAGGATCATTAAATTAATATTTAATATTATATTTATTATAAATATATTTAAATTGTTAAATTTTAATTTATGCAAAAGAAGTTGAAATTTCAATGTCAACCTCTCGAATCCGGCCCAGCGGCTTGCCAATGAGTTTTAATTTGGTTAGAAGGAAATGAAAACGAGGCTGGTTTGAGGGGACAGTAGGGTTTGATGTGACAATTAATAAAAGAATTGATTACAGAGTTTTTTTTTTTTTTTGGTAATTAATTGACTACAGAGGTTGCTGAACTTGAGTTGTAGTGCGCCGGGAAAGTGGCGGATCGGGACTAAATTTAATTTTCACGTTGGTCAATTCAAATTTATTTATTTTTAAAAATTAAATTATATTTTTCAATAAAAATAATATTAAAAATTACAAAAATCTAAAATAAATATTTTGTATAAATTTAATATAAGAGTTTATTTTTATAAGAAATTCTAAATAAAATAATATTTAAATATAATATATATATATATATATATATATATACTTTTAAAATTTTGAATTAGATCCAAGTGCTCAATTTCAAACTTAGCTTAAATAACAAAGTAGGTTGGAAAAATTTTTAAAACCCAAAAGTAAAAAAAAAAAAAAATAATAATAATAAGATAAACCTAGCAAACAAATGTCTAATCTTAATTTTAAAATTGCACGGACTGTTTAACTGATTGAAATTTGGAATTATATGTTACTGAAGTTGAAATTCTCAGTTCAAAATTTTCATAATTTTTAATTTTTTGATTTTAAATTTGAGATGCTAAAATTTGATCGGCTGAAAATTTTGGATTATTTCTTTGACTAAAAAAAAACTCTTGATTGGTTAATTTAAAAATGACAACTACACTTTGATTAGTAAATTTTGAATTATTTCCTTAACCTAGAAATTTTGTGGACTATTTGAATAATTCAAATTTGGAATTATTGTTTTTAAATTGTTTCTTTGCTAAAACACATAAAATAAAAATCCAAAATTCAATTTATTTATTTAAATAATTAAAATTATGTCCTTACTAAAACATTCAAGAATAAAATTTTCATCCATCCAAAGCTTTGACCAATTTGGTTTGATTTATTTTTAAAAGCAAATCCTAATCATGAAATTTATTAAAATTAGAAATTTGATTTTATTAAAACTTTATTCTTTCATATGGTTTTTGTCTCACTTTAGGGTTTATGGTTTTTTCCTCCCCCTTTTTTTTGTAATAAGGCATTTTTTTTTCTTGTAATATTTAAGGTTCAGAGTTCTCTCTCTCTCTCTCTCTTTGGGTAACAATTAAGAGTTTTAGTGATGGTTTTACCCTTGAGAGTTATACAGATTGACTAGTAATAGCAAGAGGATTGCAGCAAAATGGTCATTAAAGCCCTTAATTAAAAAAAAAAAAAAAACTCATACCTTAACCTAAAATTTTAGGTAAAACTTAAGAATACAAAATGTAATTTGCCCTTAAAATATCATACTATAGGCCCGTTTAGAGGTTCAAAAACTAGTAAAAAAGTATCAAAAGTTACAAAAACGTTTGGTAAAACCACAAATTTTTTCACTTTTTTACTTTGTTACAGTAAAAAATAAAACAAAAAGTTTTACCAAACATACAGAAATTGTAACTTTTTTGCTCCGTTATTGTAAAAAACTTAGCAAATGCACAAAAAGTTACCACTTTTTTACTTTGCTATAGTAAAAAGTTCACCAAACATCCAAAAGTTGCAAAAAAATATTAAAAATTGTACTTTGTTTCACCAAATATACAAAAAAAATATAACTTAAAAAACACACAAAAAACTACCAAAAATTTTAATTTTTTTCTAGTTTTTAATCCTTCAAACGGGCTCTATAACTATAATAATATTAGATATAATATTATTTATATATATCATAATAATTTTATATTATGTATATTTTTTTACCACCATCTAGCTCATAAAATTCTAATCTGAAATCTATTTTTCTGTTAATGCTCATATATAACTTTCTTTCGCATGTTTCTTCTTTTAAATTAATCAAGTTGTGTTTTTTAAAATTTCAAGCATCAATTTATAGCCCTTAATATTCCTTAAAAAATTAATTTTTTGAATAATTAACTTTTTAATTATTTGTTAATTTGATACTTTTACTTTTCATGATTTAAAAAAAATTTAAATGTAAAAAAATAAATTTAATCATTTAAGAGAAAAAATAAAAAAAAAATTGAGTGGAATTTGAGCATTTCAAACGGGGCCTAAATGCCGTCACTGCCTAACTACTCATTTTGAAATTTAACAGCCTAATTCAAACACTGGGAACGGGACCATTTAAATCTACCAACCCAAAACCGTGGAAATTCCAACGAGAAGCAGCGAGCGATTTAGAGACGGAGAAAGACATGGGCTGCGCTTGCAGGCCGTTCTCGCCGCCGCAATTGCATCCGCCGCCGGCAACACCGCCAGTCAACACCGCCTTTCGGCCGTCGCTACGCGCCAGGTTCCCCGCCGCCGCCGCCAACATCATTTTCGCCTCCGCCGCCCCTGAAAGCTGTGAGAGACGGGGTTCGCATTCTCCGAGGTGTGATATTAGACGAAAACGTTATTTTACATTTTCTCCGTTGTTCCTGAGAAGCCCTAATCAATTTTCGTTCCATCATCCCCTCCTTCCCTTCTTTCCATCAGACCACGCCGCCGGCAATAACAAAGACAACGACGACAATAACAATCACCACGGCGGCGGCGGCGGAGGTTGGAACAATTCCTTCGATCCTGACGAGTGGGGCCGAGGGGACGGTAGGGGTGTTCTTGTTTTCCTCTGCTCTCGTGCGTTTTCGAACGATGATGGGACAAGTAGCTGTTCCCGCAAGAAGTTGTTCTTCTTCTTTGTGTCTGCGCTGTGCAGTTTTGGCCTTTTCCAGTCGGCTTCGGCCCGGGCCAGAACTAGTACTATAGGCGACGATGGAAAGGAAGACGAAGTAGAAGCTATTTGGGAAGTGAGGGGAGGCAAGTGGATGAAGCTCATAGCTGACCATTTTAAGGATGCATTTGTTGTTTCCACCGGAAAGTTGGGATCGTCATCGTCAGTTGCTGGAATTGATGCTGAGCGAGCATTGCATTTTGGTGTTGTCTTGGATATGTGGATGCAGTGCAGGGATTTATTCGTGCGTTTGATGCTCCCAGAAGGTTTCCCTCACAGTGTTACCAGCGATTACCTGGATTATTCTCTCTGGAGAGGAGTTCAGGGTGTCGCCGCCCAAATTAATGGCGTTCTCGCCACCCAGGTATTTTGTATTCCTTCATCACTTTGCTCATTGGTGATTAAACATGGTTGTAAATGTCAACTTCTCTATATTAACGGTCAACTGCTGGATGCTTGACATAATGTCTAGGTTGAAAAATCTAAAGAAAAGCCCGTGATGCTGCCTCAGAAGCTATTGTGTTTTATTTTCTCTCACTTTTGATGTTATTGTACTGTGTTTGATGTAGTCTCTACTTTATGCTGTTGGGTTGGGAAAAGGGGCCATTCCAACCGCTGCGGCTGTGAATTGGGTACTCAAGGATGGAATTGGTTATCTTAGCAAAATTCTGTTGTCAAAGTATGGTCGGCATTTTGATGTCAATCCAAAGGGCTGGAGATTATTTGCAGATTTGTTGGAAAATGCTGCGTATGGAATGGAGATTTTAACACCTGCGTTTCCCCATCTCTTTGTTCCAATTGGAGCCGCTGCTGGAGCTGGACGATCAGCTGCCGCTTTAATTCAGGTGAGTTGGAAAGTTTTGGTTTGTGCGCTAATTCTGGTGTGAGGTTCATTTATGCTCTGTTCTGTTTGTCTACTAATGCCCTCTTTGTATAGAACACATATTGCAGTTGTATGGATCCTAGGGAAATGAAAGAATAAAGCATATTATTTGGAAGAGTATCATGCTTTTACTTCACAATTTGTCTCTTATTGTTTATTTCGTTGTCATTGCATGCCCTACACAAATATTGGGGATTATAGCTTCGACTCTCCCCTTGCATCCTCTAGTCATATCAATAAGTGTATTGATCACTAGAGATTTTGTATAAGGGAGTGTGTCTTTTGACTTTTGAGCATGATTCAGTATTAGGGATTATGAATTCAACTCTCTCCTTGCATCCTCGTTGGAAATGAGTTGAGACTTTCTATGCTTGGAGCCTGCTTATATTTTAGTTTGTTAATAGGCATTTGTGTAAGTGCTCCAAGTGTGTTAGCATATTGGACCGAGGTGGTGTTAACTTGGTTTATCAGTTTTTTCTCAAGTAGACCTTTGGTCGAATCTTACTGAACTTCATCTAAACATGTAGCCAGTGCTTCACCCTGTGGCATCTAACTCTTCCCTTAACAGGCTGCTACCAGGAGTTGTTTCTATGCCGGCTTTGCAGCTCGGAGGAATTTTGCTGAGGTAATATTAATTACCTGTTGGTTACTAATGTTCAGATATTTTAAATACAAGTCTTTTACTAAGCATGAAAGCTTATTATCCTGTTGTCATTGTGTATTTGGTTTTGATGGTACGAAAGATATCTCTCTCAAATCCTAGCTATTGCTTGATTTTCTTCATGAATTTGTAGTTTTCTTTCTCTATTTATCTTCTGAAATGGGTCAATAATGGCAGGTAATTGCAAAGGGTGAAGCTCAGGGAATGGTGAGCAAATCTATTGGTATCATGCTTGGCATAGCATTAGCTAACTGCGTTCATTCCTCCACACCTCTTGCTCTTGCTTCTTTTGGTGTGGTAACTTGGATACACATGTTCTGCAATCTGAAGTCATACCAATCCATTCAGCTAAGGACTTTGAATCCTTATCGCGCAAGTACTTCATTACTCCCTTTCTTTATATTTTTACTTCATGACAGTTTGATTATGCGTGTTGAGAATGAAGTTATCATGTAGTGTTGCTGTCTTCTAGTTTGTTTTGCTAAGCAGGAAGGAATAATTTTCTTGCATGTCTTTATGTGCATGTTGTCACGCCCTGTGTTAACTTTTAACCCAAGGATGACTGATATGGGATTAAGGAATTTATTATAATTTACAATTCCCAACACTAAATCCAAGCTCAAGTCTCATAAACATGATTTTTGTTTGAAGTCCAGTGCCAGGCCACAATTGTATAATTTACAATTATGTAATCATCAGAATATCTAATAATATTCTTGTCAATCCCATATAGTATATCACATTATTATACAAAGGTTCAAATCCGAATATCATATAAATTATGTTCATTTATATACATAGTAAGTACGACCACAATAGGTACCCAATGGTTGGGTACACACCCAATATGTGTCAGAATTTTCAGTCAAGCTCATCCTAGGACAGCTGAGAGCAGCCAACCCCTTTCCCTTCCTCAGCGATGTCTTCTAGCAGAAGACAAAACTATCCTATCCTAGGTCTCTAATACCCTAGGTGGTGACCTTCAATCCCATGCAAATCTAGGTAAGGCCACCTTGCCATTAATTGCTCCCCACAAATTATAGCCTCCACAAGCTTGGGGAGGTTGTATCCTCTAATCCACACACACACACTAGGTACAAGCTCACAAAGCACAATATTACACTAGTCTGGAAAAATCCCCCAAAAATTCAACAATAGCTAATTAAATTATTTAGGTCACAATTATGAAGTCCAATGAATTTAATAAAATCTCAACTATCCAAAATTAATTACCAAAGTGGACATAATTTATTTACTGGGTCTCACATGTGCGTTTTGATTTCTTTCAACAGGCTTGGTCTTCAGTGAATATTTGCTTAGTGGTTTAGTTCCTTCAATTAAAGAGGCTAATGATGAGGAACCACTTTTTCCAGCTGTACCGCTTCTTAAACTGAATCCTGTATGTAAAGTGAGTTGCTTCTTTGAAGTTGGTAGTTTGAATTAGCTTTACCATGGGTTGATAATACACTTAGCATTTGCTTATGCATGTGAAATCTTGCATTAATGTCTTTAATTTTCCTATGATTTGGATATGTAATGGGTTAATCACAATTTCAATAGAGGCAGTGTAAAATTCATTTCTGGAATAAAAAAATAAGACAAAGTTCAAAAACTGGACGTGTCCAGTAAGACAGATTTGGAATATGTCAACCCAGTAAGTTTGGAGAATACGTGCCATGATTAATCTTGCGAAAGATTTTGAACATAGACATCACTGTGATGGATCTTTCATGTTTGGGTATTAGAGCTGGCAATGCTGTGCATGAAAAGATTTTGAACAATGTGGACCTACAGTGACATGTTCAAATTCCAGTCTGATTCATTCATCTTAAATGAAAAAGAAAAGTGGAATAATTCTTCAGCTTATGCATTCCAGTTTTTGCTTTCCAGGCACAATCAGCAGTAATGTCTGCAGAAGCCAAAGATGCAGCTGCTAATATTGAGGAACGGCTGCAGCTGGGATCCAAGCTCTCTGACGTTGTCAAAAACAAGGACGATGCACTTGCATTGTTTGACCTCTACAGAGACGAGGGCTACATTTTGACTGAGCATGAGAGAAAATTTTGTGTACGCACATCAATACCTTGGTTCCCTATTATAAATTTCTTCTAATTTTCAGGCTTCTTTTGCCTTTTTTTGGATTTTCATGCTTCTACTTCTTCCCTTCCATCTTTTTCTAGTCTCTTTGTTTTACCTCTCTGCCACTCATGTTTTGAACTTGTTGAAATGGTTTCAAAATCAATTGTTATTACCCACTTGCAGTTTTATCTTGTCATTCTGAAATTGTGCACATCAACCATTGCCCATTGGTTAATGGTTAGACGGAAAAAACCTGAGGATGTGAATGAAGATTGTTTCCTCTTTGTTTTTTTATTATTTACCTGTTTTATTTTGAAGTTGATGTTTATGGTTTAGTAGATACTTTGATAGGAAGTGCTCAACTCACTAATATTTGCCTCCTAAAATTTGTGTTTTTGGTTGAAATTTGGCCTATCAGGTAATACTCAAAGAAAGTTCCTTGCCACAAGACATGCTGAAGTCGTTGTTTCATGTCAGTTATCTGTATTGGTTAGAGAAAAATGCGGGAATCAAAACAAGGAGCGTGTTTGATGACTGCAGACCAGGGGGTAAACTGCGGATATCTCTGGAGTATGTTCAAAGGGAATTCAACCATGTCAAAAATGATGGGGAATTAGCAGGTTGGATGACCGATGGTCTCATTGCAAGGCCTTTGCCTAACAGAATTCGTCCCGGGTGTGCTTCCAATTCTGAGTAATGCTGACATAATGTGGAGCTGGAGGTTTTGTGATCACCTGCATCACTATTCCCGATCAAACAAATGAGGCGCAAAAATAAGCGTGCGTGCTATTCTTTTGTGACCAAAGTCCACCAAGTCCACGCGGCAAAGATTGGGTTATGGATGTTCATCTAGACGGGAAGATGAAATGGTATGTTGAAGTGGGGGAAAGGCTAGAAAGTGATGGAAGAATCGTCATTATAATTTGTCAACCTCAATTAATGGATAGGATTCCATGTGGAAATGTGGATAGATAATTGAAAGTTGCAGGTCTGTTGGTGATCAGCTGGGGACTTGGCAACAGAGGTGCATTTAGTTTCAGAAATTGATCAGCTGATAATTTTGAAACAGCATTCATTCACTGTGCTATGTTGATGTTTTGCCTATGTTTTAGAAAATTTGCACATTGAATTTGGAGAGAATTGCTGTGATAAGTTCATGGCTGAACTTCATTCTCTCTTCCTTTCTGGCAATACATGTATGTAATTCTATTTACCAAAAAAAGGATGACTTAGTAGCACACACTTCTTGTTATAAACAGACGTAGTAGTTCATTCTTCATTCTATATGGAAAAATATGATGGTTTTCTTGATGGAAAATTGAGATATATTGCACTTCTTGATAAAGCAGAGGTTCATTTGTTAGTTCAAATATGCATGCCTTTTTTGTCTATTCTACATTTTGATGAAAAAGGGTGTCTGAGGTAGAAAATTATGTTAGGTTGGGAATTATTAGATTAAAATTTAAAGGTTTAGATTTATTTATATTTTTTTAATTTGAAGTAAATATAAATATATTTGAACTGTTAGATTTTAATCAAAATAGAGGGTTTCTAACTTTTATATAAAATAATTATAGAAAAACTGTATAACTCAATTTGTAAAGGCACTTTTATACGATTTATATGTTGTATATCCAAAGTATGTTTTTTAAATATTGTAATTTATTTTTCTATTAATCCAGAATTATCTTACCTGCCAACAAAAAAAAAAAGTTCTAGAAGTCGCGGAGTTTATTTCGATTGGTGAATTTGAGTACAAGATTTCGATTTCCCTCCATGATTCCGTCCATTGGTGAACTGAGTACAAAAGTTTTTATTCGACCTTTTGGAAGATGCAGTAGCAGGCTAGCAGTAGCAGTGTAGAGAGAGAGAGAGAGAGAGAGAGAGGGAGAGAGAGTTAGTATGAAAGAAGACCCGATTGAAAAGCTGTGGGAAGAAGTGAGGGAGCTGAGCCTGGGAAGCACCACAACCCAGGTGGAGCGCCTCCGTTCTCCGCCAACGCCTCTCCAATTCCTCCGCCAGTTCGTCTCCCCTAACAAGCCCTGCCTCATCTCCAACGCCACCATCCACTGGCCCGCCACCTCCCTCTGGTCCCACGACGACACCCACCTTCTCCGCGCCCTATCCGCCGCTACCGTCTCCCTCCACCTCACCCCAACCGGTCGCGCCGACTCCCTCGCCCCCAACCCGTCCAATCCCTCCTCGCTCTGCTTCGCTTCCGCCCACGTCGAGTCCATGCCCTTCCCTCTCGCCCTGGACGCCATCTACTCCTCCGATTCGGATGCGAAATTCGTCGCCTACGCGCAGCAGCAGAACAATTGCTTTCGCTCCGAGTACTGTGCGCTTGCCGACGACTGCGAACCCCACATTCCGTGGGCCACTGAGGCCCTGGGTTGCCTCCCTGAGGCTGTCAATCTCTGGATTGGGAACCACCTCTCCGAGACCTCTTTCCACAAAGACCATTACGAGAATCTCTACGCCGTCATCACCGGGGAGAAGCACTTCCTCCTCCTTCCGCCTACTGACGTCCATCGCATGTACGTTCGTGAGTATCCTGCAGCTCACTACTCCTACTCCAAGGTCTGTTGCACACATATGATTATACATATATGCATACCTACATACATATATATATGTATGTATGTACGTATTAATTTGATCATCATCATCCGTTGTGTTCTGCATTGCAGGACTCTGGAGAGTTCAAATTGGAGCTTGAGGATCCAGTGAGTTATGTGCCTTGGTGCACTGTGGATCCTTACCCTTCACCTGAGGAAAGAGAGAGAGAAATGACAAAATTTCCATTGTATTTCAATGGACCAAAGCCATTTGAGGTCACAGTCAAGGCAGGGGAAATTCTTTACTTGTAAGCTTTACTCTTCACTATTATCATTTTTCTTTCCCTTTTGGGTGTTTTCAATTGCTCGTATGAATTTTAGATTTGTCTAAAGTTCGAACTTTTGCCCCCTGGATATGACACTGCATTGTATAAGCTGATAAATTTGTTGGATGTGCATCCATACAAAATTTAAGGAGAGTATTAAAAAGAATTTTGGGCTAAAATATGGTGAATTTCAAATGTCATTTTGTGATTCATTATTCAACTAGTTAACAGGTTAGAGCATGAAACTTGAAATCAGTGACATGATCTTTGATCCATGTAATGTGTGTTTTGAAAAGAAACTGTTATGTTATTTTTGTAAAGCAAACCGACTTCATTTTTTAATTTTTAAAATTTTCTTCTATTGTGATAAAAGATTCCTCTTCTTCTTCTTCTTCTTCTTCTTCTTCTTTAATGTGAAAATCATGATGTTAATAATTATGATTTTACTATAGAAAATTCCTCAATATCTTGTTTATTCGCCAAAAAAAAAAAAAAAAAATTCTAATTTATCTTAGATGAATATTTCAACCATCGACTCATAGGCCAGTAACATATTCATGCCTTAACAATTTTCTGAGGCTTTTGCCTAAAGCAACCTTTTAAACCACAGATTATGGCACAAACCAGTCAGTCAATAAATCATCATAAATAGGTTACCACATGAAGTTGTCAATGTGAAAAGTGTATTCAAGATGAAGTCCTTCATAACCGTGTATTATTATTATTATTATTATTTTTATTTTTATTTTTATTTTTATTTTTATTTTTTGTCAACAGAAGTCATCATTTTCAATAGCATATTTAGAGAAGTCATGTCTACGAAGGACGGCCTTTAATGTGCCCTTATTCTCTCGGCTGTGTTTCTAGGCAGTTGTTGTGTGGAATTAATTTGTTTTAGAAAGAGACGTATGCATTTACGTTGCTTTGCTTTCGAATGGGAATATCTCCCACTTTCATATTGATTGCTTGGGTTGGTTTTGATTGTGGAAAAGAAGTTGTGAAGTGTAACTGCAGAAGTCTTTAAAGTCGTTATTAGGAACAACGTATTCAAGCCGAAGAAGTGTTTAGGAGAGACGACTTCATTCTCTCTCTCTTTATCAGTTATCAATTCCCATAAACCTCAAACACTCGGTCAAACTGTCTCTCTTTATCAGTTATTCTCAGCGATGGCTAAGCCTTATTGGAGGGAATCACCAAAAGCCCTCCCCAGTACCTAGCCCAGTCGTGGGCCTGTGGTATCAGTTGTCTGATAGCTGGAGATACCCTATCCATCTGTGGGTATCATATGCCTCCATGGATGTTTTGTATTTGTATCCCTTATCATAATGTCCTGGTTGTTCCTGAATAAATTTTTAGGGCTGATTGTTTAGTTATGACGCTGAATTAATGGATTTTTATGCAGGCCAAGTATGTGGTTTCATCATGTTAAACAGAGTCCAGACAGCAGAGGACGCACTATTGCAATAAACTATTGTAATGATGACAATTTGTTTCTGTTTTCTTGGTTTGATTTTAGGAGTAGAAGAAATTAAAGTTCATTTTATTTGGCAGGGTATGATATGCAGTTCGATATAAAATATGCTTACTTCAACTTCTTACAATCAGTTCCTCATCCCTCATCCCATGATCGGTCATTGCATAAAATGAGATGTCTTGGAACATCATCAGATACACCTATTTGCGATTCAGAGGATGAATCAAATATCAATGCTGTGGCGAGGTTGAATGTAGCAGAAAATAATGGTGGCAGTGATGAGGAATGAGTACTGATGTGTTAGCGGGGGTGGTTTGATTTTTGAAAAGCTCTTTGGTGTGAAGATGCAAAGATTAGAATAGGGAAGACAGCGGGGAATAGCTCCTATGGTTTAATTGTTGGATTTTGAGCAGGTGCAGAATTTTCCCGCTGGTTGAAATTATATTGATGGCTGCCGGTGCATAAATTCCTTAGCAGCTCAAGTCCCTTGAAATACTTTTTTGCAGTCCTTGTTTTGCCATTTGCAGCAACACGATTGAAGCCTTATAAGAATGATTAGTTTGGTTGGTCCTCATTTTTCAAGCTGCCTATGGTTTTCTTTCTCAAGATTGGTGTGATAATGTTCTCTAGTGTACCAAAAGTGAGAGAGGGTTTGACTGGAAAAGGGTTTTCTTGATTTCTATTCTTAGACTACTGTTCTGTAAGTAATTATGTATATCAATTTTTTCATCTGGATGTTATAGCGGCCTAAAGACGCCATTTTTTGATGTCTATACATAGACAGCAGATATTGATAAAGCAGCAGAAATCCTATGCAAACCTCAGCCCGTACTGCAAAGCAGTCTGGCAGCTCCTCTGCGCAACCTTGGACGTTGTTCGCACTGGCTTTCATATTGATTTGCCACAATAATCAAAGTTGGGACTGCTGTTTGGCAAAACATTAGGTCTTGGGGGGTTAAATCTGTCAACCTCTGGAATGGGAAGTGTTGTCAGCTGGGAGGAACAATCTTATCCTAAGAGGGCTTTGTTTATGTTTTCGTGGTTCTAAAGAATGGGAAGTATTGTCATATTCATGCCAAAAATGATGGGTCACAATGTCTCCAGGTGGTGTTATCCCACCCCAAGCTACTATTGTGCTAAGTGTTGTGCTTTCAAGTGAAATTGCCCGTTTGTTCTATTCATATCAATCTGTTTAAATGGGTTGGAAAATTGTGATAAATTTGATATTAAATCAGTCTTTGTTGAGTTTTGTGTTGAAGACGATCCCTCATTAGAAACTTATGCTTTAAAGACTGGAAGAGAAAACTGCATATGGGTTGTGTATCATTTGTGTATAACGTGCTGAGTTTGCTTTGCTTGGTGGCACTTGATACCTTTATCATCATTTAGATGCCCATTTTTCTAAACAAGCAGCTGAAGTTGCAGTTACTCAGTTAACATGGTATGCCATTTTAGAGTGGTTTTGTGAATCCAAAACTAGGGTTTGCCCTCCATTTTTGGGTGGAGGAGTGATTTGCCAGTTACAAGAAATGTGAAAACTTGTGGACTTTGATAAAAACATTCATCAAAATGTAATTTAATTAAAAAAATGTTATTGCCATATCTTTTAGCGACTCTTTCTAGTACTCTTCTGGTAGAGTAAATCAAGTGAGTAGAACTTGTTTGGTCCTCTCTCTCTCCTCTTTTTTTTTTTTTCCTTACTACCTTGAAGGTTTAGGAAATTTCTTCTGGATTGTACTAAGCTAGCTTCATTAGGTGGGTTTGTTTTTCTGAATTAGATGTTAACGAGTAAACTGTTGCTCTACGAAAGTACTAGTGAAATTTGTGAAATGCTCCAATCAGGCTCTTGAGAGGTTTCTTGAAGCAAATGCAAGGATGGAAAAGGATTGTGTGATGTTGCCCCTTTTAATCAAACGACACTAATTATTGGAGGGAGGGTGCGAGGAGGGGGTGCCAACTTGCTGTTTATTTGTCACTTAAAAACAATCTGCTCATTGGCAGTGACCACAAGAACCAGGAGTGGCAGCAAGAACAATTTAAACATACCTTTACATGTCTATTTTTATGTTTTTGGCATGCGTGCCCTCTTAATGATTCAATTTGCTGGTTCATTTATAGTATTTATCGTCAAATGATATTCTTAATATTTTTTTCATTCATTCATGGCAATATACACTTACTAAAGGTAAATTACACTTGAGTCCCCTTAACATTAGAATAATTACACTATCACCTCTCAATATTTAAAGATCATATTTATTTTGAAATATTAGTAATATTGATCATTTTTCGTTAAATCTAAAGATGTAACAGAAAATATTAACATACTTAAAATTTTATGTGTTTATCATATTTTACCATTTCTTTTTTCACATATTTATCAAGTTTTTTTACAAAAATTCCTAAAAATAAGTAAAAATATTTTTTTTTGGATATTTTTGTAAAGCTAATATTAAGATACGGTATAAGCACATTTATTTAATATATATATATAAATTTAATATGATGTAATTATGTTAATTTAAAATTTATCTGATTTAAAAAAATAATTATTTGAGAAGTGTTAATTTTGAATGGTATGCTTTAATAGATTAAATAAAAATTTTAAAAATTTAAGTATAAACAACACAACACAAGTTTTCAACACAACAGGGAGATCGACACCCCTCTGTAAAGAACAGAGTCCTTTGTTCCTCGAAGGCTCGAACCATCTTTTGGTTTGAAGTATAGTGCTGCAGAGGAAACTAATGGATGCCTTGTCTTCTTCTTCCTCACTCCTCTTCTCTACATTCCCAAATCTCTCTCTCAAACCACCACCATCGTCGTCCAATTTTAACCCTCCTCTCCTCACTATTTCATCTGCTAGAACCGAACCACCGCCAACTTCAACCGCCCCCGCCAAACCTTCAAAGAATCAAAACCCACCACCACCACTATTATCCTCTCCCCCAAAATCCATTGCCGCGATATCAGCACCTCCGCCACGACAACTGCGGCCGGCACCGGCTAGAAGACGGGTGGCAGCCGCCATCTTCGACGCATTTGATGATTTCGTTAACAAATTCATCGACCCTCCTCTCAGGCCTTGGGTAGACCCCAAGTACGTCCTCTCAGACAACTTTGCGCCGGTCAGCGAGATTCCCCCGACGGAGTGTGAGGTGGTGGAGGGTTTCCTCCCGCCGTGTCTCGACGGCGCGTATATTCGCAATGGTCCCAATCCTCAGTTCCTTCCCCGTGGTCCCTACCACCTTTTCGACGGCGACGGCATGCTTCACGCCGTCAGAATCTCCAAAGGCCGCGCCACCCTCTGCAGCCGCTACGTCAAGACTTACAAGTACACCGTCGAGCTTGAAGCCGGTTGTACCATCTTCCCCAACGCCTTCGCCGCCTTCCAGAGCCTCACGGCATTGGCCGTGCGCAGTGCACTCGCCGCCGCCAGAGCCCTCACCGTACAATACAATCCCGTCAACGGCTTTGGTGTCGCCAACACCAGCTTGGCTCTCATTGGTCCCAGCCTCTACGCTCTTTACGAGTCCGACCTCCCCTACGCCGTCAAACTGTCGCCGGAAGGGGATATATTGACATTAGGTCGCGACCACTTCGACGGGAAACTTTCGCCGTGCATGACGGCCCACCCGAAGACCGACCCAGAAACTGGCGAGACCTTCGCCTTCCGGTACGGCCCGAGACAGCCATTTCTGACATTGTTCCGCTTCTCCAGCGACGGAGCGAAACAACCGGACTTGCCCATCTTCTCCATGGAACGGCTGTCAATGATTCACGACTTTGCGATCACGAAGAAGTATGCGATTTTCACCGACATACAAATCGGACTGAACAGCTTAGAAACGATCATCGGAGGAGGATCGTTGCTGGGTTCGGACCCGGAGAAGGTGACGAGAATCGGAGTCATCCCGCGGTACTCCGAGGACGAGTCAGAGATGAGGTGGTTCGAGGTGCCGGGGTTCAACATCATGCACGCCATTAACGCTTGGGAAGAGGACGGCGGCGAAACGGTGGTGATGGTGGCGCCGAATTTATTGCCGGTGAAGGAGGTGTTGGAGAGCGTGGATTTGGTGCAGGCGACGGTGGAGAAGGTAAGGATCGACATGAATGCGGGGACCGTGTCAAGGCAGCAGATAGCAATGGGAAATCTCGACTTTGCGGTCATCAATCAGAACTACATTGGGAAGAAGAACAGGTAATTTAAACATTCAGTCAAAAATAGTAATCGTTTTCTTCTGTGTAATATCATAAAAATAAGGAAAATTTTAATATATATATATATATATATATTTTAACTCAAAAGATCCGGACTAACTTACCTAAATTTCGATTAATTTTTAAAATTTTGAAATTAGTATGAATTTTGACAAAATTATTCTAATTAATTTAATATTTTTTCAAAAGAAAATAATAACTTAACAGTCTGTCTGAATAAAATAAAATTAAAAAAAGATCAAATTTTAAAATTAATAACTTGTTTGTGAGTTTTGTTAAGATAAATAAGAAAAGAACTAGAAAGAAATAAATGAAAAGTAAGTATTAAAATTTAAAATTTTTCATCTTCTCACAATTGAGAAAATATAAAAAGAAGAGAAAAGTGAATTAATGAAATTTTCAAAGTAATATATTTATTTATAAAATAAAAAATAAAAAAATTAAATTACAAATATGTCTTAACTTTAAATAAATTGATTACACTCTAATGTGATAAAAGATTTAAAGGTAAAATTTAATCTTTCATTTCCTTTCATTTCTTTTCAACTTACAAATGGAGAAAAAAAATTATTTTTTTTCATTAATTTACAAACAAATAAAAAAAATATAATCATTTTTTTCTTTCATAACTAATATTTTTTTTTTCTCTTCTAAACTTGCAAACGGGGCCTCAATAATTTATATTTTGATTTGAACTAATAATTGCCTGCTGATGCGTTGAATTAGAATTTGGAATTTGCGTAGCACGTAAGTGGAGAAATAATTTTGGTTACTGCGCAGGTATGTGTACGCAGGGATTGGGGATCCATTCCCAAAAATATCGGGAATTGTGAAGTTGGACATATCCACGGCCATGGAAGGTAACCGGCGGCGAGATTGCACGGTGGCTAGCCGGATATTTGGGCCAGGATGCTTTGCCGGCGAGCCCTTCTATGTAGCCAAGGACCCAAGTAATTTGGACGAGTGCAAGGATAAAGAAGGAGAGGAAGATGATGGATACGTTGTAACATACGTGCACAATGAGAAGACAGGAGAATCGAGATTCATGGTTATGGATGCAAAGTCTCCTTCTCTTGACATTGTCGCCGCCGTGAAGCTGCCCCAGCGGGTGCCTTACGGCTTCCACGGCCTCTTTCTCAGGGAATCTGACCTTCATAAAATGGGTTGAATTCGATGAGTAAATATCAACGGTTAATTTTAATCACCCGCCACAGACAGAACAGAGGGTTAATGCTGCAATTTTTAGTTTACCCAAAATATAAACAGGGAAGTTTGGTTTATCCAAAAAAAAAAAAAAAAATTATTTTTTTAATTTCTTTTAATTTTTTGTGATCAAATTTCGTCACATAACACTTTTACACTTATTTTATATTATTTTTATTTTTTGGTAAAATTGACCATCCAAACATTACCCTACAATATAAATGGATAAAATAAACATCCATTCTTACATTAACCATTATATTTTTATTAGTGATTTGATGTTAATAACATTCCTTATTTATTTATTTATTTATTTATTTTTAGAATTTTCTATGAAGTTGGCATGGCATATTTATCACCCACTAACATATTCTTTCATTACATTTAATGCTATTGCCACATTATGGCAAAAGATTTGATAAAAATTTTTAGTACAATACCATGTTTGCATTTTTAGTAAATTTAGCTGATCGATTAGCAATTGACTATAAGTAATTCAGTATTTAATTTTGTAGTATCTAAACAGTTGCTTAAATATAGGCAAAGCCCAAAACATTTCATCATTGTAATATCTAAACATTAGCTTAATTAAATACAAATAAAGATCGAAACATTTCATTGCTATAGTGACACTTTTTATTTTACAAATTTTATTAATACTAGACCTCAATGTTTAGCAGAATATTTATGTATATAATATTTTTTATGTCATGGACCTAACCTTATATGCCTGGGATGGATATCGTAGGAAAATAGAACTAATTTAAACTGAATTAAAACTTAATTTAAGAAAAGAAAATAAAAGCGAAGAGAAAAGAAGGAAGAAAAAGAAAAGAAATGGGTTGGGCTCACTTACCATAACACAACTTGAGTCCAATTCAGTCCAAAAAAAATAAAATAAATACTTCACAGCGGACCCTTAAGGTCTAAAAATAAAATTAAAAAAAAAAAACTCAAAAAATCTCAAATAATGACTAAATAAAAATCCCAAGTATTACTTTGTAATATTTAAAAATTTTAAACTCCTATAAATAAATTTTATTTGATTATTTCACAAATTAATGGTATTATCTCCATCATCTCCGAATCCATCAAGTAAAAAAACATCCAGACAAAGTCGATATCTGACCAGTATTTTTAACCAGCTAAAATTCTCTAATACATCAGAGAAACAAATACCATAATCTTCAAATATAAAGTGGTTAATTAGATAATAAATTTTAGTATTCGATGATTTAGGCAAGTAATCAAGTAATTTGGATAGTTAATCAGATAATACCCACCAAATATCCAATAAATGAGTAATTGTGTGGCTAATTTGAGTAGTAATTAAATAATACCCGTTGAGTAGCTTATAATTAGGATAATTCAAACAGTTTCAGATAATACCCGTTGGGTATATTACATATACCGTCCCCAAACCTAACGGATATTTTCTTTTTATACTTAGCCCGTTTAATTATCCGTAAAATTAAAAAAAAAATACCCATAGTTATCGAGTTAAAAATGCCCTCCCTAATTTTGACTGGCTACTGGTCTAATGATGGAAATCATAGCATAAAGAGTTCACTAAAAGAAATACTTTCAGAACAAAATAAGACATGATGCATGATAGTAAATTTACATCAACGTGATTTGTTAAAAGAGAAAATTACAGGAGGAAATGATACCCCATATATATATATATATGTATTTGCTCAGTCCACAACCTTTGGGACCGAGGGCCCAGAGAAAATCTTTCCGTCTCCGTAAATTAGCGGCTCGGTAACGCGCGTAGAATGAGGGATAATTCCCCCTATGGCTGCCTGGTATTCCCTATAGGATGCCCAAGTGACCAAATAAAGACCGGCAACAATTAAAAGTCCCCCTATGATGCTGTTCCCAAGTGTAAAATTAGGCAAAGGAGTTAGTCCAAAGTGTCACCTGCTTATTTGCTGAAGAAGTTAAAACACTAGATCTTCCAAATCAAAGTTCAAATTATGGGGATGCACAAAATTCAGTTTGGTATTAAAATTTAAACCGAACTACAAATTTTGAAACAATAAACAAATTGTTCAACAAATAAATTGAACTAAATTGAATTGCCAATTTCGATTTAGTTAGATAGATTTATGAGACAAAAAAATTTATACTACGTAAATATGCTCGATCAGACTCATGACAATAATTCTCAAATAAAATATATACGCATAAATATTGCTATTTGTCTTATAACAAAATTAAAAGAAGGTATTTAGGATATAGAGCTTAGAATTAAAACAACTTAATTATTTAAATAAAAAACTATAAGGATTTGAGTTAAAGTAATTGTTTTACAAATCAAATTCGATAATGGTAACATATCCCAACATGTAGTATTTTTTATGTTTTCATTTAAAAAAAAAAGGCTTATATAATTAACATATTATATATAGAGCATATGTCATATTAATAGTATTGGTTTGGTTCGGTTAAGCAGCCTTTTAAACCACAAATCGAACCAAATCATTCAGTTTTTCAATTTTTCAAACCATAACAAAACCATTAATTCAAAAAATCAAATAAAAAAGGACCAGTTTGGTTCAACTTGACGGCTCGACCAGTTTGGTTGTGCACCCCTACTTCAAATGTCCACAAAACTATTTCATTTTAGAACATCAATGCGACAATCATAGGATAAAAATATATTAATCCAAGCAAAGTTAAGAGGTGCAAATGGAGCTGAAGTATTTATTAGAGCAAACCTTCCCAAAAAAATCGGGCTTCCAAGGAAAATTGTCGAGAGGAAGGCAGATGCAGCAGGTTGTAGTGGATTATAAAGAGCAACCAAAGCAGGTCCAATGATCTTATTGGACCATGTCAGGAGTCCATAGTTGACGGCAGATGCAGCAATTCCCTGAGAAAACAAAGGGAACACAACACGACAATAACAACTGAAAATTATCAGAAAGTACAGCCATCGGATTGGGGGTTCAAAAAAAAAAAACAGACCGTCATTGGAACCCAAGGAAATTCAAGCGTTCATTTGGTCCCATTAAATATTTAAAAAAAAAAAAAAAAAAACAACCCGGAAATCGGTGGACATAGAATGGAATCAAATATCCATCCACTCCAAACACCCTATGTGAGATTCTTCAAGCTTTGCCTGGCCTCAAAATTAAACAGAACTCGAAAGAACTAGTAGCTAGGTTTTCTGTACTTCAGTGTTTTTCCTTTCACTTGATTCTATTAATAATTTTTCATAAAATTGACCAAAAAAGAAGAAGAGAGAAAATGATAACCAGCCACAATACCACCACTCAGCCTCTCAGGCAGACAAAACTATAATGAAAGAAAAACCCGGAAATGAAATTGTTTAGCAGGAACTACTGACTGAAGCTGCAAATAAATAACAATACTTACAGCATAAAATACTGCAAAAATCTCAGACCCGGTTAAACTCCAGCCTGTTGACTCACTGGTTGTAAAGAATGCTGTCACTACCATAAGTAGAGCACCAAAGAAGTATGAATATGCTGTCACTGATATACTGGCAGGATATTTTGCAAGAACTGGAGCCTGAAATTATTGTACAACAACAGGGTCAAACCACACAACAAGAAGCATAGCTCTAAGCTAATCTGCATATATCAACATATTCATTCCTCAAAATTGAAGAAACTGTGATTTCCCACGAAAAAAGGTTTCTTTATCACATCCATGATCAATGATAACATGCATATTACATGATTTACATAAATTATGGCAATTCAGTTGCAATAGATTTTACCCATCATTTGGAAAGCACAATTTGGGAGCTGATTGTAATAAAAATGAATTTTAAAAGTAAAAATAAAATGTTAAAATTAAGCTTCACAGGTGGAGCAATAATTTGCTATAAGCATGCACTCAGGGAGGAAAAGCACCAGCTATCAAAAAATAATAAGAAACTAATAAATAAACGAAGAAAAGCACCTCTGCCCTTAATATGTGAAAAACAATGGACTCCAGAAAAGGTTGAAGCCAGTCAGTAGAAAACATAAGAAAAATTAGAAACGTCTAAGAGTCATAACCATATCCCCAACGGGGGGTGGCAGATTAGTATGATTTGTATCAGGGAGATGTTGCTCTTGTATATTTCTTACTGAATTTCCAGCATTTTGGAAAATCAGTAGATGTAAATACAAGTGGATTAGACTGATATGGTATATGATCCATGCTTTATGAAGGCAATGCAACAACGGAAGCAGGAACTGGTGAATACCGTGACTGCCTTTGTGAATTCGTTGCATCTTATATCACTTTTTGTACAGACTGAGGTACCCACAGGGATGGTAACTCATTTATGACAACTAGTTTGTCACACATCTGTGAGTAGACTAAGGGGAGTGTGATTTTTCACAAAAAGAACAAAGAACAGTTGAGTTACTCTTGACAACACAGAGAAGTGAATCACTGCCTATATAGGTGTTATTGAGATTAAAGATTGTGACAATCACTTCAGCAGTAGAAACTATTATTGTCTGCAATTCTGCTCGTTTGTTAGATGATGTATTAGTTTATTAGTATTTTGGATGGAATGTAATTATTATGCGACTCTTTTGCCGACTTCATAGTTATTGCATACATGAATCTTAATTGTAATTAGTGTTATATTGCATGAACAAAGTAAAAATATCCAAGAAAAAAATATCTATATATACATATTTTTGCTATGCACTCACCATGTTGTGTCCTCCACTTATTAAAAATTGTTGTGCAGTTTTTCATGTGTTGGTGTCTATGCTTCCTAAATGCATGTTTGTGCATGGAACAATTTACAATAGTTGTTAGAATCTTTTATTCATACTTATTTTTCAACTGCATACAAAAAAGATTTCTCACCATTTTTGGATAACAAAATATCAAGGTATTTGTTATGTAAAAGAATGATGAAAATATTATTATTTTCATGTATGTAAAGCATGTATATCTTTGTTGTTTTGCTATGTCTTAATATTTTTGGGAGTTTCCTGATAAGTACAAAATTAGTCAAATAATCAAATACCTGAATCGCTAAATAAGCCGCCATGCACATACAGTTTCCTATTAAGCACAACACACCAAGATGCCAATGATCAAGCCCAAACTGTAAGAAAATCGATATCAACCATCCAGCAGGTTCCGGTTGACCCTTGGCACTTATTTCATTATTTGCTGAAATGTCCAAATCCCTGTACCCAATCACAGCTGGACCTTGAAATATAACCATCACTAGGGCACCAGACACACACATGAGTGTACCTCCAATTTTTGCCTGGCCTTCAGTTCTTAGCAAATTCACAGTTTCTGCACTGCATGAACAAGATTTACATATCATAAAAGCAATGGAAATGTAAGACGTCAGTAAACAAGCATACAAACATACAAAAAGATAAATATAGATGAATGCGCAGGGGACAAGATAGAAGCCAGGATAACATTACTTGGAAAACAATAGGAATCGATCAAACTGACCCCATTATCACAGCAAATATGAATGTAAAGACAGGAATTGCAGGTTGTACAGCAGCAGCATAAGTTGGATTTGTATAACCAAGGCCAAGGAGAAACAATAGCTGGTTCCCAAATATCCTATTTTAATATTTAACAGAGAGAGAGAGAGATGACCATAATGATTGATTAGCAGAGTATTACGCCTGTCAGAAGGATTGTATAACATATGTCGCAAACTCAACCTAGAAGTTCTGGAGAATTTTATCTTACCCCGTTAGTCCTAGAAAGAAAAATGATAAGAGGAGCCCCCGAGTCAAAGGTGGTCTAACTCTTCTGCAGGCATGAAACAAGAAACTTTTCAAAATGCTGTATTGTATCTATTCATTAGTTAAGCATAAAAGGAATGCGGTGACTCCTCCATCCTTACAATTGAATACCCAGATGAAAGAGATCTGCAGTGTCGATACAAATGTATATATTTAATCATTTGCAGGTATCAACAAATGCTGGTTAAGCAGCTAAATTTATTGTACAACGTTAATAACAACGCTAAAGCAATAAAAAAAAGTATAAAAAATTGTGTAGAATATGGATCAGATTAACATAAAGAAAGCAGAGCAGTAGGGAAACAAAACTACAACAGAGAATCCTCTTGGATTTTAGAGTCAATTATATTGAAGTTTGCGACTTTTCATTTGAGTATGAGTTAATTTGCTCATGGGCAGTCAAATGAGTTCTCCAAAACCAAAATCTCTTCATTAGAACATCAGAACATCAATTTTTTTTTTCTACAGCAATTTTAAAGCATATTTGTCAGTTTTGATTGGTAAAATTAACAGTGATTTCACGTTCTCTCTCTAACAATAAACCCAATTTAGTTGAGTACGTGAATTTAGAATCATGTCTTAATTATAACTCTTTTCAAATTGTGTGACGGTTGTGAATACAAAATAAGTTTCAAATAAAAAATGTTTGTATATAACAAATGGATTGTATAAATGGATATTTTAGAAAAACAATAATCATTACTTTATTTATAAAAAGTTTAAGTTTTTATATAAAGATTATAATAAATATTTATTTTAGTCCTAAATTACTATCTTTTACAAAATTTTAAATTATGTTTTATCTAAAAATATAGTTTAAATTTTACTTTAAAAAATAAATAAATTTACATGGTTGGCCTGAAATTAAACTTAGGGGGCCGATTGGATATTACAAAATGTAGTTTCCATAAATAATACACTTTTATAAACTTTGATATGATATTTTTTGCTTAGTTTGGGAAGTAAAATTTTTCCCCTCTAAAAATTATCCTCCCTTCTTAATCTTAGAAGAAAGTGTATTATTTTTGGAGAGGGTTTCAGCTCTCCAAAAATTATCCCCCTTTATATGGACTAAATTGGACTATTATGTCCCTTCTCATCCTCCTTCTCACCTACAAAATGTATTTTATATTAGAAATAAATTATTTTTTTTCTAATGGAAAAATGTATTAAAAAATTATATTAATAAAAATTAAAAAAAATATAATTTTTTTCCAAATAGGGGGCGTGTGATTAAAAAAATATATTTTTTTCAAATAGGAGGTGATGTGATTTTAAGATAATAATATTTTTTTAGCAAATATAAATAATATTATTTTTTAGCAAATTTATACAAAATTACACATATATTGATATTTTTTAAATAAGGAGAAAAAAAATAAGCGACTAAAAAATTTTCGGATAAATTGGAATGTTATTGTCTACGAAACTAATTTATATATTTTATAAAGTTTAATTTATTAATAACATAATTTATTTATAATTAATTTGTACTAGTTGGTTTTCATATTATATAATTAACATAAACATATAATTAAGTTTGGGTAACCAAGTTTAATTTAATGGGTAACCAAGTTTAATTTAATGGGTAACCAAGTTTGGGACACCACAAGGACAAAAGAGTCATTTGACTGTTTTTTACATCATTCACCTCTTCTTATTTATAAAACATCCAAACCAAGTCAAAAGTTATCCCCCTTCATAAACATCACATCAATGTAGGCCAACTCTCTAAAAATAATACCTCCTCTTATCTTATACTCTTCTAAAACTTATCCCCTTGAAATTTTAGTACCATCCAATCAGGCCATAGGCTCAAAATCTTTTTAAGCCCACTCCAGCGAGAAATAAATTTATTTCTAACCCACCTCGAGACCGACTCAACCCATCCACTGGTCAACATTAGGGACATGTTTGGGAACACTCTAAAAACACCAACTTTTAATATTCTTCAATTTTCTTCAACTTTTCCTAACAAAACTTATATATATATATATATATATATAAAGATTTACTATACACAAAATCACTAATTTTTTTCAGTTTTCTTTAAGTTTTATAAATTTTTACGAAACACGTAACTTTTACCAAAAAGTGATACATGTCAACATCCAAACAAAAGTTACAAGAAATTTTGAGTGTTTTGATTTACCAAACACAGCCTAAGCATGTTCATTTTCCACTCTCACCAAAAAAAAAATCATTGCGTGTGTTAGAAATCAAAATTGACTTTATTTTTTTCCTTTATGTATTGAGGGCCCATACGACTCCACTCACTGACGCACCTTTGGATTCATTTTGATTCCCTATCACGTTATATTATCTATTGTTTATCTTATAATATTTTGCAGCAAATTTCTTCTATGCTATTACCAGTCGCGCTGAAATTTTGACTTTTAATTATTCAGTCTAATTTATTTAATTTTTTGTTTAATTGTAATTAATTTCTAAGATTTAAATTACATTTTGGTTTGACTCCAGTTATTGTTCACGTAGAAATATATATATATATATATATAATAATAATAATAATAAATTTGTGCAGAACAAAATTAAAAGTTGAAAACATCACCTAATTAGAGATTAAAAAAATTAAATATTAGATACGTATTTATGTATATCATTACATAAATATGCATAACAAAATATATTTGATACTATTAGTTAACTCAACCCTGATTAGATCCGACCCGTTATTTCAGTTTGAGCTCTTAATTTTTTTTCATTATAATTCAATTTTTTCTTATTGAAAATCGAAATAATTCGAACAAGTCACATATATAGGATGAATAACTGAATAACCACCCCCTAAAAAATTATATAACATATTAGTCATTTATTAAAATATTAAATAAAACAAATATTAATTGAGCGGTAGCACCATGCGGCATAAAGATAATTATTAAAATAAAAAAAATACTTTTTAAGAAACACACAGTCCTTTTAATTTGTTTTATTAATAAACTAGTTCTTCCGAAAGAATCAAATGAATTATCAGTCGAGTTAATTATGCCTCCGTGTGTGGAGTGATAAAAAATTTTAAAAATTAATAAAAAATTTTTAAAAATTATTCACTTTTTATTTCATTACATGGATTACGAATTCATAATTCATTTTCCTTTTATCTCGTTTTATCTTATTTTTTGTTACTCTAAATGCACAGTATATATATAAAACCATAGATAGGACAAATCGATGAGTGAGGTAGTGTTTGGATGATAAAAAAAAGTATAAAAATTTGATATAAAAGTGATACGTGATAAAATTTAATTGAAAAAAATTAATAAAAATTAATAAATTTTTATGAATTTTAATAAACTAAATATGCCTAACCCACCATAATAATAATAAAAGCATTCTGATCCACAGCGACCTTACCTTTTGCATTGGCTCGGTGCTCTGTAATAACATTCAAGGCACAATTAATAAATAAATAAGTACAAACAGCATAAAGACTAAGTAGTCAATTGAATTGGTCGAACAAGCAGAATTGCTCGCTAATTGTTTGCGCAAAAGTCGCACCCAGTCACAGAAAGTGTAAATCACAACATCGATAACCTTTTCGACGAGAGCAAGCAGAACGGAACATTTCTGGACCGTAAGAATTTTGTGTTTTGCGTGTGTAGAGAAAGAAAGAGAGAGAGAGAGAGAGAGAGAGAGAGAGAGAGAGAGAGAGAGAGAGGGAGGGAGGGAGGGACTGACCTTTCTCGGAAATATGCGACCGGGGCGAGAATCGCGACGGCAAGGATGTCGCGGAAGACGCAGAAGACGAACTGATTGACTCCGTCGTTGAGAGCAACTTTAGTGATCACATGGTACCCTCCATAGGAGAGCTGTACCAACACCATAGCCGCGTGTGCTTTCCATATTTCTCCTCGGCCGACACCGACACCCGCAACACCGACTGTCTCCGCCATCACGATGGTTGCATTTGCACCCTCCCTTCCCCTCCCCCTATTTCTCTCTCTATATATAATTATATTATGTAACAGTTTCGCCCAAAAAAATTAACTGGACTTTCAATATATTTTTAATTTTTTTTGCCAACTCCCTCCAAATTCCTCTAATTTTTAAACTTTATCATAATAAAAAAAAAAAAAAACCCACATAGTTATAAAAAAAAATTGAATTTTTATTTAGCAAAGGGACGCATATTGACGAGTGATGATGCAACGGATGATCAAATTGTTGGCGTGCCAACAAATGTATCTTTGTCTATACGTGTTAGGCACAAGACGGCACTTCAAATTTTCAACAGAGGAGGAGTACTAGCTTTAAGGGCTGCCTGGCTGCTGTCTTTTCTGATTTCTCTTCCTCTCCTTATTATTTGTGGTCTTGCGGCTTCGTTTGAAAATTCTCTAAAAAAAAAAAAATTAATATTTGATAGCTTTAATATTTTGACTTTCTCTCCTATATTTTTAAATTTTTAAATTATAAAAGATAAATATGTTAAATTAACAAAAAAATAAAAATAAAAAATTATAAAAAAAAATTAACTTTTAACCCTTCTCAAATATATATAAAAAAAAAAGACAAAAAAAGTTACTTTCCAAACTAGGCCTAAAATTTACCACAAAGTTAATACAAACAAATTAATACGAATTTGATCAAGAAATGGTAAAAATATATATATAATTTTTAATATATTTTTAGTATTTATACATATAAATATAATATTTACATAAAAAGTAATTAAATACATAATTGAACATATAACATGACGTAGAAAATTTTATGAAATGAAATGTTTCACCTCCTCAAATTTGAAGTTTTTTTCATTATATATTGGAAAAACTGATAAAATAATTTATTGTTTTCTATTCTGCTTTTGATTTTTTCTATTTTTTATAAAAATTTTATTTAATTAATTATTTTTTATATTTTGAGACAAAGATTATTTATAATAAGATTTAAAATATATTTCTTTTTATAGATTGAATAAAAAAATCTATTAAAAAGTTAAAAAATTGTTTCCTGGCATATTAAGATTAACTCAGTCTCTTTAAAAATAGGAAGCCTTTTAAAACCTTTTATTCATTCAGTTATCAGCTACAAGTTTTTGTGTTCTTAGTTGTACTCAAGAATTATACCTCATCCTATCATTGTATCCAACGGCAGGGAGGGGAGCAAGTGACTCCTAGATTTTGAAGGTAAAACTATCAAAATATTTCTAGTATTTTAATTTTATTTCAAAATTAATTAATTTAAAATTAAGGTATTTTAACTTTATTAAAAAATTAATATTAACTCAAAATATTTTTTAATATAAAAAAATAGGAAAATCAAACTTGAGTATTTTTTAAAGTGTATTCTCTAAGTACACACTCGAGTACTTTTGTGTATAATATCAGTAAATATAACATATAATAATAAATTTTACAAATAATAAAATTTATTAATATATATATATATATATATATATTTTAACGAGCGACATCCTTAGTAAATCTCTAACATTGTTAAAAGAATCAGTTAAACTATTAAGCTGTCAAAAATATATTTATCGGTTTAATGTCCAATGATATTTTTTTTTTTTCGCCGAGCAATATCACTTCTCTATTACCCTTAACTCTGACATAACTCACTGTCTTTATCTCTTGGATGCTTGGTGCTCCTTTAGTGAAAATTTTAAATACACTCCTTGCTGTATCAGACACATATCGAGTGTTTAAAGTAAAAAAAATTAATATAAATTAATAAAAATTATAATCTTATAATTCATATAATATGTAAGAATTTTAAAATTTAAAAAAATTTATTATAATTGAAGGAGCTCCAAACGGATATATAATGCGCAGAAATGCAATGCAAGAGTGTGCGTGCTTCATAGTACAGAACCACCAATTGATTGACAGCCAAACAAATCTATATCGACAAAATTCACAAAAAAACAAAAACAATGCCGGCTAGAGCCAGAACCAGGAATAAACGGACCACGGTCCACGTTTCTTCTTAATGTGAAAATGGACAATTGACCCATCGCATTAAATTAACTAATTTTTAAGAAAAAAAAAAACTTTTATTGAAATACTAAATTTCGTCAAGAAAATAGAGATTAAGTGGATAAAATAAGATTGCCTGATTGGATTGTAATTCTTTAATCGGGACAAACTTATCAGGAGAATGGAGGGTGGTTTTTAATACATTAATGGACCAGTTTCAAAAAACAAAAAATACTTTAATGGACCCACCATCCACCTTGCCATTTGGAATTTTCATTCAGTGATAGAGAAGTGTTTGGCCTTTTCTCTTTTTCTTTCTGTACATATTATTTTATTAACATAGATAAGAAGTTATCATTTAGCTGCACTCTGTTCTTAGTCTTCGTCTCAGCCATCAACTATTAATTTTTTGTTTTTTTGTTTTTTTTAATGACTAACGTTATCCTTTTATATTTTATATTTTTTTTAAATATCAAAAAGAAAAAGTATCAAATTAATAAAAACATTAAAAAATTAACTATTAAAAAGTTAATTTTTTTTTCTTTCCCAAAAAAATTAATTTTTTAATAGTTAATTCGTAGCTAATAACTGTTAACTTAAAAAAAGTTAATTTTTTTACTTCTTAAACTAAGCGTTAGTATCTTGCCAATATACTGAACAAATAGGACTGGAGAAATGAGTAGGGTTCTCAAACGACCTTCTTTCACCAATCTTGCTCTGCCTCAAGATGTGGCTCTATGTTTCCATTTTCTGACAAGAGTGTTTATGTTGTTGGCTGCCATGGGCCGGATTAACTGAGGCAATTTGAGTTTACCTCAAGCTCATTCGAGTTCGGTTTAAACAATCAGTAGAGAGCCGAAACCAAGTTGAATAAAAAAAGCAATTTAGACTTAAATTTAGCTTGTAAATAATTTGATTAACCAAAATAACCTCATCTTGATTTAAAATATTATAATCCAAAACAAATAATTTTACTTGTCATGTCCATAATATAGTTGTTCGGAACAGATAATATTGGAATGTAAGATCAAATTAAACAAAAAATAAAAATATATACTAAAGTTAAGTTACAATAATCAACATTGATTATACGCCACCATTCAAGTCAACCTGTGTGAAACATTTATATCGCTCATCATTCTCATATTAAAATAAATAAGCTACCAACCGAAAGGTTGCTATCCAATCAACCATCAAATAAGGTCTACTTGGCCACAATATGGGGTGTGTTTAGAATTGTATAAATTAGTATAAATTTGTAAAAATTACAGTTTCATAATTTGTATTATAAGTAAAAAAAATTTTAATTTTGTAGAGATTTATAGATGTTTATAGAGGTTTAGAGAGTTTCAAATGATCCCATTATATCCACAATAATAGATATAAAACACTGACGATGCACCAATAAATACAATATCTCAAAAGAAATAATAATACAAGTTAGAAGTCGGGACCTACCCTTCAAGTCGCACAAATAACAACACAATCCAAGATGAAAGGACGCAATCTCTTAGTCAAACCCACAATTATAACTCAAATAATTTTGAATGACTATGAACCACCGATAAAACAAATATAATTTCATATTAATTTAATTAAAAAAATTATCTCATTTATTTTAAAATTAATTAAATCAAACTAATTATATTATTTATTAAAAATAATCTTAGTTTAATAAAATATTTTTATAAAATAATTCATTTTTTCTTTTCTGTTATAAGCATTTTGTGAATTTTAACATTTTGTCTATTTTTATTGCATCACTCCTTTTTGTTTTATGTTTTTCTATTTAAATTTTCAATTTCTTGAAAATAAAAATAAATAAATAAAATAGATTTAACAAAAATATTTTTGTTGCTTGTCTTAAAAATTTGTAAGTATAAACAGAAAAAAAATAAATATAAACGTTATCAAACAGGGCTTAAGTAAAGATCAGTGGGAAGAAATTAAAAGAGAGGGAAAACACAACAGAAAAAGTTTTGGAAGATTAAGGTTCCGTTTGGGAACCCCAAAAAAACCAAGCTAATTTGTAGCAAGTAACTAGCAACTATTTCACCTTTTTTTTTTAAATTACCAGATTATCTTGCTTTTTTTGAAAATAGCATAAATGTCAATATAAATGAGGGTATAAATATAAATATATAAATTTAACTATAGTTAGCTTAGGTTCCCAAACACGAAAAAACTTACTTTTTTTCTAGTTTGCTAGAAAAAAGCACTTGCTAATGGTTTCCAAACCATGCCTAAATGTCAAAAGCCCAAAACCTGCAGTAATTTTCCCCCCTGAAAATGTTAAATCAAATTTACACCCAAAAAAAAAAAAAAATTGATTATACTCATTGCAGTAGCAAGCTCAACAATCCCAAAAGAATAATACCAACAGATAATCAATTCCAAGAACTGTAAGTGAAACATATTGCCAACAGACTTGATAGATTTGAGTTTTCCCTGAAAATAGTAGAAAAATATAGTGTATATATATAGGCTCAAATTCCTAAAATGGTCCTTATTTGATCAGGTGGATGCCTAGCCAAGGACTTGGGATCTGGATACGCATTTTTGGGATCCATGATTGCGTTGTAAATCAGTTCATAAGCTTCAGCCAGCGATTTAGCCACTTGGATACAAGCTTCAGAGCGCAATTTTGGCACCTGCATCTGCTCAAACTCTGGCAGAGAACTTTCGCTGCCCAAAATAAGCCCAAAGAAAGCCTTCAAGCACTCTGAAAGAGAGGGTGGAGATGTGTCCTCCATATTTGCTAATGGGGTTTCCTCACTGTTCAATGAATTCCGGAAGTGAGGCATCTTGTTTGACAACCCGCATCTTCTTAGAATGGCCTCCACTTCTTTTTCCACAAGACCATTCACATGATTATCTATCATTGTTCCAAGCTTTTTCACGTATTCAGATGCAACCTCGTGTCGTAGTAATGGTTGTTGGATGGCACACAAGCAGTTAATGAGGAAAATCTTGGAGGGTGTTTCAGTAGTCTGCATGAACCCACAGTATCTTAGGATATAATACCCCAAAGCAATGAACCAAGAAGCACCCACAAGGCCAACATCAGCTCTTGCTTCACTGTAGCAACAAATCATCTAACAAATTTTTTTTTCCACCTACTCAAAAATTTATGGACTTTTATTATTGGCACGTTTTTTTTATTTTTCTTTTTTTTTTTCTTTTTTCGCTAGATCTTCTTCCTCCATATTGACACACGCCAGTGGTGTTCATTGTTGAGACTTTTTTTTTGTGGGGGGGGGGGGGGGGGGGGCTAAATCTTCTTCTTCCTTATTGACACGCATTGATGGTGGGCATTTGCACCCAAATGATTCGTGTCACTAATATCCCATGATATTATTACATTTTTATAGTTTGTTGAGGGCATGATGATAATTTGATGTTGTTCAAATTCAATTATCAGTTAAGACTTTGAATTCATGATAGTTCGTCAAACATGTTGCATACACTCATTTTTTATCCTCCATAAATTTGAATATATTGAAAATATCCACAGCAACGGTAGGCATCCAGCTACTATTTTTTACGCTTGCCTCTCTCTTTTGGTTGGATATCAGCTGGGGAAAAAAAAGGGGTGATATTTGGGGTGCACAAAATATCCCAATAATCCGAATATTGGGATATCAATTTTGGCAAGATATGAGCTAGAAAAAAAAAAAAATGTAGAAGTTGTCCCAAAAATTGTCCTGGTTCTAGATTGGCTGATAATTGGGTGCACAAAATATCTCAATAATCCTAAAATTGAACAAATCTAATCCATTCGGGTTGGATTGGGCCAGTGTTGAGTTAGCTCATTTCAAGATCCGCTCCTAGCCAATCCAATTTTATTTTATTTTATTATTATTATTTTTTTAATAAAAATTCACCATTATGCTATGTACCCAAATCGAACTAATAATAATCAGGAGAGTTCAATTCTATATTATGTAAGATTCGGTTTTAGGTTCAAAATTTTGGAATCGATAAAAATTAATTCAATTTTATACGTGGTATATATATACATATATTTGCTAAATGATTGTAGCAATATATAGATCACACAGAGGCAGATATCAAAATGACAATGAATTTTACAAAATAATCACCACTAAAAATCAGTTTGCGGAAAGCATTAAATTCTAACCTAGTTAAGAGGTGGAGGAAAGCACAAAAATAGTAAAGCACAAAAAAATGGGAATGGGGCGTTAGTTATTTTGAATAATTCAGCACTTTGTTCAATTTATGGAAACATCAAGATTAACTGACTCAATACAAATGAAGGAACTATTTAATGAAAAAAAAGGGGGTATAATTTAAATGCTCAGAGAACCAATTAAATGCAGGTCATCCAACCATATGCAGTATCCAACCTATGTCTGACGCATCAGATGACCCAAGGCTGTTTCTAGATCAGTAATTAAACCTGTCTAACTATAAACACACGCTATATATGGATAAACATCTCTCGAGAACAGCAGGCAACATAAAGTAAATAAAATTCCAGTAGAAGCAAGAGACGAGAGAAATCTAACGACATGGAACCCAGAGAGGATAGAAGGTATACGCAAATACAAACCTGAGATGCAGCCACAGAGTTGCTGTTTGCCAAAATTGCGTCAACAGGTGATTTACCAAGTTGGCCTGGGTCAGAACTTGTTCTACTACTTCTTCTAGAGGAATGAATGGCTCCCTTGGACTTGTGTGCCTCTGCTGCTTGTTCGCACATCTGCAAAAATTGGAAACATGCATAGATGAGATACAGAATCACACCCTACATTCAGACAAAACAAGGAAAGCACCTCTGCCAAGTTGAGTATGTGTTATGGCTTTAATCCTCAATGTAGCATCTGAAACATTTAGTGACACGTTTAACCAACTGCTAGTTCTTAATATGACCATATCTCTAGGGTGTTGTATAACAGAAAGAATGCCCTGAGTTTCCTACTGGACACCATTCTCTGTGCCACTACATTTGCGAGTCATAATTATTTATGTTGACTCAGAAACAAATTCCATTTTTAAGGCTTGACATGAAAACTTAAACCACCTCACACAATAATAAGTTCCTGATTCTTAAAGTATTGAATGTTTGCAGGATTATACCATCCCACAATAAGAGGTATCCAATAAAAGGTACCCATTCTTGGATTTCAGGAACTGTTAGTAAACAGAAATGCGGAGAAAATGCACACACGAGGTGCCAGTATACAAGGCTTAAAACCCAAAAAAGGCCCTCCGCCATTATTCCACAGCTAAGCTTCCAACCTATTGCAAACCTGTCAAAGGTTCCACCCATGATAGTTGAGACCTAAAACATTTATTGATTGAATTGGACCTAAAACATTTATAGATTGAATTGGGTAGCAACAGTAATAACTAATGTAAGAAATTTCGATCTTACAAACAAATAGTGGGTTTCCAAATAGCAGAAAGAAACTTGGAATATACACACTAGAAAACTCAAATCATTGTAAAATAGTTTGTCATGGTCACCACCATGGATCAAGCCTATGATACAATTTCTTGACTCCCAAGAACAAACACAGTTTATGTAAAAATGCTGAATGTAACATATGCTGATATCAACCATTACAAACTATGTATTTGTCTCACCATTAGGCACCAAGAAGCAGGTCCATCAAGGAAAGAGATACCATCAAATCTAAAGCATAACATACCTGAATGATAGGATCTAGTAAAGCAGATATCACAGGATCAAAGACGGGCTTATTTGCTGATGCAGGAACCATCATGCTATCATGCGTCTCAATTATTTCAAGCAACAATGAGACTCCTTCCCTCACTGCAGGTGGAGGGGAAAGATCAACTGCAACAAGGGGAGGATACCGTAAAAGCTTCTCTCCTCGAGTTTTCAAAATGTCAAAGAATGTTTTCTGAGCAGCATCTTTGAGTGCCCAAAGTGTGTTACAAAGGGCTGTTTCTCTCCCCAACAAGTCTGATATCTGTTAGAGCATAAACTGTGTTAAAAAAAAAAAAGACAAGAAAAGAAAAGAAATACCCATAAGACAATTACTACATTCATAACTGGACTATCATTCAAACTCACAGTATAGCTGTAAAACTCCAGGGTATTACTGAGCTTGTAAGATATTATAATACTGGGTTGTGACTGCAAAACTTGTTCGACTCTAACTTTAAATGGCCTGCATACTCCTTCAAAGATCCTGTCTAGAACAAACGTCAAGTCAGTTTCTGTCTTTCCTGACTCATTATCTATGCCTTTGGAGAATCTGCGTGCAGTAGGTCCTGTATCAACAACTGCATCTGGATCTAGCAACACAAGGACAAGTTCTCTTTCAGATGCCAACGCCTGCAAAGAAAAGCAACAAATAACAAATAATGATAAATAGTAATAATTGTAAAGAGACTTGGTGATTTTCTAAATGTCTCAACACCCACTAGGGTTCTGTGTGGCTTGTAATACAGTCATAAGATAAAATTGTACAGACAGAAATACCCATACTTACTACATATTTACACTCAAAACATTAAAACTCTTTCTCAATCTGGCATGTATATATCACATGTTTCAAGATTGGTACAAATAGATTTCACTCGAAAACCTCTCAAAGGCTTTGATAAATAAATCAGCAAGCTAATCCTCAATCTTCACATGATGAGTATTGATCACATTCTATAAAATTCTCTCTACTACTTAGTGATAATCAAGTTCAATGTGCTTAATCCTTTCATGAAAAATTGAATTTGAGGCAATGTAAAGAGTAGATTGATAATCAAGCAAAAACTTCATGGGTTGTAAATGGACTCTTAACTCTTTAAGTGTTGTATGACGTAAATGTCATGGGCCTATATTCTAACCCTACATGATACCAAGTCACCAATTGTCTTAAAGGCTTAAGTTGATAGAAAATGGGTCCAACAACATATATCAAGTTAACACTCCATTTCATGTGCAACCCCAATTTGCATGTGGACTAGAGAGAAATAAATAAACCAAGTAAGGTGCGCCCATAGTTAAATATTGTACAATACCATATGAAAAAATTGTACAAAACAGTGTGTATTCTGTATGGACAATTGCACCACCCTATATTGTTGCTTCCTGACTCGTACCATGATTTTTCTTATTGTACTCTCAAACCGTGCTTTATACTCAAAGGGTATTCTATATTTATTTGGGCAATGTATTAAACTTTTCAAGTATGTATGTGTATTTTTTATTAACATATTTCTTTATAGGGACAATCTGAAATGATAAGCTGAAACTAAGGGTGGCAATTCATGTTGATGTGCTTGTTTGGATTCATAATCGTGTTTGTTTGTGTTTATGCTTAAATATCACAAATTTTAATAAATACGCTAAATAATTAATTTATTTTAAAATTGCGTCAAATTATGTTAATTTTAAGTTAACGCATTCATGTCGTGTTTTGTTTGCATACTTACAATGGTTTTGGGTCGTGTTATCATGTCATGTCCAATATTTGCCAATTTGCCACCTGCAGCTAAAATTCACTGGTCCTACCATACTAATAACAAAAATAGTACATTATCTAATACAAACATTTACAACTAAGGGTGCACCAATACAAAGAAGAATAAAGTGCACGAGAACAAACAAAGAACAAATCGTTATAACGAGATCTGAACACAAGATTTCATCAAATTACAGCACCGATGACATGTAAAGGGACTTGGAATTTTTTTGAATGTCTCCAATAGGGTTCCGTGGCTCTTTATTCTCAAACCAAAACTACAAAGATGGAAACACTCCTATACTAATTAAATTAACAATAATAACAAACAGTTTCAAGTTTCAAAAAATTGAAAGCAGAAATGAGAACAGGGGTTTTGGTAGGGTGTGTGTGTTGGCATGCACGTGGGGTGGGGAGGGTTGATGAATGCCGCACCTGATGTAGCCACCCTAGCATATCGCCTACATAACGTAAGGGATCATGAGCATGTACTTCAATGGGTCTAGGCAATCCACCTGGTCCACCACGGGTAAGAGCACTTATAAACCTTCTAAATAGTGCATTATGCCTCATATTTGCTACCTGTGTGATAGAAAAGGAACTAGAAAACTCACTAGGTTTTTAATAAATTTTAGTTCCTTGCAATTTAAAGCTTTCATAATAGAACTACCTCTTCTGCACAATACTTGAAAAGGACGGGCCTTTCTTTGAGGCAACGAACTGCTGTTCTCAAAAGTTCATTGACTTCAGGATTATCAGTGTCATTCAGTCTCCTGCACTCTGCTTGAACCCATCTAGATAAGAAGACAAGAGTATCAAATATATATACACATATTTATATATTGCAAAAGCACTTTTGATAAAAACTAAAGAAAAAGAGACAATCAACTATTTTAAATAGATAAAAAAAGATACACTTGAAATTATGAAATCACCAAAATACCATTGACTACGAATAGTGAACAGGCAAGATAAAATTGAACCAACAGCAAATGAACTTAAAAGAAGCTTAAAATAAGTTGACATGATTCAAGATGGTTATGCAAGTTAATCTGCCTTGAGATAAGGCCAATTCTTTCTTTTTTTTTTTTTTTTCCTTCTTATTTGATAGGTAAAAAAAAAAATTATAACAAAAGGCATAAAGAGATGCCACCCATGTACATCAAGTACTCTCCATGTGCTCAAGGAAGTACAAAAAATTCACTAAATCCGGTCTGATGCCCTAGGCCAACCAATTGCACAATACTCTAACAAAAAACTTTTCAACCTAGACATGAAGCCTCAGTATCAAGAAAACTACTACTACTTTGCCCTCAAACTAACCATGCCAGACAAAAAAGAATAAGACACCAAGTCTTTTTGTCACCCCTTTTTAACTTTAGCATCCCACCATGCTTCAAAAGCTTGCTTGGCCTCCTTTGGAAACGCCAAATGCAACCCACAATAAGATAAGATCAATTCCCAAAATTCTTTAGTCCAACGACAATGAATAAAAAGATGATTAATGGATGTTCTATCCCTTTTGGCATAGGCAACATCAATTCTTAGTTAGGTTATGTCTCCTTCTTTGCCGTTACTTTTCCTTGAGATGTTGTGAGTTTACAAAATCAAAAGATCTATAGGAGACAATAACATCTAAATTTCCCATACAACTTAAATCAACAAAGGTCGAGTCCCAAACTAGTTGGGATAGCTACATGAATCATTTTCCTCAATTTGTTTCTATCAAGCGTTATGTTTCTTGTGAAGTTATTTGAAATTAGATCTAAATTTCCACTATGGCCATAAAATCATGCATGTCCTTCTAGGAAAATGAAAATCTAGGAATTGAAGGACTGTAGAGTTGATCAACGCTATCCATAACATTATGCTTATTTTATGCATTAAGCCAATACAAATGCATGTCCGAATTCCACACAACTTCAAGTAAGGCCACACCTTCACTACACTGGACGAAACCTCCATAAAGCAAAACAAACAATAACGGTACTTGAACCAAGGAGACCATTCCTGATAGATAGGAATGGCTGGTAAATTCAACTTGGGAATCTTATTCGGTTTGCCAATCCAGGGGTTAACTTTTTGAGCACATATGCAAGACAATATGCATGTGCCAAAGTAATCACCTAATCACCTTTTGGGGCATCAAATAATCAAACATGTCAACCTAATCCCAATATGTACTTTTTAGTGAGACAAGGCTGCTCTCCATCTAGCAATATTATTAATCAAATCGAACTAACAAGGTTAGTCCCCTGATAAAATAAGATGCCAAATTTTATACCACATCCATCATAGCCCTTATTCTGAAGATGAAGAACCAACCAAATTGGATTGAAATTTGAAATAGAATATGATTCTGGCCCCATCTAATGGCCATAAATGCTTGCAATAAGTGTTGCATTAGGATAGAGCCAAAAAAACAAGTAAATCACATCTGTAGGACAAGATTGGCCTGACAATGTAGCACTTCTAAGTAACTCAGGAGATGAACACTGTCAGAAGACAACTAGGGATGGCAATGGGGAGGTTTAAGCTGGAAACCTGATCCAAACCTACCCTAATTGGCTGGGTATGGGTTACTAATAAACCGATTATGGGCAGGTTCAAAGAAAAGAAAATAAAACCACATAGGGCTTAAGGTAGCTGCACTACGTATATAATTACAAATATACCTTCAACATTCACCCTTTTATACTTTGAGAAGTTGAAACTTTATGTTGCAATCTTTGTTTTTTACTTTGTCTACAAATTGGTATTTTTACTTTTAATGTTTTTGATAATAGGCAGTTGGTATATATTTTGTTTGTTGCGTTATATTTAAAAGCAAAATGGTAAAATATTATTGACTTTGGTTTGGACAGTGCGGGACGGGGCAAGGATGGGATTAATCTACTTGGGGGAGGAGGAATTACTTAGTGAGGTGGGGTTGGGGAAAGGGCCCCAAGCTCTGTTGCAATTCCTAAACACAAGAATTAAGCAAAAAAACTATTTATGTGCATATAACAACATATTATCTAATTTTTATGTAATAAAAAAAATACATATATGAAAACATGGACAAGTGACTCATTTCACATTTATAACTTGGAAAAGAGATGGGAATAGAAAGCCCCCATGCCTTACTTTAGAAGCCCCAAGTATTCACAAATAAATATGTTGCAAGGGCTAAAAATTTCCCTTTTTTTTTTTTTTTGGGTTGATGAGTGAACTAAAGACTCATGTAGAACACCATCAAACTTCCAGCCCAAACTATCAGTCAACAGCTGTTTTGTGACCACAAATTTGATTTGTACACCAGTAATAATTTAGAGCATCATATTTTGGACAGCACAATAGCAAGATAAATATTGAATACCAACAGAAAGAAATGAAAATGACAGTTTCTGATCATCTAAGGAAGCTTCACCTGCAGAGTCGCTCATAGGCTCCTTCTTGGTATACAGCCATCATATCCATAAGCTCCAAACCTGCACGCTGAGAAGGGTACTCAGGTGAATTCCATGTGTTGAATTTTTGCAATTTAGAGAGGGAAAACAAAGAAAGAAATGCCAACAACAAAAGTAAAAAACCACCAATAGAAAGTAAAGTGTTTCATGTATTGAGAATCTCAGTTACCTTCAAATATTATTATGAATACTAATTTAAGTGAGCTGAGATAAGTGTTTGTAGAAAGTAGGCATCCAAATTAATGCATAAATGTGAAAACAAGAGAACCAACTCCATTTTTCAAAAAGTTTTCAATTTATGTGAAAGCATGCCAAACCTCAAGTGAACAATGAATGGGCAGATTTTTGTTGACAGAAAGGTTCACATTTACATAATATCATAATCTTAAGTGAATAATAAATTACCAAGTCCTTATTTGTGTGTCAAGATCCTTCATGACATGATACACAAAGAAAAAATTGTTAGTAAATAAGAGTAAATCATTTCAATGTAGAATAACATAATGTAAGGATTTAAAGCAAATCACTGGTGCAAACTAATTGTAATTGGAAAATAATTTTTATCACCACCAATAGTTCTTACGCTGGACTCTAGTAATTGCCTTGTCATGTGTCTTTGATCATTTTAATATATTTCATAGATACTCCTTTTTTCCCAACATCTACCATAAATTTTCTCATAGGAGCCTATCATATGCTTTATCTAGATCAATAAAAATCATATGAATATCTTTTTCTTTGTTTTTTATATTTTCCATTAATATTTTTATTATCTACCAGGCATAAAACTAAATTAGTTCTATAATATTTTTGTCACAAACATCTTAGCCTACCCTCAATCATTTGTTTGGCATCTTATTGGTATACAAGATCCCATTATACACACACATATACATAACATCAGTGTATACGCAATCATATTTTCATACAACTATATCTAAATTACACCCATACATAATAGAATAGAAGAATGTTTGAAGTCATGAAATTTCTTTTGTATTGGATGAAACATACTCATCTATTTTTGTATTATGGGTTACAAAAGGAAATGATCTGGATTTATATTCCTTTTTGTCTTTTATTGAGCTTACGATGGTTTAGATTAATGGTCCTTTTTTTTTTTCGGGTGGTATCAAGCAGCATCCCTTGATGCTCCTTTTCAATAAAATTTTACATATTGAAAAAAAAAAAAATAGAGAGAAACATTAATCTGATCTATGTGTTGCAAAGGTAAGGCAAATAAAAATAGTACAAAATTAAATCCAACAAACTTTCACCTTTTTTTATATTTTTTATTTTATTTATGTTATTTCCAACACTTACACACACACACAGAGCACCCTTAACTACCAATGTACACTGTCCATATTATACATCACTCCTTTTGATATTCAAGTACTATACATCCCAAGCCTAGCAAACTTAGTTCAGCCCCATATCAGGCATCCTTTTCATAATAACATCAAAATTATCACATCCAATTTCACCACAAATCTGGCTGCTGCCATTACTGGGAAAAAATAAAAGTACATATAACAGTACATGACCATCAAGATACAAAATCATTACAAAATCTGCCTTAAATAAGAATTCAAGTATAGGTACCAACCTCTGTATTCCTTTATGCAAATCTGTAACAAATTTCATGCTGCTGTAATGTGCAAGATAGAAATGAGAGAAACATAGTTTACCTGATGATGAGTACGGAGCAATACTTTGCAATTGGCATGTATTTCTTGGACATGAGAAAGTGCCTTAAAAAAATTTTCATTCAAGTCTTCCTCCCTCAGAGCATTTATCTATATGTGAAACAGCCACTAGCAATGAATACTGATAATAAACATTATGCATGTTTATTTCACAATGCCAGAAAGGGGCAAAGTATAATATCTAAGGATTAAACCCATACCTCTTCATTAGAAAGCTGATAATCACGAAGGAAGCAAGAGACTATCTCCTGTCTTTGTGTAGTAACTTCAAGTTCCTGTTTGAGCCTTTCTGTGGTACTGATTATATCTCCAGTGGTAGCATTACAACTGTTCAGAGCATTTGCAATCCTGCAATTATACAAAATAACATAAAAAAATGTGGTTCTGAGAGTAAATCTTCCTTGTATACCAGAAAGTTGGATGAGAATGTGATGAAACCTACACATATGGACCTAACAAAATGCCTGTGGTACCAAGGAACTATTCAATCCCAAGTTACCATTTAAGATACGGATGAAATGCCTTTTTACGGATTTAGACACAGGAAAGAAATCTAAATAATATAATATAACACTGCAAAAAGGATAGGTGGGATTCCAGCCAACAACATCCCCTTCTCCTGTCCAATAATAATAGATCTATTGAACCACCCAGTAATGAGGTAATTACATTAGACAGGTGACAGGTCAACAGAACAAAAGACCAATAACCACACAAGAAAAGTGTGCACAGAGAGAGAGAGAGCGAGAGAGAGAGAGAGAGAGAGAGAGGGAAGGAAGGAGAATTTTGCTGTTAACACAGCTCCAAATGCATTCAGGAACGCAATGCTTCAACACCTCAGCTTCATGCATGCAAGACATTACTCTCAATTTCCAAAAGACATAAATTAATGATGGTTGCACATATATTAGTTGGACAAGAGAAGGTTTAAGAGGATGTGAGTTGGGATGCCTAATCTTGAGCAAAACAGGAATGAGGCCAGTATCTTTCAGTTATAGTTAATATGTTACAGGAGAGAAGTTTTTCAGTGAGAAAAACAGAAATAAAAATCAAACCATTTCCATTTAGTTTGCTATTAAAGTAATAGTTTCAAAAAAATAATTTTCTTTTTTTTTTTTTTCCAGCTAGGAATATCTATGACTGTAATTTTCTTCTTTGCAGGGAGCCAAAGCATATTCTTTTAGGACAAGGCCATTAAATCTGAAAAAACTAAAATTTTCAGGTTTCGGAAATTCTATGAGAATAAATTTATTTTTCTAAAGGAAGACTTCAGCACGGTGCATGAAGAACTAATATTTTCCCCATTGTCAAATGTTTCATGTGGTGTTTACATAGATCAAGGCTCCACCATTAAATGATACGCTTATATGTCAAAAGAAATGGCCTCTTATTTTGTTTCAACATTTCAGTTTGAAAACTCTCGTCCGCAAGGGCACTTGTATGATTTCTTGCAGGTTTTCTCCTTTTGAATAGTTTACGTCAATCATAACTGGAATCCAAGTCTAGCCAATCACAACTGGAATCCAAATCTATGTGTCAACAAAAAAATAAAGCAAATCACAAAGATACAAGATTTTACCTAGGAAAACTTTGAATAAGATAACCTTGGGTCTGACCATAGAGACCACCCAAAACTTCTACTACATAAAGTCACAAGGAATATAAAAAATACATTTGATGACTCCTCACTCCTATTAATTGATGTCCTTCCTGAACTCTTCAATGCAACGTTACCAAGTAAGAAGCATATCCACCAACTCCTTGATAAACTAAACATTGGTGTTGAACTCCTTCAAGACAATCTCATAAAGGTTTTGCTAAATATGATTTTGCTCAGTTGATTTGAGTGAAAGCACTAGCTCTTGAATAATTTATTAATATTGTAGACTATCTGCAAAACCCTAGGACTTCATTCCCCCATATAGAGTTGAGAAGTCCAATCAGAATTGGAAATGGAAAGCAGGATAATCAACAAGGGTCTAAGGCATGGGCATCCTACATCCTCATACACAACATACAGGAAATCTGCTTGACACCATAGCTTTCAGCACACCCGCGGCATTCCTACACGAAACTCTAGTTAAGCTTGCTCCTATGGCTAACCAACAGCCATTTATGTTGGGAATAACTGGTATTGGAAGAATTCTGATACTTTTGACGTCTTAGCCTATGCCTAAGTACCAAAACATAGTTTTTCTCAGATGAAAGATTACAAGTACATGGGGGTTTTGTTCATGGAATTTGCTAGCATATAAATTTAGACTTTAAACAGTTTTGACTTGTATTTGCCTATAAAGTCAAACTTGCAATGCCAAAAAAAATTATTTATTTATTTATTTTGATTAATAATCATGCAATGCAAAAAATATGGAATGAAAACAATTGCAATGCTTCTTCGAGTTATTATGTGTACAAGTAGATTTAAAACATTAACAGAATCCAATGAAGCAGCATAAATTCTCAATTATGATGCGACCAACTACAAGATTGAAGGAAAGTTGTGCGGTCAACAAAAAATGTGGCTGCACAATTCTAAGGCTTTACATCCCAAGGTTTCATCACAAGGTTTCATTTAAGACCTATTCAAGCCAAGACAATATTATTCTTAAAACATTTGAGCTTAAAACTTAAAATATTCTAGCACATCATCTTCATATGAATCATATCCATCAAACTCCCCCCCCCTCCCGTAGTTAATTCTTATTAGATCTATCTTTCTATTTATAACAAACATTTCTGTTCAGCCCCTGCACAAGGGCAAACAGGACAATCCACCCCAGTGCAAAAGTTCATATAGCTTAGCTGCTGTGTTTGGTTGTACATATGCTTCAGGAACCAAAAAACATGAATTCCCTGATCAGCAGCAATTCCCATGTTCAATTGATCTTTGACCAAGAAACTAGTTCTTCCCCAGTTAAGACTCTGGGATCCAATATGGTATTTAAAAATTCCGCAAAGGGCAGAACTATTTATAAAACGTGAATTGACAAAGTTGCCCTCATTAGTTAAATGTCTTCATAAAAAAAAAAATTAATAAATTTAATCTTTCAACTCATATTCTCATTCCATTCCCAAATGTATTCATATATACGAAACACCTAACAAAAGGAAATCACATTCTAATTTCTTGATGTACCAAACATTGGATTTCCTTTATCCACCCCCTTCCCATTCCTGTTCCCATACCCATACCTGTTGGCAACCAAACATAGCAAAAGTTCATATAAAGCAAGATAATGCACCTTAAAATTTACTAACTTGCTATCTCGCCTTCTCATCTTCCTACCAAAAAAAAAAAAAGCCAGGCCCAGATAAGATGCTCTCATTGAATTAAATAATTCTTTGATGATCGAGATTTTTGTTTTTTTCTTTTTTTTTTTTTTTTTTTTTTTTATGAGGAACAGGTTTCTCTACCATAAGCATAGCAAAGGGCACTGATCGCAGCCAGTGGTAAGACTTCCTTCTAATTTCTTGACTTACCAAACATTGGATTTCCTTTACCATCCCCCTACCCATTCCAATTACTGTTCCCGTTTCCATACCCACACCTATTGGCAACCAAATATAGCAAAAGTTCATATAAAGCAAGATAATGCACCTTAAAATTTACCAACTGCTAGCAGCCACTGCAATTACCATCAAGATTTTTCAAGCTATAATCTAGATATTAAGGAAAGTAACAAGCCAATTAAAAGTATTAAACACAGAATACAGCTTATCACCCATAAAATGCAATTTTATATCAATCAAAACAAGAAATGTGACTGCATTTGGAGAGGGAACAACTGGAAGATCAACTTACTTGTCACAACATTCTGCTAGCGCATTGACCTCCTCCTCAACCCGATTCAAAGCCTACAAAACAATACCATAAGGATCCTAATTGAGCGAGAAAGGTATTTCCAAATACTGGGGAGAAACAATCTGGGGAGGAGGGACCTGTTGGGCGGAATCGGAGGCGAGACGGAACTCGTGGTTGATGGAGAGAGAACGCTTCTCGATGGTGGATCGGAGGTTGCGGCGGGCGTGAGGGTTGTTATCGGCGTAGAAGGTGGAGAGAGTGTTGAGTGATGCCAACAGATCCGGAGTGTCCGTCCGTGTCTCCAACACCTTCTTCAGCTTCCTTGACAGTCCCGGCGCCAGAGCCGTCGCCGTCCCCATTTTCTATATAAATATATATACACGCAAACACAGAATTCACTCGATTCAGCTGATTTACAGATGATTTCTTCTTCTTCTTCTTTCGATCTGATTCCGAAGTTCTGACCTCTTTTCTCGGTAGCGGGGCTCTCCTTCTACATGGAAGATGCAAGTTAAGCTCCCTCTGTAAAATGAACTGGAAATAGGGCCAACTAAACTTGCAAAGTCAATAAGAGGCCCATGGGCCAAGCGGGCTAGCCCAATTTGGGAATGAGAATGCCCAATTCATTTGGGAATCTGATGGAATTTGGAATTGAAAAATAAAGATTTTGATGCTCTTGGAATGGATGGGATTGTAACGGGAATTAATTCGACTGGGGAATAAATCGCCTTGAGTCTTATTAATGGCCCCGTTTGGCATTCCTAAAAAACTTTATAAATCACTATAAATCTCTAACAATCTCTACACTTCTAATTTTTCCACCATTATTAATTTCAAAAAAATTTCAATATTTCACTAAAAAAACAAAAAATTTGAAAGTAGGTTAACCGAATGCGTAAATTTTTTTTACAATCATATTTTCGTGTCGAAACCTTTAAAAGTGTCGAAACCTTTAAAACAAGTATCATTATCTCTATTTTATGTGAATTTTTTTGAATACATGGGAACGGATTTGGAAAATCATTCCCACGGTTTACTACTATTCAGAAAAAATGCGCTAAAATTAACTCCAAATCACATTTTATCTCAATCTATCTTATTTTCTATTACACAAAACGGGGCCATGGTCAAATTTTATAAAAAGTGGGATTAATAAAATTTAGTTTATTAAAAATTATGCAATTTCCTCATTTTTAAGGAAACTAACTAGTTTCTATTCTAAATTTTAATAATATTTTCTTATGGTGACCAAATTAGATATTAGTTTTCATCATTATTTTCTTTTGCTGACCAAGTTGGGTCCTTCTGGGAGATAGCCCCTTTTTCCATCTCCGTTAAATAAGTCACATCCTCACACTTGCTAAATTGAATAAGGTTGTGCTTTATGCACTAAAGTAAAAATTATTCATTAAACAAAAATAACGTTATGCAAGATTCATTAAAATAAAATTATTACGTATTCTAAATCAAACTATATTATATATTAACATATATTTTTATAAAAATATGAATATATGCAAATTTCAAACAAAATGAAGACTACAATAACTGTCTTCACGAATACTATTCTCATTCCCAAAAAGTTGGTGGAGTAATTTTACCAACTTTTCTTTATATTCCCTTAATCACATCAAACTTCAAATTAAATAACTTGAGACATGGGACATTGAAAAACCCCTAAATCGATTTAACTTATGTTTAAATAACTAGCCGATTCAAATTTTTTTAAACTTGTAAGCACCCAGCTAACCTTGAACTCAAATGACATAAAAGCACAAAATGACGAGAAAATAAGTTGCACCTCTTTCATCTTTTTCTTATCTCCAAACCAAACACAATGTAAGTGATCAAGGTACAAATTTGAAAGAGAAAAATGATTGGGCTTAAAGGTGTTAGTAAATAATTAGCTTGCTTCAATGAAAGAAAGATTGGGCCAAAAATGCTAGTCAAACTTAATTCTTATGGCCCAATAGCCTCGTCCTATACCATTAGGTTTTTTGCAGATTCAGAGTTGTTAAAAATACGTGAATGTATTTAAACCGTTAAATTTTAATTTAATGACTTATAATTCGACTATCACCAAACTGACAATTTGGGCAATATCAACCTCCTCACATTTGTTTTTTGCATCGGCAATATATATATATATATATATATATATATATATATATATTAGAAAAATCCTCCTTAGTGGGAGGGTGGTTAGGCGTAAATTCCTACCAGTTTATTAATTTAAAAAAGTAGTACAAAAAATAGGGGGATCTGGACTTTACCTCCAAAAAAAGTACAGGAAAAATATAGCAAAAAACAATAAAAGAGCAGTGACTCACCGCATTACAAAGCAAAGTAAACTTACTAATAATAAAAAAAGATAAATTGTGGTGACCCATCACAATACAAAAAGAGGGAAGGAGACAAAAACCTAACCTCCCAATCAAAAGAAAAATAAGTAAGAAAAACTTAAGACTTAATCTAGTGAGTCTCATCTACATGAAGAAAAAGAATATCAGAAATAACTCAAGGAAGATCACTCAACTCATAAAAAGTTAAGTCTTATTGGTGCGTGTAGGCCCTTTAGAATTATTTAAATTTAATATTTCTATCTTAAAAGAAGAAGGTAGCAGAGAAATTGAGATTTAAATTAATAAAACTAATGAAGCTCAAACCCTCAACATTGGTGGAGCCAAATAGAGGGGAGGGGCAAGTGATTTCTTGATTTTTTTATATTAAATTACTAAAATATCCCTAGCATTTTAGTTTTATTAAAAAATTAAATTAATTCAAAATTTAGTTATTTTAGTCTTATTAAAAAATTAAGGTTATGTAAAATTTTTTAACATAAGAGGAATTTACGACAAACCCAAGTATTTTTTGTGTAATAAAGTACATTATTCCATTACACTATTAAATATTTTTATGCATAATATTATTAATTTTAACATATAACATAACACATTTTATACACAATAAATTTTAATAATAATTATATATATATATATATATATATATATATATATATATATATATATATTGTAACGATAGACATTTCAAGTAAACCGTAAGTACTGTTAAAAGAACTAGCTAAACTATTGTAAAAATTATATTTATTAGGTTTAATGTACAAAAATAGTTTTCTTTCTCTCTAAAAGTAAGTTTTCTCTCTCTCTCTAAAAGTAACATTACTTTTCTCTTACTTTTAATTTCGACGTAACTCTATATTTTCTTCT